>RXID01020782.1:0-49340 GCA_005019695.1 Trichopus zeylanicus subsp. travancoricus | reverse complement strand
AGTAGTAGTGTAGTGGTAGTGTAGCAGTTGTAGCAGTAGCTGTACTTGTAAAGGTATTAGTAGTAGTTGTGGCTGTGTAGTAGTAGTAGTAGTAGTCGCAATTGTAGTAGTAGTAGTTGCAACAGTAGTTGTAGTTGCAATAGTGGCAATAGTAGTTGTTGTTGTAGTAGTATAGCAGTAGTAATAGCAGTAGTTGCAGTAGTGGCAGTAGTAGTTGTTGTTGTAGTAGTATAGCAGTAGTAATAGCAGTAGTTGTGGTAGAGGTAGTAATAGTAGTGGTAATAGCAGCAGTAGCAGTTGTGGTAGTAGTAAAAATAGTTGTTGTAGTAGTAGTAGTAGTAGTAGCACTAATAGTAGCAGTAGCAGTAGTTGTAGTAGGAGGAGTAGTAGTAGTAGTAGTACTAATAGTAACAGTTTTAGTAGTAATAGTAGTAGTTGTTGTTGTTGTTGTAAAAGTAATAGTAGTAGTAGTAACAGAAGTAGTTGTAGTAGTAGTAGTAGTAGCAATAGCCATAAGAGTAGTAGTAGTAGTCATAGTAGTAGTCGTAGTAGTAATAACTATAGTAGTTGTAGTAGTAATAGTAGTAGTAGTAGTAGTAGTAGTATTAGTAGAAGTAGAAGTAGTAGTATTAGCAATGGTAGTAGTAGTGTTGTAGTAGGAGAAGAATTAATAGTAGTAGTAGTAGCAGTAGCAGTAGTAGTAGTAGTAGAGGTTGTAGCAGTACCAGTACTAGCAAAAGTAGTAGTTGTAGTAGTAGCAGTAGAAGAAGTAATAGTCCTAATCATAGTAGTAGTTGTTGTTGTAGTCGTAGTAGTTGCAGTAGTAGCAGTAACTGTAGTGGTAGTACTAGTAGTAGTATTGATAATAGTAGCAAAAGACGTTGCAGTAACAAGAGAAGTAGATGGAGTAGTACATGTTGTAGTAGCACTAGCAGTAGTAGTAGCAGGAGTAGAAGTAGTAGTAGTAGTAGCCATAGTAGTAGTAGTAGTAGATGTGGTAGTACTAATAGTAGTAGTTGTAGTAATAGGAGGAGGAGGAGGACGACGAGCAGTACTACTAGTAGTAGCAATCATAGTAGTAGTAGTAGCAGTAGCAGTAGTAGATGTTGTAGAAGTAGTAGTACTTGTAGTTGAAGTAGTTTTCTCTGTAGTGGTAGTAAGGGTACTACCAATAGTAGAAGTAGTAGTAGTAGTAGCAGTAGAAGTTGTAGTAAAAGTAGTGGTAGTAGTAGTAATAGTAGTCACAATTGTTGTAGCAGTACTAGTAGTTTTAATAGTAGTATTCGTAGCATTCTCGATAGTAGTAGTAGTAGTAGCCATAGTAGTAGTAGTAGCATCCTCGATAGTAGTAGTAGTAGTAGTAGCAGCCATAATACTAGCAGTGGCAGCAAGTGCAACAATAGTAGTAGAACTATCTATAGTTGTAATAATAATAGTAGGAGCAATAATCGTAGCAATAGTAGTAGCTCTACTACTAGTAGTAGTAGTTTTAGTAGCAGTATCAGCCGCAATGGCCGTATTTGTTGTAGTATAAGTAGTAGTACTACTAGTTGTAGTACCAGTAGTAATAGTAGTAGCAGGAGGAGGACGAGGACGAGGTGGAGCAGCAGTAGTAGTTGTAATAGTCATAGTAGTAGTAGTTGTAGAAGTATTAGTATTAGAATAGATGTGGTAGTAGTTGGAGTAGTAGTCATAGTAGTAGCAATAGTAGTAGTAGCCGCAATAGCTGTAGAGGTATTAGTAGTTGTAGTAGTTGCAGTTGCAATATTAGAAGAACAAGTAGTAGTAGTGGTCACTGTAGTAGAGGTAGTAGTAGTGCAGTAGTTGTAGTTGCAGTTGTAGCAGCAGCAGTCATAGTAGTTCTAGTAGTAGTATTGGTAGTTGTAGCAGCAGCAGTAATAGTAGTTCTAGTAGTAGTATTTGTAGTAGTAGCAGCAGCAGTGTAGTGGTAGTGGTAGTAGTAGTAGCAGCAGCAACATTAGTAGTAGTTCTAGCAGTAGTATTTGTAGTAGTAGTAGCAGCAGTGTAGTGGTAGTAGTACTAGTAGTACTAGTAGTGATAGTAGTAGTAGCAATAGTAGCAGTAGTACTAGTGTGGTAGTAGTACTAGTAGTGATAGTAGTAGTAGCAATAGTAGCAGTTGTAGTAGTAGTGTAGTGGTAGTGTAGCAGTTGTAGCAGTAGCTGTACTTGTAAAGGTATTAGTAGTAGTTGTGGCAGTGTAGTAGTAGTAGTAGTAGTAGTCGCAATTGTAGTAGTAGTAGTTGTAACGGTAGTTGTAGTTGCAGTAGTGGCAGTAGTAGTTGTTGTTGTAGTAGTATAGCAATAGTAATAGCAGTAGTTGCAGTAGTGGCAGTAGTAGTTGTTGTTGTAGTAGTATAGCAGGAGTAATAGCAGTAGTTGTGGTAGAGGTAGTAATTGTTGTGGTAATAGCAGCAGTAGCAGCAGTAGCACTAGTTGTAGTAGTAAAAATAGTTGTTGTAGTAGTAGTAGTAGTAGCACTAATAGTAGCAGTAGCAGTAGTTGTAGTAGAAGGAGTAGTAGTAGTAGTAGTACTAATAGTAGCAGTTTTAGTAGTAATAGTAGTAGTAGTAGTTGTTGTTGTTGTAAAAGTAATAGTAGTAGTAGAAGCAGAAGTAGTTGTAGTAGTAGTAGTAGTAGCAATAGCGATAAGAATAGTAGTAGTAGTCATAGTAGTAGTCGTAGTAGTAATAACTGTAGTAGTTGTAGTAGTAATAGTAGTAGTAGTAGTAGTAGTATTAGTAGAAGTAGAAGTAGTAGTATTTGCAATGGTAGTAGTAGTGTTGTAGTAGGAGAAGTATTAGTAGTAGTAGTAGTAGTAGCAGTAGCAGTAATAGTAGTAGTAGAAGAAGTAATAGTCCTAATCATAGTAGTAGTTGTTGTTGTAGTCGTAGTAGTTGCAGTAGTAGCAGTAACTATAGTAGTAGTAGTAGTAGTAGTATTGATAATAGTAGCAAAAGACGTTGCAGTAACAAGAGAAGTAGATGGAGTAGTACATGTTGTAGTAGCACTAGCAGTAGTAGTAGCAGGAGTAGAAGTAGTAGTAGTAGTAGCCATAGTAGTAGTAGTAGTAGTAGATGTGGTAGTACTAATAGTAGTAGTTGTAGTAATAGGAGGAGGCGGAGGACGAGCAGTACTACTAGTAGTAGCAATCGTAGTAGTAGTAGTAGCAGTAGCAGTAGTAGATGTTGTAGAAGTAGTAGTAGTTGTAGTTGAAGTAATTTTATCTGTAGTGGTAGTAAGGGTACTACCAATAGTAGTAGTAGTAGTAGCAGTAGCAGTAGAAGTTGTAGTAAAAGTAGTGGCAGTAGTAGTAATAGTAGTCACAATTGTTGTAGCAGTAGTAGTAGTTATAATAGTAGTATTCGTAGCATTCTCGATAGTAGTAGTAGTAGTAGCCATAGTAGTAGTAGTAGCATCCTCGATAGTAGTATTAGTAGTAGTAGCAGCCATAATACTAGCAGTGGCAGCAAGTGCAACAATAGTAGTAGAACTATCTATAGTAGTAATAATAATAGTAGGAGCAATAATCGTAGCAATAGTAGTAGCTCTACTACTAGTAGTAGTAGTTTTAGTAGCAGTATCAACCGCAATGGCCGTATTTGTTGTAGTATAAGTAGTAGTACTACTAGTTGTAGTACCAATAGTAATAGTAGTAGCTATTGCGATTGTAGTAGTGGTAGTAGTTGTCGTAGTACAAGTAGTATTAGTAGAAGTAGTAGTGGTAATAATAGCAATAGTAGTTGCAGTAGTAGCAGCAGTAGTACTAATTATCGCAGTAGTAGCAGCAGTAGTAGTCGCACTTGTAATTGTAGTCGTGGTCGGAGTAGTTATAGTAGTAGTAGTAGTATTAGTATTAGCCGTAGTAATAGTTGTAGTTGCAATAGTTGTATAGTTGTATTAGCAGCAATAGTAGCAGTGGCAGTAGTAGTAACAGTAGTACTAGTAGTAAAAGGACTAGTTATAGCAATAGGAGCAGCAGTAGTAGTCGTAGTAATTGTAATAGTAGTTGTAGCAGTTGTTGTAATAGTAGACGTAACAGTCGTAGTAGTAGTATTAGTAGTAACAATAGTAGTAGTAGAAGTAGTAGCAGTAATAATAGTAGTAGCAGTAGTAGAAGTAGTAGCAGTAGTAGTCGTATTAGTAGGAGCAACGGTAATTGGAGTTGTAGTAGTAATAGTGGCGATGCTAATAGCAGTTGTAGCAGTAGTATAGGTATTAGTAGCAGTAGTAGTAATATTGAAAGAAGCAGCAGAAGTAGTAGTAGTAGTGGTAGTAGTAGTAGTAGTAGTAGTGGTACCATTACTACTAGTACTACTACTACTAGTAGAATTACTGCTACTCCTACAATTGCTACAATTAGCACTACTAATACAACTCCTACAACTACTACCACTACTATTACTACTACTACAACAACTACAACTCCTACTACTATTACTATTACTAATGCTAATACTTTTCCTACGACTACTACTGCTACTATTGCTACTACTACTCCTACTATTATGACAAATACTTCTACTACTACTACTACTACTATTTCTACTACGATTACTGATACTACTACTACTATTATTACTACTACAACTACTGGTGCTGCTTTTACTACCATAACTACTACTACTACTACTACTACTACTACTACTACTACTACTACTACTCCAGCTACTACCTCTACTATGACTATTACGACATCTTCTATTGCGAGACTGCCACTACGACAACTACTTGTGCTACTACTGCAACTACTACTACTACTAATATTACTGTAACTATTACTGCTACTTATACTACAACAACAACAACAACTACTACTACTATTAATACTACTACTACTATTATTACTATTACTGCCACTACTATTACTACTACTACTACTCCTGCTACTACTAACAATATGATTACTACTATAACTATTACTGCAACTACTACTAATACTACAACAACTAGTAGTATTACTGCAACTACTGCTACCACTACAACAACGACGACTACTACTACTACTCCTACTACAACAACTACTACTACTGATACCACTACTACTGCTAATGCTACTATAGCTACTAAAGTTGCTCCTGCTACTACTACTACTACCACTGCAACTACTACTACTACTACTATCACTACTATAACTTCTACGACTACAACTACTACTCCTACCCCTGCTACTACAGCTGCCACTACTACGGCTGCTACTACAACTGTCACTACTACTAATACTTCTACTACTATTGTTGCTATTACTTCTGCTGGTGCTGCTGCAACTTTTACTACGACTGCTACTACTACAACTGCTACTACGACTACTACTACTATTGTTCTTGCTCACACTACTGCTACAGCTACTAGTACTACTTCTGCTAAAACAACTACAACTGCTACTACTACTACTGCTACTACTACTACTACTGCTTCTACTACTACTACTACTACAGCTACTAGGACTGCTACGACAATTGTTATACCACTGCTACTTCTAGTATTACAACAACTAAAACTGCTGCGGCTGCTACTACTGTGACTACAACTACTACTAGTACTGCTATTCATATAGCTACAACTACAGCAAGTGCTATTGCTACTACTATAACTACTATAACTACTGCCACAACTACTACTGTGGCAACTACTGCTGGTACAACAACAACTACTACTACTTGTACTACTAGGACTATTATTGCTACTATTGCTCCTACAACATTACTTTTGCTGCAACTGCTTCTGCAACTACCACTACTTGTAGGATAACTACTATTTCTGCTACAATGGTTACTACTACTAGCAATACTACTGCTACTACCAGTACCACTGCTATTGCTACTGCTATGGCTACTACTATTACTTCTTATACTGCTGCTACTACTACTAAGGCTACTATTGCTATTGCTGCTACTACGACTACTACTACTGCTACTATAGCTATTACTACAACTATTCCTACTACAACTCCTTCTACTAATAGTACTATTGCTACTACTACTATTACTAACAAACTATTGCTACTACTTCCCCTACTTCTACATCAACAACCATTACTACTGCTACCTTGACTACTACTACTAATACTATGACTAGTACAACTACTAGAACAATAACAACAACAACTACTACTACAACAACAACTACCACTACTACTACTACTACAACTACTACTAATACTACTAATACTATTACTAGTTCTACTACTACTACTCTTACAGCTGCTACTACTAGTACTAGTCCTCCTCCTCCTCCTCCTCCTCGTCCTCCTACTACTACTACAACTTTCGCAACTACTGCTATTACTGCTGCTGCTGCGTTTATTGTTACTACTAATACCACTTCTACTACTACTATTATTACTACTACAATTACAACTACTTTTACTATAACTACTACTACAACTACTAGTACTACAATTACTACTACTACAATTGCTATGGAGACTATAGCCCCTATGACTACTGCTTCTGCACTACTACTTCGATTACCACTACTACTGCTACTACGACTACTGCCACTATTGCTACGACTACTACTAATTCTACTACTACTACTACTAATGGTACTACCGCTACTACTAATACCACTACTACTAGTCCTACTACTATTGCTGCTACAACTGCTACTTTTCGTACTACTACTACTTCTACTAAGACTACAACTATGAGTACTATTGCTACTTGTACAACTACTACTTCTACTACAACAACTATTGCTACTAAAAATTCTACTATGACTACAACTGTTGCTGCAATTACGACTACAACTATTACTACGACTTCTCATATTTCCACTACTTCGGCTACTACTACTACAACAACTATAGGTAATGTAAGACTACTACTGCTACTATTACTACTACTACTAGTACGATTGCTACTGCTGCTGCAGCTACTACTATAATGGGTACTACTACTACTACTACTGCTATTACTCCAACTACTACCGCTGCTATCACTACTGCTCCAACTAGTGATATTACTACTACTATTGCTGCTAATGTACTATTACTACTACTACTACTACCACTACCACTACTATTACTACTACTACTACTACTACTACTACTACTACTACTGCTATTATTATTATAATTACTACTACTACTACTACGACTACTACTTCCACTTCTAAAAGCACTACTACTACTATTACTGCTGCTGCTGCTGCTTCTATTGCTGCTACTATGACTTCTATGCCTGCTGTTGCGACTACTACTATGACTACTATTGCTGCTAGTACTACTACTACTACTACTACTATTGCGGCTACTACCAATACTAGTACTACTACTGTTACTATTGCTACTGCTACTTCTACTTGTACTGCTACTACTACAACTGCTACTGTTGTTGCCGCTAGTACAACTACATTTGCCACTATTATTACTACTACGACTGCTACGACTGCAATAAATACTGCTACTCCCACTTCTACTATTACTACTCCTGCCACCACTATTACTGCTACTACTACTACTACTACTAACTACTACTACTACTGCTACTGCTGCTGCTGCAGCTACTAATAATACTACAACTACTGCTACTACCACTTCTGCTACTACTCCTAATGCTACTACTACTATTAATACTGCTACTACTTCTACTTCTACTACTAGTTCTACTTCTACTACTACCCCTACTGCTACAACTGCTACACCTACTGCTACTACTACTACCCCTACCATTGCAACTGCTACACCTATTACTACTACTACTACCCCTTCTGCTAGAACTGCTACACCTGCTACTACTACCACCGCTACTCGAACTTCCACTGTTGCTACAACTGCTGCTAATACTAATACTTCTGCTATTCCTACTACTGCAACAACTGTTATTATTGCTACTACTGCTTCTACTACTACTACTACTATTATTACTGCTAAAACCACTTCCACTACTTCAGCTACCACTTTGACTTCTAGTACGACTGTGACTACAACTAGTTCTTCTATTGCAACTACTACAAATACTACTACTACTACAACAACCAATTGCTACCACTACTGCTATTACTACTAGAACTACTACAGCTACTATTGCTACTACTACTACTGTTACTTATGACACTACTACCACTACTGCCACTACTACAACTACTATTGCTGCTACTACTACTACTACTACTAATACTAAAATTACTACTGCTACTACTACTACTACAGCTACTGCTACTACAACGACTACTACTACAGCAAATACTGCTAGAACCGCTGCAACTGCTACTGCAACTAGTACTCTTACTATTACGACTACTATTGCTACATCTATTATAATTATTACTAATACTACTACAACTACTACTATTACTACTACTATCAGTACTACTACTACTATTACTAATATTACTACAACTATTAATACTACAACAATTACTATTGCTACTAATACTAGTAGTACTATTCCTAATACAAATACCAATAGTACTACTACAACTACTACTACTATTTCTACTACTACTACTACTACTACTACTTCTACTACTACTACTACTATTACAGCTGCTGCTACTACTAGTACTACTACAACAACTTCTGCTACAATAACAACTACTACTACTTCTCCCACTACAACTACTTCTCCTAGTACTTCTAGCGCTTCTACTACTTCTGCTATTACTGCTACTACTACTACCACTACTGGTAATACTACTTCTACTACTTCTACTACTACTACTTCTGCTACAATTGCTACTACTACCACTACTATTGTTGCTATTGCTGTAGCTAATACGATTACTTATCATACTACTGCTACTGCTGCTACTACAACAGCTAATGCAACTACTGCTACTATTATTACATCTATAGCTATTACTATTACTCCTATAAATTATTAAGCTACTGCTTCTATTACTACCGCTACTACTACTCTAGCTACTACTACTTCTACTGCTGCTACTGCACTTACAACAACTACTTCTACTACTACTTCTACAGCTGCTACTATTACTACTACTACTACTACTACTACTACTACTACTACCGCTATCGATACAACAACTATGACTACTTATCATACTCCTACTACTACAACTACTCCACCTCCGCCTCCTCCTCCTCCTCCTCCTCCTCCTCCTCCTCCTACTACTACTACTACTACTACTACTACCACTACTACACCTACTACTACTATTGTTGCTACTTCTTCTACTGCTACTGCTGATACGAATGGTACTATAGCTACTACTTCTACAGCTACTGCTACTGCTACTACTGATGCTGCTGACACTATTGCAATTACAACTACAATAACAACAACTACTACTGCTACTGTGACTGCAATTGCTACTACTATTGCCGCTACCAATACGAATCTAAATACCACTGCTACTACTAATACAACTACTGTTGCTGCTACTACTAGTACACCCACTACTGCTGCTACTACTAGTACTACTACTTCTGCTATTGCTATGACTACTACTACTGCTGCTATTGCTACTATTGCTACCAATGCCACTACTGCTTCCACAAGTATAACTCTTACTACTACTTCTACTACTACAACAACTACTATTTCTACTACAGCTACTACTACTACTGTTGTGTTGTCGCTGCTGCTACTACACCAACTATTACTGCTACTATTGTAGCCACTACTACTACAGCTACTACTATTCCTACTACTATACTACTACTGCTACTACTGCGATAGCTATTACTACTACTACTATTACTACTACAACAACAACATTTTCTGCGCCTACTATGATTAATACTAGTACGACTACAACTACTACTGCTATAATGACTTACTATTACTACTACCGCTACTAGTACTACAGATGCTCCTACGACTTGTACTATTGCTACAAATACTTCTACAATAACTACTACTACTTGCTACCGCTACTACTACTACCGATGCTCCTACAACTTGTACTACTACTATAAATACTTCTACAACTAGTACTACTTACTACTACTAATACTACTCCAACTATTACTGCTACTAATACTACTGCTGCTGCTACTGTTATTAGCACTACTTTTGTTAGTAATGCTCTATTATTATAACTACTACTGCTACTAGAAGTACAGTTGCAGCAAGCACTACTATTACTACTGCTGTTGTCGCTGCTAATACAACAACAACTACTGCTACTACTAATTCCACTAGTACTACTACTACAACAACAAAAACAACAACAACAACTACTAGTACTACTCCTAGAACTAGTACTACTGGTCCTTCTACTACAGCAGTACTACTACTACTACTACTACTACCAACACTGTTGCTGCAGCTGCTACTAGTATCACTACTACCACTAATACAGCTACTACTATTGCTACCACTACTAGTACTACTACTGTGATACTACTACTACTACTACTACTAACACTACTGTTGCGTTGCTACTACAGCTGATTTTACTTCCACAACTTCTTCTATTACTTTTGCTACTAGTACTATTACTTATTCTGCCACCACATGTGCAACTACTAATGCTACTACTACTACTACTACTACTCATACTAATACTGTTGTTGCTAATACTACCAATACTACAACTACCATTACTAGTACAACAACTACTACTACTACTACAACTTTTCCCACAACTAGTACTGCTATTGGTACTACTACTACTATAACTACTACTCCTACTACTATTATTACTTTTGCGATCACTCCTAGTGCTACTATAACTACTGCTACTACTACAACTACTACTACAACAACTACGACTATGACTACTACAGCCACAATTATGACTACTACTACTTCAATTACTATTACTACAACTACAACAATAACTACTACATATTCTTGTGACTAATACTGCTACAACAACTACTACTAATGCTACTACAACTACGAATACTACTGCTACTACTACTACGACTATTGCGGTTGCTACCATAATAGCAGTAATAGTCATAGTAGTGGTAGCTGTCGTAAGACTAGCAGCTGTGGTAGTAGTAGCAGCAACATCTGTTGTTACAGTAGTAGTAGTACCAGTAGTAGTGTTGGTGGTAGATGTAATAGTATTACTTGTAGTAGTAGCCACAGTAGATGTAATAGTATTACTTGCAGTAGTAGTTATAGTTGTCATAGTAGTAGTGTTAGTTGTAGTCATAGAAATAGTATTATTAATAGTTGTACTAGGAGTAATAGCAGTAGGAAAAATAGTAAGAGCAGCTGTAGCTATGTTATTAGCAGTTGTGGTATCAGTATCTGTAGTATTACTACTGATAGGAGGAGGAGGAGTAGTAGTAGTAGCAGTTATAGCAGTCATAGTACTACTAGTAGTAGTAGTAATAATAATAGTAGTAGTAGTTGCTGTAGTAGTTAAAGCATTAAAAGTGGTAGGAGAAGTAGTAGCAGTAGCTGTAGCAGCAGCAGTAGTCAAAGTAGTTGCCGAAGTAGTAGTAGTAGTAGCAGTAGTGGTTGCAATAGTGGAAGCAGTAGGAGTAGTAGTAGTTGTAATAGATGTAGTGGTAGTCATAGTTGTTGTAGTAGTAGTAGTAGTAGTAGTCGCAGTTGTAATAGTATTAGTAGGTGTAATAGTAGCCATGGTAGTTGTAGTAGTAGTAGTAGTAGCAATACCACTACTACGACTACTACTAGTTATACTCCAACTCCTACTACTACCACAACTATTACCAATACTAGTACTACTTCTACTAGTACTCCTATTACTACTCCTACTCCTACTACTATTACTTCTACTACTATTACTAATGCAGCTACTACAACAACAACTACCACATTACTATTATTACTGCTACTGGTACTACAACTACAATTACAACTACTACTCATACTATTACTTCCACTGCTACTACTACTGCTACCGATACCACTATTGCGACTGCTAATGCCACTACGACTACTACTATAATAACTACTACTACTACAATAAGTACTACTTCTACTGCTGCTGCTGTTGCTACTGCAGTTGATGTTGCGACTATTGCTGCTACTAATGCTGCTATTACTGCTACTACTGTTGCAGTTGTTGGGAGTAATGTTGCTGTTGCTGCTACTACTATTGCTACTGCTACTACTACTACGACAACTATTACTAATACTTCTGCTACTACTACTACTACTACAACAACAACGACAACAACTACT
Organism: Trichopus zeylanicus subsp. travancoricus; assembly: GCA_005019695.1. Taxonomy (NCBI): domain Eukaryota; kingdom Viridiplantae; phylum Streptophyta; class Magnoliopsida; order Dioscoreales; family Dioscoreaceae; genus Trichopus; species Trichopus zeylanicus. The sequence continues at coordinate 37,244 of RXID01020782.1, read as the reverse complement.
ACTACTACAACTATCGCTACTACTTTTACTGCAACTACTACTACTACTATAACAACAACAACAACTACTACTACTACTACTACTACTACAAATATTACTACTACTTCTACTAGTACTAGTACTACTACAACTACTACTACAACAACAACTACTACTACTACTTGTACTACTACAACATCATCAACAACAACTGCTACTACTATTACTTGTACTACTACTACTACTAATAGTACTACTATTGTTTCCACTGCTACTACTACTACACCTACTACTACCGGTACTCATACTACTACAAGTACTACTACTACTACTACAACAACTACTACTACTATTACTACTACATCTACTATTACTATTACAACTACTATCTCTATTCCTAGTCCTAGTACTGCTACTACTACTAATCCTACTTCTACAAATGTTACTACTACTGCTACGACTACTACTACAAATGCTACTACTGTGGCTACGACTATTACTACAAATGCTACTACTACAACAACTACTACTGCTACTACTGCTACTAATACTACTTCTGCTACTAATCCTACAGCAACAACAACTACTACATCTGCTACTGCTACCAATGCTACTTCGACTACAACTACTATTGTTGCAACTATTGCTCCTACTGCTATCACTACTGATGATACTACTACTGCTACTCCAACTACTGCTGCTCCTACTACTACTACTACTACTGCAACAACTACTACAACTGCTAGTGCTACTACAATTGCTGCTACTACAACTACGACTACTGCTACTGTCGCTACTGCAACAACTACTACTACTATTTGTTCTGCTGCAACTACTACTACTGCCACAACTATTGCTACTACTGCTACTGCTTGTTCTACAGCTACTGCTTCTGTTACTACTACAACTGCTTGAACTACTACTACTGTTACTGTTACTACTACTACTACTACTAGTACCACTACAGGACTAATACGACAACTACTACCGCCATTATTTCTCCTACTACCACTAACTAGAACTAATAAGACTACTACTACTGCTACACTACAACTATTACTTCTACCACTGCTACTACTGTAACTATGGCTTCTGCTGCTACAACTACAATTACCACTACTACAGCTACTGCTGCAACTACATTCACTACTACTGCTACTACAGATATTACTATTGCTACAACTACTGCTACTGCTATAATTGATTCTACTGCTACAACAATAACTACTACTACTGCTGCTGCTGCTGCTCTTACTACTACTATTGCTACTAATATTGCTACTACTACTGCTGTTGCTAATGCTGCTACAGCTACTACTACTTTACTACAACTGAAAATATAGCTACAACAACGACTACTACTGCCACTACTATATTGACTACTACGACTACTACAATACTACAACTTCTGTTGTTGTTGCAGCTACTACTAGTGCTAGTACAACTACAGTTGCTGCGACTGCTACTACTAGTACTACTACAATAACCACTACTACTACTATTATGAGCATTACTACTCCTACTACTGTGACAACAACAAGAATTTCTTCTACTACTACTACCTGTACTACTGCTGCTGCTACTGCAACTGCTACTACTACTATTACTACAAATACTACTACTACAACTACTACTACTACTACTACTATTACTACTACTAGTACTTGTACTACTACTACTAGTAGTACAATAATTACTAATAATATTATTACTACTACTACTACGACTACTAATACAACAACAACAACAACAACTACTACAACTACTACCATTACTATTACCACTACTAAAATTGCTACTACTATAACTACTAGTACAAATACCACTACTACCGTTAGTACTACTATTCTACTACTTTTACAAATACTACTACTACTGCAACTGCTAGTATTACTCCGACTATTAATACTACTCCTACAACAACTATTATTACTAATACTACTATTATTACTACTACTGCTGCTACTGCTACTGCTACTACTACTCCTGTTACTCCACCTATTGCTACTACTACTTACACTACAACAACACCTGCTGCTGCTACTATTACTACTATTTCTACTTCTGTTACTATTGCTACTATTACTTCTTCAACTGCTACTCCTACTACTACTCCTTCTACTACAACTCCTACTACTACTATGACTACTATTACTACTGTTGTTGCTACTCCTACTACTGATACTAATACTGTTACCACTACTACTACTACTACTACCGCTACAACAACAACTACTAGTACTTCTCCAACTACGCCTACTCCTATTACAACTCCAACTACTACTCCGGCCACTACAGTTGCAAGTACTACTACTATTATAACTACTACTACTACTACTACTACAACTACTACTACAACTACTAGTACTACTACTGCCGTTACACTACTGCTGCTGCTGCTTCTACTACTTCTACTACTTGAACTACTGCTACTACTTATACGACTACTAGTACTACATCTAGGATTACTACTAGTGCGACTATTGCAACTACTACTGCTATTACTACTACTACTGCTGCTACTGCTACTACTATTACTACTAATGCTACTACTGTTACAACCGCTATTACTACACTGTGACTACTACTGCTACTACTACTGTTACTGCTACAACTTTTGCTAGGGCTACTACTTTCACTGCTACTACTGTTACTCCAGCTATTTCAACTAAACCTACCACCACTACTAATTATACTGTAGCTACTACTGCCACAACTACTGCTACTGCTGTCACTACTACTGCTTCTACTACTTATGCTACTGCAACTACCACAACTATCGCCACTGTTATAGCTTTGGCTACTACTACTAGTGTGACTACTGCAACTGCTACTCCTGCTACTACTATTAATACTGCTACTACAACAACTACAATTAGTAAAACCCACTATTAGTGCTACTGGTACTACTTTTGCTACACTACTACTGCTACTACTGTTGCTTCTACTGCTGCAACTACGACTATGACTACTGCTACTACTAATACTACAACTACTATTACTACTATTACTACTGCTGATGTTGTTGCTACTTTAGTTGCTACTTCTCGTATTACTGCTACTATGCTACTACTGCTACTATTACTACCCATACTGCTACTACTAATCCTACTACGGCTTCTATTGCTACTACTTCTGCTATAGCTACTACTACAACTACTTCTACTGCTACTAATACTACTTCTACTTCCACTACTGTTGCGACTACTACTATTACTATTAAAACTGTACTAGTGATACTACAACTATTACTACTATTACTACTACTGCTGCTACTATTGCTACTACTTCTATTGCTACTACAGCTCGTACTACTACGACTATGACTAATATTACAGTGGCTACTAATACTACTACAGTACTACCGCTACAACTACAACTGTTGTTGCGGTTGCTGCTACAACTAAAACTACCACTGCAATTACTACTATAGCTACAACTACCAGTACTCATACTTCTACTACTATTACTACTACTCCTCCTGTTACTGCTACTACTGCTGCTCCTACTACAACTACTACTACTCCTACAACAACTACTAATACTACTGCGACTACTACTACAACTACTGCTCCATTTACTACTACTGCTACTTCTACTGCTACTGCTACTACTACTACTACAACTACTACTATTGCTACTACAACTACTTTTGCTACTACTACTGCTACTACTACTACTTCAACTCTATCTATTACCATTACCACCACTACTAATAATAATACTTCTACCATGACTTCTACTACTGCGACTACTACTTCTACTACTACTACTACTAGTCCTACTACTGCGTCTACTACTGTTACTGCTACTTATGGTACTACTTCTATTGTTACTCCTACTACTAATCCTACGACTACAACAACCTCTCCTACAACTACTCCTTTTACACCTACTACTACAAATTTTCCTTCTCCTACACGTACTCCTACTACTGTAATTACTACTATTACTGCTACTGCTGCGACTACTACTACTTCTACTACTGTTACTGCTACTACTTCTATTGCTACTCCTACAACTACTCCTATTACAACTACTACTACTCCTCCTATTACTACTACTACTATTATTACCACTACTACTACTATTACTACTGCAATAAGTACCACAACTAACACTACTGCTACAACTACTACAACTAGTAATACAACAACTACTACTACTACTATTACAAGTAATGCTAAAACTGTTGCAGCTGCTATTTCTCCTACTACGATGACTACTACTACTTCTTCTACTACTACTACTACTGCTTCTACAATAGCAACAACTATAACTATTATTACCACTACTACTACTGCTGCTCCAACTACTACTGCTACTATGACTACTACCATGACTATTACTACCACCACCACCACCACTACTACTACTACTACTACTATTTGTACTCCAACTACTACTCGTACTACTCCTACTACTACTACTTCTACTACTACTACTACTACTAAAACTACTACTATTGCTACTACTACTGCAACTATTACTACTTCTGCAACTAATACAACTACTCCTATTACTGCTCCAACTCCTACTCCTATTACTACTCCTACTACAAAAACAACAACAACAACAACTACTCCTACTACTACCCCTATTAGTACTATTTCTACCACTACTACGACCACTACTACTCCTACTCCAACTCCTAGTCCTACTTCTATGCCTATTACTACTTTTGTAATTAATCCTACTACTGCAGCCTCTACTTTCGCCACTACTACTGCTGCTGCTACTACTACCACCATTAATATTACTACTACTACTCCTACTCAAATTCTTTCTCCTACTAATACTAGTGCTGCTACTATTGCAACTACAACAACTAATGTTGCTGCTATAACAACTACTACTACTGTTGCTACTACTACCACTACTCATACCCCTATTACTACTACTACTACTACTACTACTACTAGTACTACTATTACTACCACTACTACTATTACCACTACTATTGCTACAAATACAACTGCTACTACTACTATTACTACAAATACCATTCCAACAACTAATATTACTACTACTATTACTACAACTACTGCTACTACTACTGTAGCTACTACTACTACTGCTGCTACTACTACTTCTACTACTAGTACTACTACTACTACTACTCAAATTACTACTACTACTCCTACTACAACTATTATTACTACTACAACAACAACAAGAATAATAACAACAACAACTACTACTGCTGCTGCTACTACTACTGGTGCTGCTGCTACTACTACAACTGCTACTAATACTAGTACTAGTACTAGTACTACTACTATTATGACTACTATTACTAGTACTGCTACTCCTACTACCACTACTATTTTGAATACTACTACTACTGCTACTACTACTAATACAACAAGCACTCTTGCAACTACTACAATAATTGTTGCTACTACTACTACAACAAAAACAACTACTACCACAACTACTACTGTTACTAATACTAATGCTGCTGCTGCTGCTCCTACTACAACTACTCCTTCTTCTGCTACTACTGCTGCTACTACGGCAACAACAATAACAACAACTACTACTATTATGACAATTACAATTGCTACTACTATTACTACAACTACTATTACTAGTACTACTACAACTAATATTGTTACTACTACTATAATGACTACTAATACAATAACAACAACTACAACTACTATTATTACTACTATCGCTACTACTACTCTACTGATTCTTCTACTATAAGTACTACTAATACTACTACAACTAATACAACTACTACTCTTGGGACTACTTCGACAATGACTACAACTACTACAACAACAACTACTACTACTAATACTACTGCGACTACTGCAACACTACTACAACTATTGCTACTAGTACGACAATTACTAATGCTACTGCTGCTATTGTTGCTGCTCCTACTACTGCGACTACTTCTACTACTACTATTGCTACTACAACAATTACTACTACTCCTATTACTACTACTACTACTTCTACTGCTACTACTACTTCTATTACTACTACTACTACTACTATTACTACTGCAACTATTTTTGCTACTACAACTGCTACTGCTACTACTGCTACTGCTGCTAGTACTATAACTTCAACTCCTTCTATTACAATTACCACAACTACCACTACTACTCCCAAAACCACTACTGCAACTTCTACTACAACAACTTCGGCTACTACTTCCATTGCTACTCCGACTACGACTCATATGTCTACTACTGCTACTCGTACAACAACTACTACTGGTACTCCTACTACTTCGACTACTACTATTGCTATTGCTACTGCTACTACTACTATTATTACTTGGACTACTACTACTACTACTACTACTACTACTGCAACTACTACCATAGCTACTACTACTACTCCTACTCCTACTCCTACTCCTACTACTATTACTGTAACTACTACTACTGCTATTGCTAATTGTACTATAGCTACTACTACTACAACTACTACTACTACTGCTACTGCTACTACAACATGCACTACTATTACCATTACTCTTTCAACTACTACAACTAGTACTACTACAATTACTCCTGCTACTGTTTCTGCTATGACCATTACAACTACAACTACAGCTACTACTGCCACTACAACAACTACTAGTACTACTACTACAACTACAACAACTACTACTATTGCAACTAGTACTACTACAACCACTACTACTACTATTACTACTACTGCTACTATTACAAGTACAACTGCTACCAATACTTCTACTACTGCTACCATTGCTACTCTTGCTACTACTATTGCTGCTACTCTTACCACAGCACTACTACTACTACTACTCCTACTACTACTAATGCAATGATTAGTACTACCACAAATATTGCTACTACTACTACTACTACTATAACTGCTTGTACTACAACTGCTAATACTACAACAACAACTATTACTACTAATGATTCTGCTACTGCTACTACAACTATTACTATTACTAATACCACTACAATAGCTACTACTGCTACTACTAATGTTGCTACAGCTACTACAACTACTACCACTACTACTACTAGTCTACTACTACTACTACTACTCCTACAAATACTATAACGTCTGCCACTACTTCTCCTACTGCTGCTTGTACTACTACTATTACTACTGCAACATCTCCTACTGCCACTGTTATTGTGACTACTAGTTCTGCTACTACTACTTTCACTACTAGTATTACTACCGCTACTGCTACCACTTTTACTATTGCTATAACATGTGCTGCTCTTACTGCTAATACTACTAATACTTCTATTATGATAATAACTATTGCCACTGCGACTACTTCAGCTGCAATTACTATAACTGCTACTGCTACTAGTCCTACTACTCCTACTACAACAACTACTACTTCTACAATTGCTATTACGACTATATCGGGTACTACTACTACCACTGCTACCGTTATTACTACTACTACTAATACTAAAAGTACTGCTCCTATTGCAATTGCTGCAATTGCTACTACTACTACTACAACTTTTGCTACTGCTACTATGCTATTTCTACCCCTACAACTACTATTACTACTTCTATTATGGCTTCTACAACTATTACTACCACTGCTACAACTACTACTACTACTACTACTACGACTACGACAACTACTACTAATATTATTGCTACTACTACTAATATGACTACTACTACTACAATAACAACTACTACTACAACAACTAGTAGTACAACTACTACTGATGATGATGATGCTGCTGCTGCTACTACTACTAAGGCTACTACTACTAGTACTACTAGTACTACTACTGCTACAGCTACTACTACTAATACTACTATTACTAATACTACTACTACTACTACTAATGCTACCACTTCTACTACTACCACTACTAGAACTAATGCTACTGCTACTCCTGCCACTACTACTACTATTGCTTCTACTGCTGCTGCTACTGTTCCCACGGCTGCTACTACTACTGCAACTAATACTACTACTAATGCTACATCTACTCCTACTACTGCTCTTATTATTGCAACTACTACCACTACTGCTACTACTACTACTACTACCTCTACTGCTCCTACTACTACTACTACTATAGCTACTCCTACTGCTACTACTACTACTACTGCTGTTGCTACAGCTACTACTACTACTAATGCAAGTGCTGCAACTACTACCGCTACTATGGCTACTACTGCTATTACTATTACCACCACTACTACAACAACCACTACTACCGTTGCTGTCGTTGCTGCTACTACTATTACTACTACTACTAGTACTCCTGTTGCTGCTACTGCTATTGCTACAACTACTACTATTGCTACTACTACTGCTACTAATGTTGTTGCTATCATAACTACTACTACTACTATTACTATTGCTACCACTACTGCTAGTTCTACCACTAATGCTACTACAACTACTACTAATACTACTACTGCAGTAGCTACTGCTCCTTCTACTGCTGCTACTACTACTACTAATACTACTACTAATCTACTACTGCTGCTACTATAGCTTCTGCTACTACTACTACTCGGACACTTATGTTACTACTATTACAACTGCTACTACAACTACTGCTACTATTGTTGCTGCTGCTTCTACCACTACTACTATTTCTACTACTACTACTGTTGCTGCTGCTACTGCTACTAATATTGCTATTGCTACTAGTTCTGGTGCTACTACAATTACTATGACGGTTGTGACAGTTGCTAATACTACAACTACTACTTTGACTTCTCCTACTATGACTACTACTACTTCTACTACTACTACAACTACAACTACTGTTGCTGCAACTGCTGCAACAGCTACTACTACTATTATAACAACAACTAGTACTGCTACTACTATTACTATTACTAGTACTACTGCTACAACAATGGCTACTACTATTGATGCTAACACTATAACTGCTATTACTACTACTACTATTACTACTACAAATACTGTTGCGGCTAACGCTTCTAGTACAACTACTATCACTACTACAGCTACTGCTGCTGTTGCTATTGCTACCCCTACTATTGCTACTAATACTTCTGCTGCTACTAAGAATAGTACTACTGCTACTGCTACTGTTGGTACAACTACTATTACTAGTACTACTTCTACTGCAACTTTTGCTATTGCTACAACAACTACTACTATTATAGCTACTACAGCTACTCCTACTACTATTACTACCACACCTATTGTTACTACAACTACTACTATTGCTGCTGCTACTACAACTACTCCTAGTACTATTAATACTACTGCTACTTCTATTACTACTACAACTACTTCTTCTACTGCAACTACTACTACTACTTCTGCTACTATTACTACCACTACTGCAACAACTTCTCCTACTACTACTGCTACTACTACTGTTGTTGTTGTTGCTACTACTACTGCTACTACTACTAATACTGTTGCTGTTCCTACAGCTACCACCACCACTAGTCCTACGAATACTACTCCTGCTACTTCTACCAATACTACTACTGCTACTACTACTACTTCTGCTACTACCATTACTATTCTTGCTACTATAACTATGGCTTATGATACAACTTCTACTAGTACAATTGCTACTACTTTTGTTGCTACTACTACTATTGCTGCTGTGCCTACTACTTTTGCTACTACTGTTGCTACTACTACTAGTACTACTACTATTACTACCACAACTACTGCTACCACTACTACTACAACTACTTCGGTTACTACCACTATTACTACAACAACTTCTACTACTACAACTGCTACTACTACATTTGCTACTAAGACTTCTTCTACTTCTATTTCTACTACTACTACTACTACTAGTACTGATACTACTATTACAACAACAACAACAACTACTATTCTTACTACTGCTATGACTACTACTTCTACTACTACTTCTATTGCAGCTACTACTTCTACTACTACTACTTCAGTTACTACTATTGCTACTACTACTACTACTAATGCTACTACTGCCACTACTACAGTGGCTATTAAAACTACTACTGCTAATACTACGACGGCAACTTCAACTACTACTACTGCAATAACAACAACAACAACAACAACAACAATAACTACTACTACTACTATTACTGTTGCCATTTCTACTGTTGCAACTTTTACTACTACTACTACTACTGCATCTCCTACTACTTCTTCTACTACTTAGTAGTAACTATACTACAACTGTCTCTACAACTTCTATTACTACTACTTTTCCAATAATAACAAGCATTACTGCCTCTCCACTACTACCACTCCTGCTACTACTACTACTACTACCGTTACCGCTATTCTACTACTACTGCTGCTATTGCTAGGCTACTATTGTTGCTACTACTATCACTACTACTATTGCTACTACTGCTACTTCTGCAACTAATACTACTATTGCTACAACTACTACTTTTGCATCTGCTACTATTGTTGTTGCTATAGTTCCTACTACTACTTTGACTACTACTACAAGAATAGCTACAATGACTACTGCTACTTGTACTATTACTTCTACTACTACTGCTACTGCTATTGCTCCTATGGCTACTACTTCAACTACGACTACAACACTACTACCGCTGCTACAATTGCTGCTACTACTAGTTCTGCTACAACTACAATTGCTGCGACTATTGCTACAACAACGGTGACTACTACTGCTGCTGCTCTTATAACTACTACTACTACTACTGTTGCTACTACTAATGCTACTACAACTACTACTACCACATTTGTTACTGCTACCACTGCTATAACTACTACTGCTACTACTGCTTTAGCAATTACTACTATAACTACTGCTGCTGCTGCAACTTATAGGGCTACTTCAACAACTCCGACTGCTACTTTTGCTGCTACTACTCTTGCTACTACTACTAGTACAACTACTACTGCCACTACCACAGTTACTACTACTACTTCTACTACAACTACTACTACCACAACAACAAAAACAATAACAACAACTACTACTACTACTACTAGTACTACCACTACCACTACTACAAATACTACTACTACTGCGGTTATTGATTTTGCTGCTAGAATAATTGCTACTACTTCTACTACAGCTACTGCCACTACTACGACTAATGCTATTATTACTGCTTCGGCTACTACTAATACTACAGTCACTACAGTTACTACTACTACTTCGACTACTTCTGCAACTACAACAACAATGACTATTGCTACTGCTACTATTTCTACTACAACTGCTACTACGACAATACTACCACTACTACTGGTGTTGCTACAACTAATGCTACAACAACAACGACAACAACAACAACAACAACTACTACTACTACTACTACTGCTACCGCTACTACTGCTACAACTGCTACCACTAAAACTACTACTACTACTACTACAACTACTTTAGCGGCTATTGCCGCTGCTACTGCTGCTCATAGTGCTACTACTACAACCCCCGCTACTACTACTGCCACTACTACTGCTACTGACACTACCACTTATATTACTACAACTTCTACTACAATAACAACAACTACTAGTACCACCACCACCACCACCACCACTACTACTACTACAACAACAACAACTGCTACTACTACTACTACTAGTACCATTGCTACTATTACTTCTACTACAATTACTACAACTACTGCTTCTACTACTACAACTACTCCTAATACACCTACTATAAATGCTACAATCACTAATAGTTCTACTTCTATTACTACTACTGCTGCTGCTGCTGCCACTAGTACTACCACAACTACTACCACAACTACGACTACCATTACCGCTCTAACTACTATTGCTACTAATACCATAGCAACAATTACTACTTCGACTACAACTACTAATACTACTATTGCTGCTACTATTGCTACTACTTCTACTGCTACTCGCACAACTACTCCTACTGCTTCTACTACTACTCCAACTAGTACTACTACTACTACTAATACTACTACTACTACTAATATTACTACAACTACTTTTACAACAACAACACCTGCTTCTACTACTACTAGTAGTACAACTGCTACTACAGCTACTTCTACTACAACTGCTACTACCACTACTACAACTACCACAACTAATACTACTACTATTACTGCTACTGCTACTATCGCTACTACTACTACTGCTACTGCTGCTGCAACTACTATATCTACGACTACTATTACTCCAAATACACCAAGTACGATTACTAATATTACTACTTCTACGACTATTATTACTACTAATACTACTATAACTGCTATTTTTATTACTACTACTTCTACTACTACTACTACTACCACTACGACTACTACTTCTTCTACTACTATTACTGCTACTACTTCTACTACTTCTACTACTACTCCTACTACTACTATTACAACAACTAGCGCTCCTACTACAACTACTACTACAACTTCTACTACTATTGCTACTACTACTAGTACTACAGCTACTAAAACTACATCGGCTGCTAACCCTACTACTACTCCTAGGACTACACCTAATACTATTGCTACTACTACACCTACTACTACTACTACTACTACTACTACTACTTCTACTATTACAACCACTATAACTACTGCTACCCCTACTCCTATTACTATACCTACTACTATGACTACTATGACAACTATAACTACTACCCCTACGACTCCTACAACTACTCTTACTACTACTATTACAACTCCTACTCCCACTCTTATTACTAATGCTACTACTAATCCTATGACTACTACTACTTCTACTACTACTACTATTGTTACTAGTAGTAGTAGTCCTACTACTACTACTATTACTACTTCTTCTACTACTACAACTTCTTCTTCGACTACTACTACGACTATTACAATGATTACTAGCACTGCTACTGCTAATACGACTACTATTACTACAACAATTACTACTCTGAATGCTGCTGCTACTGCTGCTGCTACTACTACTACTACTAATTCTGTGACAACTACTTCTACTACTACAACAACAACTACAAGTACTACTATGACTACTACAACAACTAATACTACTACTACAACGACTATTATTACTGCTTGTACTCTTATGACTACTATTCCTATCACCACTGCTACTACTACTTCCTCTATGATTGCTACTAGTACAACTACTACTACCTCCACTACTACTTTTACTAATACTACTACAACATTACTACTATAACTACTACTTCTAGTACTACCTCTACAACAATAACTACTGCTATTACTGCTACTAATACTACAACAATAGCAATAACTACTACTACTACCACCTCTCCTACAGCTATTACTACTACTACTACTAATATTGTGACTACTACGGCAACTGCGACTACTTCTACAACTTCTACTAGTCCGACTACCACTACTACTGCTACTACTACTACTATTACTACCATTGCTGCTACTATTGCTACTACCACTACTACTACTTCTTCTACTACTCCTACTACTACTCCGACTACTACTACCACCACTACTACAACTACTGCAACAATGACCACATCAACTACTATTCCTACTACTGCCACTATGACAACTACCAGTACTACTACTACAACCACTACTTTTATGACTACTACTATTGCTACTACACCTACCACTATTGCTGCTTCCAATACAACTACTAGTATAACTACGATAATAATAGCAACAACAATAACTACTACTGTTATAGCTTTGGCTACTACCATGATTACTACTACCACTACTACTGCTATTACTACTACTACTACTACTACTACTACTACTACTACTACTACTACTGCTGGTGCTGCTGGTGCTGCTGGTACTGCTGCTAATGGTGGTGTTGCTACTGCTACTGGTACCATAACTATTACTATTACTAATAACACTACTACTGCTACTACTACTACTACTACTACTACAACTACTACTACGGCTACTAATGCTACTACTACAACTACTACCACCACTGCTCCTATGACTACTCCTATTACTACGACTACTTATACTACTACTATTACTCCTATTACCACTACTACTGCCACTACTTCTCCTACTATTACTAGCACTATTACTACTACTGCTAGTACTACTGTTTATACTACTGCAACTACTACTCCTACTACTGCAACTATCGCTACTTCTACTACTATTAATACACCTACTACTAGTACTACTGCTATTGCAACTGCTACTTTTGTTACTACTGCTACTACTACTGCTACAATAACTGCTATTGCTACTACTAATACTACAACTGCTATTGCAACAACTGCAACTATTGTTGCTGCTGCTACTACTCCTACTACTTCTACTACTACTACTACTACTACTGCTACTGCTGCTACTACTACTACTACCACTACTACTACTTGTACTACCACTCCTACTACTAGTTCTATAGCAACAGCTCCGGTTACTATTATCACTACTACTACTACTACTTGTTGTACAACTTTTACTCCTACTACTATTACTACTTCTACAACTACTGCTATTACTACTTCTGCTAGTCCTGCTTATACTCCAACTACAACTGCTACCATCACTACAACTATAACTACTACGCCTACTACTACTACTGCTACTACTACTGCTATAGCAATTATTACTACAACATGATTACTATGCCTACTACTACTACTACTGCTACTACTGCTACAATAATTATTTCCACGACTACTACTCGTACTACTAGTACTACCATAACTACGACTACTACTACTACTACTACTACGACTGCTTCTACTACTACTACTACTACTATTACAACTACTACAACTACTACTATGACTACTATTAGAACAACTACTAGTACTACTACTACTACTAATACTTCCTTGGCTACTACTACTACAGCTACTACTAGTACTGCAACTACTATTCTACTGCTACTACTACTACCCCAACTACTGCTACTACTTCTATTACTACTACTACTACTACTACTACTACTACTAGTACTACTGCAGCTACTACTACTACAACTATGATTACTCTTCTTACTACTCCTCCTGCGCTACCGCCCCTACTACTCCTACTACTACTTCTACTACTCAACTAAACCTAGTGCTACTTCTATAAATAATACTAGTACTATTATTTCTACTTCCACAACATTAACAACAACCAAAAATACTACTATAACTACTACTACAACTACGGCCGCTACAACTGCTACTATAACTACAACCACTACTACTACAACTAGTACTACTACTACTATTACTGTCACTACAAATACTACTACAACTACAACTATAGCTACTACTACTATGATGACTACTATTGCTAATCCTACCACTACTACAATTTATATGACTATAGCAACGAGAACTACTACAACAACTAAGACAACAACTCCTATTGCTACTCCTACTACTCCAACTACTACTACTACAACAACAACTACTACTATTACTACTACTGCCACTACAACTTTTGCTTCTGCTACTACTCCTACTACTATTACAACAACTCCTACTACTACTTCTACGAATACTACAGTTGCTACTTCTGCTACTACTGCTACAACTACTACTACTACTACCACAACTACTACACCAACTACCACCACTACTACTACTACTACCACAACTACTACACCAACTACCACCACTACTACTACTACCACTACAACAACAACAACAACAACAACAACTACTACTACTACTAGCTAGTACAAGTGCTAATCCTTCTACTACTATTGTGACTACTACAACTCCTTCAAGTACTACTTCTACCACTACTACTACAGCCACTGCTTCTACTACTACTCCTGCTATTACTACTACTACTACTATTACATTTACACTACTACTACAACAACTACTACTACTACGCCTTTTAGTACTAAGTCCACCACTACTACTATAGCTACTACTTCAACTACTACTACTACTACTACTTGTATACTACTACTACTAGCACTAGTACTACTACTATTATTATTGCTACTGCCTACAACTATTACTACTACTACTAGCACTATTATTAATACTATTACTAATGCTACTACTACTACTACTACTACTATTATTACTACCGTAACTACTACTACTAGTAGTAGGACCGCTACTGCCACTACTACTACTACAACTATGACTCTAACTACTACTACTATGTGACTACTACTACTAGTGCTACTACTATTGCTACTACTACTATAACTCCTATTGCTATGACTACCACTCCTGCTACTACTATTGCTACTTCTACTACAACTACTACTACTTCCACTCCTACTGCTGCTACTACTACTTCCACTACTACACCTACTACTACTACACCTACTACTACTGCTACTACTCCAACTGCTACTACTAATACTACTGCTCCTACTACTTCTACTACTACTCCTACTGCTACTACTACTACTCCTGTTACTACTACCATTGCAACTCCTACGACTACTTCTACTCTTACCATGGCAACTACTTCTACTACTACTACAACTACTGCTACTACTATTACAACTACTACAACTACCACTACAACAACTACTAGAACTACAACTACTACGACCACTACTAATTCTACTACTGCTACTTCTACTACTACTGTTGCTACTTCTACTACTACTACTGTAGCAATTACTTCTACTACTACTACTACTGTTGCTGCTACACCTACTACAACTAGTACTACTACTACTACTACTACTACTACTACTACTACTACTACTACTGGTACTACTACTACTACTACTACTACTACTACTGGTACTACTACTACTGCTACTACTACTTCTACTACTACTTCTACTACCACAACTATTACTTTTACTACTACTACTACAACTGTTTTAACTACTACAACTACTGCTACTACTACTACTACTATTGCTGCTTGTGCTATTACTACTACTACTAATACTACTAGTAGTACTACTACTACGACTACTACCACTCCTGTGACTACTACTACTACAACAATAATAACTACTATTGCTACCACAACAAATAGCACTACTGATTCTTCTACTGCGGCTACTACTACTACTACTACTATTACTACTACTACTACTGCTACTAATACTACTATTACAACTATTAGTTCTACTGCTAGTGCTCCTACTAATACTACTACCTTGACAACTACTACTACTGCAATAACAACAATGACTACTACTGCTAGTAGTATTATTATTGCTGCGTCTGCTACTAATATAGCTGCTACTACTATTAGTAGTACTACAAGTGCTATTACTATTATTCTTGCTACTACTACAACTACTACTGCTATTACTACTAATACAAAGACTACTTCTACAACTTCTATTATTATTATTACTACTACTACTACTAGTAGTACTATTACTACTATTGGTACTCCTAATACTCCTACTACAACTACTACTATAACTACTACTACTAATACAACTCTTGATGCTACTACTTTTACTACCACTACTACTATTACAACTATTGCTATTAGTAGTATTAGTTGGAGTAGGGGTAGTAGTAGAAGTGCAAGTGGTTGAAGTAGTAGGAGTTGTAGTAGTAGTAGTAGCAGCAGTAGTGTTAGTAGTAGTTAGAGTTGTAGTTGTAGTAGTGTAGTAGTTGTTGTTATAGTAGTAGCAGCAATAATAGTTATCGGAGTAGTGGTAGTAGTAGTAGTAAGAGGACACGTAGTAGTAGCAATTGGAGTAGGATTTGTAGTAGTGGTGGTAGTAGTAGTAGTGAAGTAGTTGTAGAAGTAGTTGTTGCAACAGTCGTAGAAGTCGTAGGAGTGTTGGGAGTAGTAGTAGTAGTCCAAGTAGTTGTAGTAGTAGCAGTAGAAGTGCCAGTAGTTGTGGTAATAGGAGTTGCAGTTGTTGTACCCGTAGCAACAATAGTAGCAGTAATATTAACAATAGCAGTAGTTTTAATAATAGTAGTAAAAATAGTTGCGAAAGTAATAGTAGCAGTAGTAGTTGTTATAGTAGTAGTTATAGTAGTAGTAGTAGGAGGAGGAGTAGCAATAGTAGCAGGAGTTGGAGGAGGAGTAGTAGTAGTAGTAGTAGTAGTAGTAGTACTAGTACTAGTAGCAGTAGTAGCAGTGCTAGTTATCATTGTAGTAGTAGGAGTAGTAGTAGAAGTGGTAGTAGTAGTTATCGTAGTAGCAGTAGGAGTCGTAGTAGAAGTGGTAGAAGTAGTTGTTGTAGGAGTGGTAGAAGTAGTAGTAATATTATTAGTAGTTGTTGTTGTTGTTGTATTAGTAGTAATAGTAGTAGTACTAGTAGTTATAGCAGTATTAATAGTAGTAGCAGTAGTAGTATTAGTAGTAGTAATAGTAGTAGTTGTTGGAGTAGTAGCCATGCTAGTATTAGTAGTTGTAGTAGTAGTTTAGTACTAGTAGCAGTAGTAATAGTAGTAGTTGTAGTTGTCGTAGTAGTAGTAGTAGTAGCTGAAGTGGTAGTAGTAGCAGTAGTAGTAATAGTAGTAGTCATGGGAGTAGTAGTAGTAGTAGTCGGAATATTAGTAGTAGTAGTAGTAGGAGTAGTAGTAGTAGTAGTAGTAGGAGTAGTAGTAGTAGTAGTAGTAGTAGTAGCAGCAGCAGTAGTAGTAGTAGTAGCAATAATAGTAGTAATATGAGAAGTGGTAGTAACAATAGTAGTAGTTGTAGTAGCAGTGTAGTAGTAGTATAGTAGTAGTAGCAGTAGTAGTAGTAGTATAGTAGTAGTAGCTGTAGTAGTAGTAGTAGTAGAGGTTGTAGCATTAGCAGCGTAGCAGTAGGTGTAGTTGTAGTAGTAGCAGTAGAAATAGTAGTGGCCGGAGTAGTGGTACTAGATGTTGTTGTTGTAGTCGTAGTAGTTGCAGTTTTAGTACTAATGGTGGTAGTTGTTGTCATAGTAAGAGGATGAGTAGTAGTAGCAGTTAGAGTAGTATTTGTGGTAGTGGTAGTATTAGTAGTAGTAGCAGTAGCAGTAGTAGTTGTTGTTATTTTAGTAGTAGCAATAGCAACAATAGTTATAATATTAGTAGTAGTAGTAGCAGTAATAGTAGTGGTTGTGTAGTAGTTGCTGTAGTAGTTTGTGCAGTAGTCGTAGGACTCATAGGAGTGTTGGGAGTAGTAGTAGTCAGAGTAGTGGTAGTAGTAGTTGTAGTAGCAGCAGTAGTTATGGTAGTAGGAGTTGCAGCAGCTATACCAATAGCAACAGTAGTACCAGTAGTAGTAGTATTATCAGTAGTTTCAATATTAGTAGTAGTAATAGTTGTAGATGTGGTAGTAACAATAGTAATTATTGTAGTAGAAGTTATGTTAGTAGAAGTAGTAGTAAGAGTAGCAGTTGGAGTAGGAGTTGGAGTAGTAGTAGTCGTAGTGTAGTAGTAGTCATAGTAGAGGTTGTAGCATTCGCAGCAGTAGCAATAGCAGTAGTTGTAATAGTAGCAGTAGAAGTAGTAACACTAAAAGTAGAAGCAGTAGTGACAAGAGTAGTTGTACTAGTTATTGTCATTGTAGTCCTAGTCATTGCAGTTGCTGTAGTCACAGTAGTAGTAGTAGTTGTAGTAATGGCAGTAGTAGCAGAAGTAGTAGCAGTAACAGTGGAAGTTGTAGTAGTACAAGTTGTAGTAGCAAAAGCAGTTGTAGTAGCAGGAATAGCAGTAGCAGTTGTACTAGTAGTAGTAGTAATAGCAGGAGTAGGAGGAGGAGAAGTAGTAGTAGTTGTAGCAGTAGCGACAGTAACAACAGTATTAGTAGAAGTAGTAGTAGTAGTAATAGCAGTTGAAATAGTAGTTTCAATACTAGTAGTAAGGGTAGTAGCAGTAGCACTAATAGTAGTATTTGTAGTAGTACTAGCAATAGTAGCCCTAGTATAAGTAGTAGTAGTAGTAGCAACAGTAATAGTAGTAGTCGTAGTAGCAGCAGTAGAAGCAGCTGTAGAAGTAGGAGCAGTAGTAGTAGTCGTAGAAGTTGTAGCCATAGAAGTAGATGCGGTAGTAGTATTGGTAGCAGCAGAAGCTATAGTAGTAGTCTTAGTCTTGATAGCAGTAGTAGTAGTAGTAGTCTCAGCAGTATTAGTAGTAGTAATAGTGGCAAAAGGAGTTGTAGTAGTAGTAGCAGTAATAGTAGTAGTACTAGTAGTATTAGTAGTAGTAATAGTAGTTGTTGTTGGAGTAGTAGCAGTGCTGGTAGTAGCAGTTGTAGCAATAGTGTAGTACTAGTAGCAGTAGAAGTAGTATTAGTAGTAGTTTTAGTAGTGAAAATCATAGTAGTAGCTGTAGTAGTAGTAGCAGTAGAAGTAGTGGGAGAAGTAGTAGTAGCAATTGGAGTAGTAGTAGTAGTTGTTGTTGTTGTTGTAGTAGTAGTAGCAGCAGCAGTCGTACTAGTGGTAGTAGTCGTGGTAGGAGTAGTTATCATAGTAGTAGTAGTTGTTGTTGGAGTATTAGTACTAGTAATCGCAATAGTTGTTGTAGCAGTAGTGCTAGTTGTAGTAGTTGTAGTAGTTGTGACGTGATACTAGCAGCAGTAGTTGTTGTAGAGGTAGTAGTACTTGTACTAGTAGTAGTACTAGTAGCAGTAGTAGCAGTGGTAGAAGTAGTGCTAGTAGAAAAAGGACTAGTTGTAGCAATAGTAGTAGCAGTAGCAATAGCGGCCGTACTAGTCATAGTAGTAGTAGTAGCTGTAGCAGTAGCGGCAGTAGTAGTCATAGTAGTAGTAGTAGTAGTGGCAGTTGTTGTAGTAGTAGAAGTAGAAGCAATAGAAGTAGAACTAGTAGTAGCAACATTAGTTGTGGAAGCTGAAGTAGCAGAAATAATAGTAGAAGTAGTAGTAGTAATAGTAGTATTAGTAGTAGTAGGAGTCGTAGTAGTAGTAGTAGAGGTATTAGGAGTAAGAGTAGTAGTAGTGGTGTGAATAGCGGTAGTCGCAGTAGCAGTGGTATTAGCAGCAGTAGTAGTAGCAGTTGTAGTAGTTGTCGTAGTTGTAGCAAAAGTAGCAACAGTAGTAATTATAGTGGTAGTAGTAGCAGGAGTAGTAGCAGTAGTTATTGTTGTTGCAGTCGGAGTAGTAGTAGCAGTAATTGTTACAGCAGTAGTAGTAGTAGTAGTTGTAGCAGCAGTAGTAGTAGTAGCAGAAGTAGTAGTAGTAACTGAAGAAGTAGTAGTAGCAGTTTTAGCAGTAGTAGAGGTAGTAGTAGCAGTTGTAGTAGTAAAAATAGTAGCAGCAGTAGTAGTAGTCATTGTGGTAGTAGTAGTATCAATAATAGTTATAAAAGCAGTAGTACTTGTAGTAGTGGTGGTAGTAGTAGCAGAAGGAGGATGAGGAGGAGGAGGAGGAGCAGCAGCAGCAGCAGCAGTAGTAGTAGTAGTAGTAGTAGTAGTATTAGATGTAGATGTAGCAGTAGTTAGAGTAGTAGTAGTAGTAGTAGCGATAGTAGGAGTACAGAAATAGCTGTAGGAGTAGTGGTAGTTGTAGTAGTAGTAGTAGTCCTTGTAGTAGAGGTAGTAGTAGTGCGAGTATTTGTAGTTGCAGTAGTATATGTAGTAATAGTAGTAGTAGTCCTAATAGTAGTATTTGTAGTAGGAGTAGTAGTAGTGTAGTCATAGTGTGGTTGTAGTAGCAGCAGCAGTAGTAGTAGTAGTCGCAATAGTAGCAATTGTAGTAGCAGTGTAGTGGTAGTGTCGTAGTAGTAGCAGTAGCAGTAGTTGTAAAGGTGGTAGTAGTAGTAGTAGTTCTAGTAGTCGTAGCAGTAGTTGTAAAGGTAGTAGTAGTAGTAGTAGTCGCAACTATTGTAGTAGTAGTAGGAGCAGTAGTAGTAATTGCAGTAGTAGTTGTTGTTGTTTTTGTAGGAGTAGTATAGTGGTAGTAGTAGCAGTAGTTGTGGTAAAGGTAGTAGTAGTAGTAATAATAGTAGTAGTAGTAGCAGTAGTGGTATTAGTAAAAGTAGTAGCTGCAACAATAGTACTAGTAATAATTGTAGTAGTAGTAGTTGTTGTTGTACTAATAGTAGCAATAGCAAGAGTTGTAGTAGGAGTAGTATTAGTAGTAGTATTAATAGTAGTAGTAACAATAGTAGTATTAGTAGTAGTAGTAGTTGTAGAAGTAGTGGTAGCAGTAGTAGTAGTAGTGATTGGAGTGGTAGTAGTAATCATAGTTGTAATAGTAAAAGTCGTAGTAGTAATAGCTATAGTAGTTGTCATAGTAATAATAGTAGTATTTGTAGAAGTAGAAGTAGTAGTAGCAGCAATGGTAGTAGTAGTGTAGTAGTAGGAGTAGTAGTTGTTGTTATTGTATAAGGTGTAGCTATTGTAGTTGCAGTTGTGGTAGTAGTAGTTGTAGTAGTAGTACTAGTAGAAGTAATAGTGGTAATAGTAGCAGAAGTAGCAGTGGTCGTAGGAGTAGTTATAGTAGTAATAGTAATAGCATTAGTAGTAGTTGTAGTAGCAGCAACAATAGTAGTCGCGCTAGTAACAGTAGTCATGGTAGGAGTAGTTGTTGTAGTAATAGTAGTAGTAGCATTAGTCGTAGTAATAGTTGTAGTTGTAGTAGTTGTGTAGCTATAGTGGCAGCAGTAGTAGCAGTCGTAGTAGTAACTATAGTAATAGTAGTAAAAGGACTAGTTGTGGCAATAGGTGTAGCAATTGTAGTAGCAGCAGTAGAAGTCGTAGTCGTAGTAGTATAAGTAGTCACATTTGTTCTAGTAGTGGACGTAGCAGCTGTAATAGTACTAGTAGTAACAATAGTAGTAACAGATGTAGTGGCACTAATAATAGTAGTAGTAGAAGTAGTAGTTGTAGTAATAGTAGAAGTAGCAGTAGTAGTAGTAGTAGTAGTAGTAGTAGTAGTAGTAGTAGTAGTAGTAGTAGTAGTAGTAGTAGTAGTAGTCATATTCGTAGTAGCAGTGGTAATTGGAGTAGTAGTCGTGGTGATGGTAACAATGGTTGTAGCAGTAGTAGAGGTATTAGTAGTAGTAGTAGCAGTAGTAGTATTTATAGTAGTAGCAGCAGAAGTAGTAGTAGTAGTAGTAGCAGCAACAACAGCAGTAGTACTAATACAACTACTAGCAGAATTACTACTACTCCAACAATTACTACTATTAGAACTACAAATACAACGACTACCGCTACTACCGCTACTACTACTCCAATTGCAATAGCAACAACTCCTACTACTATTAGTACTACTAATGCTACTACGTGTCCTACGACTACTACTACTATTGCTACTACTAATACTCCTACTGCTACGACTATCACTTGTACTACTACGACTACTGTTACCACTAGTACTACTCCTACTAATGCTACAACTACTACTCCTACCAATACTACTGCTACTACTTCTACTATGACTACTGATACTACTACTACTATTACTACTGCTAATACTACTCGTGTTGCTGCTACTACTGCTACTTTTATTACCATAACTACTATTACCAATACTACTACTACTACTCCTGCTACAACTGCTACTATGACTATTATGACATCTACTATTGCAAGACTACCACTACAATAACTGCTTGTACTATTACTGCAACTACTACTACTACTACAACAACTACTACAATTACTACGACTGCTACTACGAATACTACTACAACTTCTACTACAACAACAACAACAACTACTACTACTATTATTACTACTACCAGTACTACAGCAACTACTATTGGTACTACTATTACTACTACTACTACACCTGCTACTACTAACAATAACGTTACTACTACTACTACTGCAACTACTACTACTAAAACTACTACAGCTACTGCTACTACAACAACTACTACTACTAATACGACTATAATTGCTACTACCACAACTACTACTAGTAACGCTACTATGGCTATTAAAGCTGCTACTGTTACTACGGTTTCGTATCGGTGAGGGTTTCCTGTTCATTACTGTTCATCTTCGCAGGAACGCACGCGGGAGCGGGAGCTCGCCGAGCTCGCGCGCGCGGGCGGGAGCTCGCCGGGCGCACTCAGGCCGGCGAGAGCTCATCGGGCTCGCACTCGGGCAGGCGGAAACTGGTCGGGCTCACGCAAGGGTAGGTAGGAGCTTGCCGGCAGCGCGCTGTCGGGCGGGAGCTCGCCGGGCTCGCGCGTGCGGGCGGGAGCTCGCCTAGATCGCACGCGGGGGCAGGAGCTCGCCGGGCTCGAGAGCGGGGAGGCGGGAGCTCGCCAGGCTCATGAGCAGGGGCGTGAGAACGTCGGGATCGTGCGCACGAGCGGGAGCTCGCCGGGCTCGAGCGCGAGCGGGCGGGAGCTCGTCGGGCTCGCGCGGGTTGGGGGTGAGGGAGCTCCGGGCGGGCGGGCGAGAGCTAGCCAAGCTCGCGCGCGAGGGGGGGGGGGGGGGGGGGGGGGGTGTGTGGTCGTGGGGAGGACCTCGCACTGGCTTCGTGTTCGAACCCAAAAACCCTGCGCTCTTACTAACTAGTCTACCGTCATTCTCTCGCCTATCTCGTGCCCTCGCTAACCTGACTCGTACTTCCGTAAGATGAGGCTGGCCTTACACTGGGGCCAGTGTTGTCGCCAATTTAATTTCGACGTCCTTATCGGTTTCTGTCAGATATTATTTACGTACATAATATTATTTACGTAATTATTCATTATTTTTAAAAAAATTTAAATATATTATATTTTTTAATTTGATGTTAAAAAATAATTAAAATTAAATTAAATTTTTGTCAAAATATAATTTTTATTCTAGACCTTCGATATATGGTTATACTTCAGAACCGCTGCCATAAGATCGAGCAGAGCTAATTCTTTTGATTCATATGCTCATAAATGCTCGTCCGGATCATCTAGGTACTAAATTTGTAATTACACACCCAAATGTTCCAAACTCAACCGATGATAATTATGATGATTAGTTGTATTATCTTAGAATTTATAAATTATATACGTGTGAAATACATTTTAATGAAAAGTTAAATTTGCTTATGTTAATTTTTAAATTTTAATCATATTCATATGATTTCTTATATATTTTTTTAATACACTAATATATATTAAAAATGGACAATATCAGTGATTAACTATAAAAATTAATTTTAATTAGCTTAAATAATATTTGAAATTATTGTAAAATTAAGTATTAATTCATTCATAATTTTTCAAAATTTTTCAAATTTTTTCTAATATTTTATTGTATTTTTAATTTGAAGTTAAAGGACAGTCAAAATATAGTCAAACTCTGGTCAACGCCCAATTAATAATTTAAAAAATTCTTTTAGCCGAAACTAAAACGACCGAAAGTGAAACCGAAATGGCCGAAACGGCCGAAACGTATCGGTTTCGACCGGTCCCGAAACCGAAAACGAAACCGAAAACGTAAACCATGACTGTAACTACTACTACTACTACTGTCACTACTACAACTTCTACTACTACAACTACTACTCCTACTACTACCACTACAACTGCCACTACTACTCGTACTACAACTAGTACTACTACTACAACTACAACTTCTACTACAAATGCTGCTAGCACTACTACTGCAACTACTATTACGACTACTGCTAGTACTACTACCCCTACTACTAATGCTAGTACTACGACCCCTACTACTACTGCAACTACTACTTCATTTACTACTGCTACTACTGTTGCTACAACTACTACCACTACTACTTCGACTGCAACTACTACTACTAATACTACATCTGCTAATACTACCACCATTACTACTACTACTGTAGCTACTACTACCACTACAACAACTTCTACTACTACTGCTGTGCTACTACAAACTCCTACTACTAATACCACTACTACTGCTACTACTACCACTACCACCATTACTACTGCTACTATGACTACTACTACCACTACAATAACTACTACTACTGCTGCTGCAGCTACTACAACTACTATTACTAATACCACTACTACTGCTACTACTACTACTACTACTACTCTTATTGTTGTTGCTGCTACTACAACTGCAACTGCTGCTACTACTACTAGTGCCACAACTGCTACTACTATTGCAACTACTACTACTACTGCTTCGGCTACTATTGCTACTTCTGCTGCTACTACCACTTCTTTTCGTACAACTACTGGTTCTACTACTAGTACAACTACTAATACTACTACTACTAATTTTGCTACTAGTATTGCTATTGCTATAAAACTACATCTACTGCTAGCACTACTGCTACTTCTACCACTACTATGACAACTTATACTGCTACAACAACTACTACTACTATTGTAACAAGTATTATTACTGCTATAATCGATTCTACTGCAACAGCAATAATAACAACTACAACTACTACTAATACTGCTATTGCTACTATTGCTACTACTACTACTGCTGCTACAGCTACTACTAGCACTACTACTACTACAACGACAACTATAGCTACAACAACGACAGCTACTACTACAATTATTGCTACTACTACTACTACTACTATTACAACACTACTACTTCTGCTGCTGTTGCCGCTACTACTAGTGCTACTACAACTACAGTTGCTGCGACTGCTGCTACCATAGCTGCCGCTCTCACGACTACTATTATTGTTGTTGCTTTTGCAACTACTACTACTACTACTTCATTGACCACTACTACTACTTTGCATATTAGGACTGCTGCTACTGCGACAACAACAACTACTTCTTCTGCTACTTCAACTATTACTACTGCTACAACTGCTACTACTGCTACTACTACAACTACCACCACCACTACTACTACTGCTACAATTACAACTAATACTGATACAACTACTATTACTACTACTACTACAAGTGCTACTACTACTACGAGTACTATAATTACTACTACTAGTATGACTACTACAACTACAACTACAACTACTACTACTGATACTACTGCTACTACTATATTACTACTACTACAACTGCTACTACTGCTACTAATACCACTACTACTACTGCTGCTACTACAATTACTACTATACTACTACTACTACTACTACTACTGTTACTAGTACTACTACTATTACTACTACTCCTACAGCTACTACTAGTACTAACACTACTATAATTACTACTAGTGCTGCTACTTCGACTTCTACTACTCCTACTGCTCCTATTACTGCTACTCCAACTACAATAACTACTACTATTACAACTACTATTTCTACTACTTCTACTGCTACTTCTTCTTCTAGAACTACTATTACCACCACTTGTTGTTGCTACTGCTATTGCTACTACTGCTACTACTACAACTACTAATAGTACTACTACTACTTCTGCCGCAACTATTGCTAGTACTACTACTACCACTGCTACTACTACTACTATTGCTACTATTATTGCTTCTACGGCTTCTGCTACTACTACAACTACTACTAGCACTACTGTTACTACTACCACTAATGCTGCAACTACTAACACTACTTCTACTATTGATATTACTACTATTGCTTATGCTTCTTATGCTACTACTACTACTACTACTACTAATACTATTACTACTACTACTACTTCTACTGCTACTGCTACTGCTGCTGCTTCTACTACTACTACATTTACAACTTATCCTACTACTACTACTACTGCTACTACTCCTACTGCTACTTCTTCTAGTACTGCTACTATTTCTACTACTACTACTACTACTACTGTTGCTGCTATTGCTACTACTAGAGATGCTGCTACTACTATTGTTGTTGCTACTGTTGCTAATACTACTACTACTACTACGACTTCTCCTACTACAGCTACTTATGCTACTAGAACACTTCTACTGCTGCTACTACTTCTACTATTACTATTGCTGCTTCTACCCGTACTATTTCTACTAGTACTACTACTACTACAACTATGACTACTACTATGACTACTACTACTACTTCTTCGACTACAACAACTCCTGCTAATTCCACTACTACTACTAGTACTACTACTACTACTTCTGCTACAACTACTACTACTATACTACTACTACTGGAATTACTACTACTCCTAAAATTACTCCTATTAGTACAACTAATACTAATACTAATCCTATAGCAACTACTACTACTCCTACTACAGCTATTACTACTACCAATACTACTACTTCTACAACTACTGCTACTACTACTACTCCTACTACTGCGACTCAGACTACAACAACTATTACTACTATTACAACTACTACTAGTTCGTACTTTTACTTCTACTACTACTTCTACTACTGCTACTACGACTACTACCTACTACTACTACTTCTGCTGCTGCTGCTACTTCTACAACCATAGCTACTACTGCTACTATGACTACTCTAGCTACTACTACTACCATGACTACTGCAACAACTACTGCCGCTACTACTGCCACTACCGCGACGACTACTACTGCTACTGCCACTATGGTAACTACTAATACTACTACTACAACTACTACTACTACTACTTCTAGTACTACTACTACTACTTCTAGTACTACTACTACTACTACTAATACCACTACCACTACAACTACTACTACTACTATGATAGCAACTACTACTACTACCACTACTACTACTACTATTACTGCTACTACTAGTAATTTGATTACTACTAAAACTACTACTCTACGACTACTACTATTGGTACAACTAGTAGTACAACTGCAACTACTACTTCCATGTCTACTACTACTACTACTATTGCTATTGCTACTACAACTACTAATATTACTAATACCACTAGCACAGCTACTAATGCTGCTACTGCTACTACTACTACTACCATTGCTATTACAACGACAACTGCTACTAATACCACAACTTCTAGTACTACAACTACTGCTCCTACTACTGCTACTATTACTGCCACTACTACTCCTATTACTACTAGTACTACTACTACTTCTACTACCGATACTACTACTGCTGCTAATACTAGTAATGCTACTACTACACCAACTACTTTTGCAACTACTACTTCTGTTACTACTGCTACTGCTACTACCACAACTACTACCACTCCTACTTCTGCTGCTGTTGCTACTACTACTACTACAACAACAACAACTACTACTACTACTACTATTACTGCTACTAATTTAACTAGTACAACTTCTACTAATAATGTTGCAACTGCTACTATAGCTACAACTGCTACTACTACTACTGCTACTATTACTGCTGCTACTACTTCTGTTGCTACTACTGCTTCTACTACAACTACTATTACTTTTCCTACTACCACTACTTCTACTGCTACTACTACTACTACTTTAACTAATACTACTCCTGATAATGCTGCTGCGGCTACTACAACTACAACTGTTGCGGCTACTACAACTATTGCTACTACTTTTACTTTTGTTGCAACCACTACTTCTTTTCCAACTACTAGTACTTTTGCTACTACTACTAATACTTCTGCTATTTGTACTATTACTGCTAAAATGGCTACAAATACTACTACTGCTGCTGCTACTGCTACCACTACTACGATTGTTACTACTGCTACTACTACTACTACATTATTATTACTACTACTACTACATTATTATTACTACTACTACTACTACTATTACAACTGCTATTGCCACTGCTACAATTAATTTTGTTGCAAAAACTACAACTACTATTATTGTTGTTGCTGCTACTACTACTACTATTTCTTCTAATACGGCTACTGCTACAGCCACTATTAGTACAACTATTTCTACTACTACTACAACTACAACTCCAAGAACGACAGCTATAGCTACTGTTACTGCTACTACTAAAATACTACTACTTCAGCTGCTATTGACACCACTACTAGAGCTAATACAACTATAGTTGCTGCGACTACTACTACTACCACCACTACTCCTACTGATGCTGCTCTTACAACTACTACTACTGCTTCTGCACTTGCAACTACGACTACCACTACCACTATAACGACCACTACTACTACTTCTATGAGTATTTCTACAACTACTATTGTGACTGCTACTACTGCGTCTACTACTGCAACTGCTACTCCTACTACAACTGCTCCTACAACTATTACTACTGCTACTAACACTACAACTACTACTAGAACTGCTACTATTGCTACTACTACCACTACTACAATTGCTACTACTACTACTACTACTCACACTACTACTACTACTACAAGAACAACTACTACTACGACTACTACCAATACTACTACTACTACTACCACCATTAATACTACTGCTACTGCTACTGCTACTACTACTACTACTACTACTTCTTCTACTCCTACTACTAATACTACTACTACTACTACTAATATTACTACTACTACTATTACTACTACTACTACGACTACTACAACTACTATTGCGACAACTAAAACTACTACTATTCCAACAATTACTACTACAGCAATAGCTACTACTAATACTAATATTACTAATAACCCTGCTACTGCTACTGTTACAACAACTACTACTACTACAATTATTATTATTATTAGCACTACTACTGCTACTATAACTATTGCAACTACTACTATTACCACTATTGTTACTGCTACTCTAACAACTACTACTATTATTATTACTACTACATCGACTTCTACTACTACTACTCGTCCTGCTACTACTACTACAACTAGTACGACTATTACTACTACTACTACTACATCTATTGCTACTTCTTCTACTACTCCTACTCCTACTACTATTACTAGAACCATTGTTGCTGCTACTACTACTGCTGCTGCTAACTCCATTACTACTAATACTACTACTACTTCTACTGCAACTACTACTACGAATAGAAATGCTAGTTCTACTACTACTAGAACTATTACTACTACTACTACTACTACTTCTACTACTACTACTACTACTATTACTTATACAACTACTACTAATACTACTGTTGCTACTACTACTACTACTACTACTTCTTTAAGTACTTCAACTATTACCACTACTACTAATACTATTACTACTACTACCACTACTGTTGCTACTGCTACTGCTTCTACTACATCTACAACTGCTTTTACTACTACTTCGACTAGCACAACTGTTACTACTTATACTAATACTACTGCTGCTTCTACTACGACTAATAGTGTAACTTTTGCAATTGAGACGACTACTATTACTACTGCTACTACTACTACTAGTGCTACTACTTCTGCTACGACTATTGCTACTGCTGCAATTGCGGCACCTAATTCTACTTCAGTTACAACTACTGCAACTACCACCACCACTACTACTAGTACTACTATTGCTGCTACTACTACTGCTACTATTACTGCTACTACTGCTACTTCTAATACTGCTACTGCTGCTACTGTTGCTGCTATTCTTACTGCTACTCCAACTAGTGCTACTACTATTACTGCTAGCGCTACTGTTACTGCCTGTGCTACTACTAGTAGTGTGACTATTGCAACCACCACTGCTTCTTCTACTACTACTACTACTGCTACAACTATTGCTACTATTGCTGCTACTACTACTATTATTACTGCTGCTGCGGCTAGCCACTACTAGTACTGCTGGTACTACCCTTGCCGCAACTACTACCTATACTACTACTACTACTACTACTACTATGACTACTACTACTATGACTACTACTACTAATACTACTACTACTACAATTACTACTACTAATGTTGTTGCTACTTTTGCTGCTGCTACTAGTATTACTGCTATTACTGCTACTACTGCTACTACTGCAACAGTTACTGCTCCTACTATACTACAAATGCTACTGTATTTGCTACTGCTACAACTACTACTACTTCTGCTACTACTACTACTGCTGCTCCTACTGCTGCTACTGCTACTACCACTACTACTACTGCTACTACTACTATTACAACTATTACTAGTACTACTGCTACTACTGCTAATACTACTGACTACTACTGCTACTGCTACTACTATAATTACTACTATTACTACGACTACTAATACCAGTACCAGTACTACTGCTACAACTACAACTGATGTTGTTGCTGCTGCTACAACTATAACTACGACAGCTACAACCACTACTACTCATACAACTACTACTATTACAACAACTGCTGCTGCTGCTGCTCCTAGTATAGCTACAACTACAACTACTACTACGACTACTCCTACTCCTATTACGACTACCACTACTACTACTACCACTAGTATTAGTGCTACTATTACTACTATTACTACTACATCTACTTTTGCTACTACTACTGCTACTACTACAGTGACTTCTACTACTTCGACTACTACTTCCGCTACAGCTACTACTAGTCCTACTACTACTACAATTATTACTGCTACTTTTGCTACAACTTCGATTGCTACTCCTACTCCTACTCCTATGACTACTACTACTACTCCTATAACTACTACTACTACTACAACTCCTACTACTTCGCCTACTCCTACACCTACTTTGACTACTACTATAATTACTACTTCTACTACTACGACAACTATTACTACTACTACTACTATTACTACTACTACTACTACTACTACTACTACTACTACTACTACTACTACTACTACGAATACTACTAATACTACTACTACTTTTGCTATAACTACTACTACAACTAATACTACTACTACTACTACAATAACAACTAATACTAATACTACTGTTGCCGCTACAACTAGTACTGCTACTACTCCACCTACGACTATGACTACTACTACTACTTGTACTCCAACTCCTAATCCTACTACTACTTCTACTACTACAACTAGTACTACAATTGCTACTATTGCTGTAAATATTGCAACTACCACAGCTACAACAACAACTACTACTATAGCTGCAACTACTACCACTACTACTACCACTCCAACTCCTACTCCTATTACTAATCCTACTACTACTTCTACAACTACAACTCCTACTACAAGAACTAGTGCTACTACTACTACTACTACTTTGACTGCTACAACTGCTAATACTACTACTATGACTACTATAACTACTACTACTATTGATACTGCTACTACTAAAATCGGTACTACTACTACTTCTGCTATGACTACTACTATTAATCCTACTGTTGCTACTCAGGCTACTCCTACTAATCCAACTACTACTACAAACGCTACTACAACTGCTACTGTTGGTACTGCTACTACTACTACTACTCCTACTTCTACTCTTATCACTTCTACTACAACAACTGCTACTACTTCTCCTAGTACTACTACTACTACTACAACTATTACAAATAATGTAGCTACTACTTCTTTTACTACTACTACTACTACTTCTACAACTACTGCTCCAACTAGTACTACTACTCCTGCTACTACTGCAAAAACTACTACTGTTGCTACTAAAACTGCAACTACTACTACTACTACCACTACTCCTACTCCTAGTCCTAGTCCTACTTCTACGCCAACTACAGCTTCTGTAACTAATCCAACTATTGTAACTACTACTTCTGGTACAATCATTGCTGCTGCAACTACTACTACCACACAACTACTCCAACTACTACTAATGCTACTACTATTACTACTACTATAACTACTGCTACTACTACAAATAGTACTACAGTTACTACTACTACCATTACCCCTACACCTATTAGTACTACTGCTACTACTATTACTACTAGTAGAACTACTATTACTACCACTACTACTATTACTATTATTGCAACACAAATACACCAACAACAACTACTACTATTAGTATAAATACTATTCCACTACTACTATTACCAATTAATGCTACTACTACTACTACTACTACTATGACTACTACTACAACAACAACAACAACAACAACAACAACAATAACTATGACAACAACAACTACTACTGCTACTGTTGCTACTACTACAACTTCTACTAATACTAGTACTACAACAACTACTGCTACAACAACAACTACTACTAATGTTATTGGTACTACTTCTCCGCCTACTATTACAATAACTACTCCTGCTATTACTTCAACAAATACTTATACCGCAACTACTCCTACTACTACTACTAATACTATTACCGCTACTAATACTACTACTTCTTTTACTATGACTACAACTACTGCCACTACTAGTATAACTAATACTATTGATACTACTACTATAATTTATACTACTACTACTACAACAACAACAGGTACTATTACTACTACTGCTACTAGTACTACTACCACTACTACTACTACTACAACTTCTATTACTTGTATTATTGCTGCTACAAAAAGAATAACAATAACAACTACTACTATTACAATAACAACAACAACAACAATAATAACTATGATAACAACAGCTGCTACTGCTAGTGCTGCTACTGTTGGTACTACTACAACTGCTACTAATGATGGTACTACAATAACAACAACTACTACAACTACTACTACTAATGTTACTAGTACTACTTCTCCTACTTCTACTACAATAACTACTCCCACTATTACTTCAACAAATACTTATACCGCAACTACTCCTCCTCCTCCTGCTCCTCCTCCTCCTCCTCCTCCTACTACTACTACTACTACTAATACTAATACTATTACCGCTACTAATACTACTAATACTTGTACTATGACTACCACTACTGCCACTACTAATATAACTACTACTATTGATATTGCTACTATAATTTATACTACTACTACTACTACTGTAATTGCTACTACTACCACTACTACTACTACTACTATAACTTCTATTACTTGTATTATTGCTACTACAACAAGAACAACTACTTCTACTACTACTAATACTGCTTCTACTACTTCTTATAGCAATACTAGCTATAGTAATAGTAGTAGAAGTAGCAGTTGTAGTAGTTGTAGTAGTTGTTATTGTAGTTGTAGTTGTAGTGTAGTAGTAGTAGAACTAGTTATAGTAGTAGCAGCAGCAGTAGTTATTATAGTAGTAGTAGGAGTAGTAGTAGCTATAGTAGTAGTTGTAATAGGAATAGCATTGGTAGTAGAAATAATGGTAGCAGAAATTGTTATAGTAGTAGAAGTAGTAGTTGTAGGAGTTACAGTAGCAATAGTATTAGTAGTACTAGAAGTAGTAGTTGTAGTAGTAGTATTATTAGTAGTAATAGTTGTAGTAGTAGCAATAGTAGAAGCAAAAGTAGTAGTTGAAGTAGAAGTAATTATAGTTATAGTAGTAGTAGAAGTAGCTATTGTAGCAAAAGTAGCAGTAGCAACAATAGTAGTAGTAGTATTAGTAGAAGTAGTTGAAGTAGCAGCAGTAGTTGCAGTAACATAATTAGTAGTAGTAGTAGTAGGAGGAGGAGTAGCCACAATAGTAGTAGCAGTATTAGTAGGGGTACCAGTTGCAGTAGCTTTTGAAGAAGTAGTAGTAGTAGCTATAGTAGTAGGAGTATCATTAGCAAAGATAATAGTAGTTGCAGTAGTAGCAGGAGTTGTAGTAGTACTAGTAGTAGTAGCAAAAGTAGTAACAGTAGCAATAGCCATTGTTGTGGTAGAAGTAGTAGTTTTATGAGTAGGAGCAGTAGTTATCCTAGCAGTTGTGGTAGTAGCAATAGTAGTAGTAGCTATAGTAATAGTTGTAGTAGTGGTTGCAGTAGTTGTAGCAGTAGCAGTAGTAGCTATAGTCATAGTAGGAAGAGAAGTAGCAGTAGTAGTAGTAATGGGCCTATTAGTAGCAGAAATAGTAGTAGTAGTAGTAATAGAAGTAGTAGGAGTAGTAGGAGTAGTAGTAGTAATAATGATAGTAGTAGTTGTTGTTGTACTAATAGTAGTAGTAGTTGTTGTTGTTGTTGTTATAGTAGTAATAGTAGTAGTAGTAGTAGCAGTAATAGCAATAACTGCAGTAGCATTTGTAGTAGTAGTAGTAGTAGTTTTAGTAGTTATAGTAGCAATATTAGCAATAGTAGTTGTAGTTGCAATAGTAGTAGTCGTAGTAGTAATTATAGTAGTAGTAGTAGCTTCTGTAGTTGGGGTAGTCACAGTAGTGGTAGTATCAGTGGTAGTAACAGAAGTTGTAGTAGTCGAAGATGCAATAGTGGCAATACGTTGTAGTTGCAGTAGTAGCTGTAGTAATAGTAGTGGTTGTAGCAGCAGTAGTAGTAGTTACAGTTGTACTAATTGCTATAGCAGTAGCTGTAATAGTTATAGTAGGAGCAGTTGTACAAGCTATACCAATAGTAGAAGCTGCAGTGGTAGTAGCTATAGCAATAATAGTTGCAGTAATTGTTGAGCAGTTGTAGTAGTAGTAGGAGCAATAGTAGTAGAAGTAGCTATTGTTGCAAAAGTACCAATAGTTGTTGTCGTAGTCATTCTAGTAGTAGTAGTAGTAGCAGTCATAGAAGTCGGAAGAGAAGTAGTAGTAACAACAATAGTCATTGTGCGAGAAGTAGCAATAGTAGCAGAAGCTGTAGTAGTAGTTGTAGTAGTTGTAGTGGTAGTAGCAGTGGTAGTTGTTGTGGCAGTACTAGTAGTAACAATAGAAGCAGTAGTAGCGGTAGTTGCAATCCTATTATTGGTAGCAGTAATAGCCGTAGTGGTAGTAGAAGTAGTCACAGTTGTTATAGCAGAAGTGGCAACAATAGTAGTAATAGTAGTAGTAGTAGTAGTAGTAGTAGTAGTAGTAGTAGTAGTAGTAGTAGTAGTAGTAGTAGTAGTCGTTAGTAGTAGTAGTAGTAGTAGTAGTAGTCGTAGTAGTGTAGAGAAGTAGAAGTCAGTATAGTGTATGTAGTAGTAGTAGTAGTTAGTCGTAGGTAGTAGTCGTAGTAGTAGTAGGAAGCAATTATAGTCAGTAGCAGTCGTAGTAGTTATGGTAGTAGTCGGAGGACCTAAGTAGTAGTCGGAGGAGTAGTAGTAGTAGTAGTGGTAGAAGTAGCAGTAGTAGCAGTAGTAGTAGTGGTGCTAGTAGTAGTAGAAGTAGTATTGGTAGTAGCAGTAGTAGTGGTAGCTATTATAGTAGTAGTAGTAGTAGCAGCTATAGTTCTAGTAGCAGTAGGAGTAGTAGTAGTTGTAGTTGTAGTTGCGGTAGTAGTACTAGAAGTAGCAGTAGTAGTATTAGTTGTAGCAATAGTAGTTTTAGGAGTAGTAATATTAATTGCAATAGTAGTAGCAGTAATACTATTTTTAGAGGTGGTCATAGTAGGAGTAGTAGTAGCAGTAGTAATAGTAGTAGCAGTAGTATTAGTTGTGGTAATAGTGGAGCAGTTGTAGAAGTAGTAGGAGTGTTAGGACTGGTAGCAGTAGTACGAGTAGTAGTAGTAGTAAGAATAGTATTAGTTACAATAGTAGCGTTTGTAGTAGTAGTAGTAGTAGTAGGAGTATTATGACTACTAGTAGTAGTAGCAGCCGTAGTAGCAGCAGCATCAGTGGTAATAGTAGTAGTTGTTGTTGTAGTTGTAGTAGAAGCAGTAGCAGAATCTATAGGAGCCATAGTTGTTATAGTAGTACAAGTACTAGTAGTCATAGTAGTAGAAGCAGTAGAAGTAATAGTAGTATTAGAGGTAATAGTAGTAGCATTAGTAGTAGTAATAGTAATAGTAGTAGTAGAAGTACTTG
>RXID01020781.1:0-29222 GCA_005019695.1 Trichopus zeylanicus subsp. travancoricus | reverse complement strand
TACTACTACTACTACTACTACTGCTACTACTACTACTACTACTACTACTACTACTACTCTAGCTACTAGCACTACCACCACTACTACTACTACAACTTCTACTATTCCTACTACTACTACGAATACTATTACTGCTACTACTGCTATTGATGCAACCACTATTTCTACTAGTGGTGGCAGTAGTAGTAGGAGTAGTAGTACAAGCTGTAGCAGAAGTAAGAGCAGCAGTAGTAGTAGCTGTAATAATAGCAGCAATAGTAGTTATTATTGTTGTACAAGTAGTAGTCAGAGTAGTAGTAGTAGAAGTAGCTATAGTTGCAGTAGTAGTAGTTGTTGTTGTTATAGTCATAGTAGTAGTAGCAGTAGTAGCATTAGTAGTAGTACCAGAAGTAGTAGCAGCTTTAGTAGTAGTAGGAGAAGTCATAGTAGTAGCAGTAGTAGTTGTTCGAGTAGTAGTAATAGTAGCAGTAGCTATGGTACTAGTAATAGTAGTAGTAGTTATAGTAGCATAAGTAGTAGTTGTAGCAGTGGTAGTAGTGATAGTAGAAGCGGTAGTAGCAGTAGTAGCCGTAGTGGCAATAGTAGTAGTCATAGTTGTCATAGCAGAAGTAGCAAAAGTAGTAGTAGTAATAGCAGAAGTAGTAGTTGTAGTAATAATAGTATGAATATCAGTAACAGTCCAGGTAGTAGCTGTAGTACTCATAGCATTACTAGTAGTAGTAGTTATAGTTGTGGCAGAAGTATAGTAGTACCAGAAGTAGTACAAGTAGTAGTAGTAGTATTAGAAGTAATAGCCATAATAGTAGTAGTAGTAGTAGCAGTAGTTGTGGCAGAAGCATTAGTAGAAGCAATAGAGGCAGCAATTGTTACAGTAGTAGTAGTAGTAGGATAAGTGTAGTTGTTGTAGTAGTAGTAGTATTAGTGTAGTAGTAGAAGTAGTAGCTACAGTAGTAAAAGTAGTAGTTGAAGAGGTAGTAGTATTAGCAGTAGTAGTAGTAGTGGTAGAAGCTGTAGTTGTAGTAGTGGTCATAGTAGTATTTGTAGAAGTAGCTACAGGAGTAGCTGTTGTAGTGGCAGCATGACTAATAGGAGAACTAGTAGTTGTAGTTGCAATTGTAGAAGTAGCAACAACAGCAGTAGTAGTAGTAGCAGCAGTAGTAGGAGTAGCAGTAGTAGGAGTACCAACAGCAGCAGCAGCAGCAGCAGCAGTAGTAGCTACACAATTGCAATAGCAGAAGTAGTAGTAGTTATTGTAGTAGTTGTAGTAGAAGTAGTAGTAGTAGTAATAGTAGCAGCCGCAGCAGCAGCAGTAGCAGTAGTAGTCATAGCAACCGTACTAGTAGAAGAAGTAGCAGTAGTTTCTGTAGTCGCATAAGCAGTAGTTGTAATTGCTACATTGGTAGCTACAGTTGTTGTAGTTGTAGTAGGAGTAGCTACAGCAGAAATAGTAATAGTGGTAGTAGCAGGAGTACTAGCAACAGTAGTGGCAGTATTAGTAGTAGGGGTAGTAGTTGTAGCACTAATAGTAGGAGCTGTAGTGGTTGTTGTAGTACCAGTTGTAGCAGAAGCTTTAGTAATAGAATTAGCAATAGTAGCAGCAATAGAAGTAGTGTTTGAAGTAGTAGTAGTGGTTGCAGTAGTTGTAGAATTAGGAATAGTAGTAGTAGTAGCTAGCGCAATGGTAGTAGGTGTAGGGGAAGAAGTAGTATATGTAGTAGAAGTAGTAGAAGTTGTAGAAGTATTTGTAGTAGTAGTAGTAGCAGAACTTGTAGTAGTTGTAGTGATAGCAGTAGTAGCTGTAGTAAAAGCAGTAGCAACAAAAGTTGTGGTAGTAGTAGCGGTAGTATCAAAAGTAGTTGTCGTAGTAGAAGTAGTTGCAGTAGTAGTAGAAATTGTAGTAGTACTAGTAGTAAAAGCAGTAGTCGTAGTAGTGTTGGCAATAATAGTATAAGTCGAGGTGGTAGTAGTTCAAGCAGCAGTATTAGTATTAGTTGGAGTGGTCGTAGTAGTTGTAGCAATTATTGTAGTTGTAGTAGTTGTAGAAGTAAGAGTAGTCGTAGTAGCAGTAGTGGTAGTAAAATTAGTAGTAGTAGTAGTAAGAGTAGTAGTAGTAGTAGAAGAAGAAGGAGTATTAGCAGCAGCAGTAGTAGTCCTAGTAAAAGCAGTTGTAGTAATAGTAGCAGAGATAGCTATAGTAGTAGTAGTTGTTGCAATAGTACTACTAGTAGGGGCAGTAGCACTAGTAATATTAGCAATAGTAGTAGTAGCAATAGTACTAGTAGTCGGAGAAGCAGCATTAGTAGTAGTAGTAGCAGTAGCAGCAGTTGTAGTAGTAGTTGTAGTATTTATAGTAGTTGTAATAGTAGTAGTTGTAGTAGTGTAACAGTAGTAGTAGTAGTAGTAGCACAAATAGTTGGAGCAACAGCAGTAGTAGTCCTAGTAGTAGCTTTCGTAGGTGTAGTAATAGTAGCAGCAGTTGTAGCAGTAATAAGAGTAGCAGTTGTAGTAGTTTAGTACTAGTAGCCATAGTTGCAATAGTGATAGTAGTAGCTATAGTAGTAGCAGTAGCAGTAGAGGGAATAGTAGTAGTTACAGTAGTTGTAGTAGTAGGTGAAGCAATAAAGTAGTAGAATTTGGGGTGGTAGTAGAAGTATTTGTAGTAGTAGTAGTTTTAGCGATAGTAGAATAAGTTGTAGTAGCAGTTGTAATTATAGTATGTGTAGCAGTTGTAGTAGTGGTAGTACTAGTTGTAGGAGTAACAGTAGTAGTTGTTGTTGGAGCAGCAGCAGCAGTAGTACTAGTAGTAGCAGCGGAAGTTGCCAAAATAGTAGTAGTAGTACTATTAGCAAGAGTAGTAATAATAGTAGCAATAGTTGTAGAACTAGTAGCAGTAATAGTGGTGGTTACAATAATAGTAGTAGTAGCTGTAGTGATAAAAGTAGTAGTCGCAACAGTAGTAGTAGCTGTAGTGATAAAAGTAGTAGTCGCAACAGCAGTAGCAGCAACAGTAGTTGTACTTATACTAGCAGCGGAGGCAGGAGTAGTAGTGGTGGTACTTGTTATAGAAGCAATATTAGAGTAGTAATAGTTGTAGTAGTAATAGCAGTAGTAATAACAGTAGCAGTAATAGTTGCAGTAATAGTAGTTGCAGTAGTAGCAGTAGCTATTGAAGCAATAGCAGTAGTAGTTGTACTAATTGTAGCAGTAGTAGAACTCAAAGAAGTAGTAGTAATAGTAGCAGCTGTAGTAGTAGTATAAGTAGTGGCAGTAGTAGTAGTAGTAATTGGAGTAGCAGTAGTTGCAGTAGTAGTCATAGCATCAGTTGGAGTGGTAGTAGTAGTAGCTGCTATTGTAGTAGTTGTTGTAATAGCACTAGTGGCTGGAGTAGTAACAGTAGTAGTTGTGGTTGTTGTAGTAGTAGAAGTAGGAGTAGGAGTAGGAGTAGTAGTAGTAGTAGTAGTAGTTGCAGTATTACTAGTAGCAGTAGTAAGAGGAGAAATAGTAGAAGTAGTAGTAACTGTTGCAATAGTAGTAGTAGTAGTAGCAATACTAGTCATAGCAGCAGTTTCAGAAGTAGTAGCGTGAACAGTAGTAGTAGTACTAGCAATAGTAGTAGTAGGAGAAGTAGTGGTAGTAGCAGTACTAGTAGTAGTGGTAGTCAAAGTAGTTGGAAGAGGAGGAGCAGAAGTAGCACTAATTGCGGCGGTAGCTACAGCCGTAGTAGTTGTAGTAGACGTAGCGGTAACAATGGTAGCATTATTTGTAGTAGTAGCAGTAGCAGTAATGCTGGTAATAGTAGTGATTACTGTAGAAATAGTAGGAGCAGTAGTAACAGAAGTTGTAGTAGCGTTTGTAGTAGTAGTAAATATAGTAGTTGCAGCAGTAGCAGAATTAGCAGTTGTGGTAGTAGTAGTAGTAAAAATTGTTGTAGTAGCGGTAGTAATAGTAGTTGTAGAAAGAGTAGTAGTCGCAGAATTAGTAGTAGTAGTGACGAAAGTAGAAGTAGTAGTAGTAGTGGTAGTAGTAGAAGTAATATTAGTAGTAGTAGTAGTAGCGGTAGTAGTAGTAGTATCACTAGCAGCAGCAACAGCAGCAGCAGTAGTAGCATCATTAGGAGCAATCGTAGTAGCAGCAATAGTTCTAGTAGTTCTAGTAGCTGTAGGAGCAATAGTTGCTGTGGTAGCAGTAGTAGTCGAAGTAGCAGTGGTAGCAGTAGCAATAGTAGTAGTAGTTGTTGTTGTAGGAGTAGGAGCAGAAGTAGTTGTAGCAGCAATAGTAGTAGTAATAATTGTAGTAGTAGCAGTTGTACTAGCATTTGTAGTAGTAGGATTAGTAGTAGTAGCAGTACTAGGACTAGGAATAGAGATAGTATTGGTAGCAGTACCATCCGTAGTTGTATTTGGAGCAGCAGTATTAGTAGGTGTAGTAGTTGTAGTAGTAGTAGTAGTAGTTGCAATAGTAGTCGTAGTTGCAACAACAATAGTAGTAGTGGCATTAGTAGTAGCAGTAGTAGCAACAACAGCGGCAAGAGCGGTAGCAATAGTTGTTGTAGCAATAGTAGAAGTACCTGTTGTAGTAGTAGTAGTAGTTATTGTTGTTGTAGTAGTAGTGGCATTCGCATCACGGTAGTAGTAGCAACATCAGTAACAGTAGTAGTAGAAGTAATTGTATGAGTGGAACTAATAATTGTAGTAGCAGTATTCATAGTAGTAACAGTAGTAATGGAAGTTGTAATAGTCATTGTAGTAGCAGTATCAGTAGAAGTAGTAGTAGTTGTTATGGTAGTAACAACATTAGTTGTACTAGTAGCAGAAGTAGTAGTAGTTGTTGTAGTAGGAGTTGAAATGGGAGTAGTAGTTGGAATACTAGTAGTTGAAATAGAGGTAGTAGAAGTAGTTGTTGTAGTACTAATAGTAGTACTAGTAGTAGTAGTAGTAGTAGTAGTAGTAGTAGTAGCACTAGTAGTAGTACTCGTAATTGTAGTAGTAGTTAGAGTAGCAATAGTAATAGGAGTTGGAGTAGTAGTACTGGTAGGAGTAGTAGTAGCAGTGGTAGGAGTAGAAGTTATAGTAGTAGGAGTCGGAGCAGGAATACTTGTAATAGTAGTAGTAGCATAAGTAGTAGTTGTTGTAGTAGTAGTAGCAATAGTAGGAGTAGTAGTCGAACTAGTACTAGTAGCAGCAGTAGTTGTTGTTGTTGTAGTTATAGTAGTAGTAGCAGTGGTGGTAATGGAAGTAGTAGTAGTAGTAGCAGTAGCAATAGTGGAAGGTGTTGTAGTTGTAGTAATAGTAGCAGTAGTAGTAGTAACAGAACTAGTAGGTGTAGTAG
The DNA here is from genome assembly GCA_005019695.1 of Trichopus zeylanicus subsp. travancoricus. Lineage (NCBI taxonomy): Eukaryota > Viridiplantae > Streptophyta > Magnoliopsida > Dioscoreales > Dioscoreaceae > Trichopus > Trichopus zeylanicus. The sequence continues at coordinate 23,894 of RXID01020781.1, read as the reverse complement.
TTGTAGTAGTAGTAGTAGCAGTAGCAATAGTAGTAATAGTTATTGTTGTTGTTGTTGTAGTAGTTGTAATAGTAGCATTAATATTAGTAGTAGTAGTGGTTGTTGTTGTAGAAACAACAGTAGCAGCAGTAGTAGTAATTTAGTATTAGTAGTTGTAGTAGTAATAGTACGAGTTGCAGTAGGAGTAGTAATAGCAGCAGTAGCAGCAGGTGTAGTCTTAGTTGTAGTAGTTATCGTAGTAGTAGTAGTTGTTGTTGTTGTTGTAATAGTAATAGTGGTAGTAGTAGTAGGAGTAGTAGTAGTCGCAATACTCGTAGAAGTAGTAGTAGAAGCGGCAGAGTTGTAGTAGTATTCGTAGTAATAGTAGCAGTAGTAGTAGCAGTAGTAATAGTAGTAGTAATAGTAGTGGTTGTGGTAGTAGTAGTAATACTAGTAGTACTAAGACTAATAGTAATAGTAGTAGTAGTAATCATAGTAGGAGTAGCAGTAGAGGTAACAGCAGTAGCAGAAGTTGTAGTAGCAGTGGCAAGAACAGATGGATTAGGAGTAGCTATAGTAGGATCAGTAGTAGTTGTTGTAGCAAGAGCATGAATAGGTGTAGAAGCAATAACAATAGTAGCAGGTGCAGTTGAAGTGGTAGTAGTAGTAGAAGTAAGAGAAGTGGTAGTAGTAGTAGGTGTTGGAATAGTAGTAGTAGTAGCAAAAGTAGGAGTAGGAGTAGTGGTAGTAATTCTATTGCGGCTGCTACTATGACTACTACTACTGCTACTACTACTAGTACAACTACTACTAGAACCACTGCTACTGCTTCTACTACTGCTACTGCTACTGTTGCGGTTGCTAATTCTGCTACTTCTATAATTGCTACTATTACAACTACTACTATTACTACTTCCACTACTACTGCTACTACTTCCATGGCTACTGCTACTATTGCTTCTACTACTACTGCAACAATTGCTACTACTACTACTGCCACTACTATTACTTATACAACCGCTACTACTACTACTACTACTACTACTACTACTACTACTTCTCCTACAACAACAATAACAACAACTACCACTACTCCATCTCCTCCATCTTTTGTTGTTGTTATCGCAACAACTGGTACAACTTCTGCTACTGCCACTACTACTACTACTACTACTATTACTCCTACTATTGCTACAACTGCTACTACTACAACCACTACTACTACGGCTACTAATGCTACTACCATTACTACTACTACTACTACTACTGTTACGGCTGCTACTACAAATTTTGATACTACTACTGCTGCAGGTACTACAAATACTGCTATTACTATTGCAGCTACTGCCGCTACTATTACTTCTCCTACTTCTAATACTTCTCCTACTATTACTACTTCTATTACTACTAATACTACTACCACTGCTACTACTACTACTACTACTAATAACAATAATACTATTACAACAACAACTACTACTACGATTAATACTACTATTACTCCCACTACCACTGTTACTGCTACTACTATTACTACTACTCCTCCTCCTCCTCCTACAACTACTCCTAACACTCCTACTACAACCACTATTGCTGTAGCTGTTTTTACAACTACTACTTCAGCTACTACAACAACTACTATTACTATTGTTACTACTACTGTTATTACCACGGTTTTAAATCTCGGTGTCGGTTTCGGTTTCGATACCTAGCGAAACTGATACGTTTCGGCCGTTGTGGCCATTTCGATTTCAGTTTCGGCCGTTTCAGTTTCGGCCAAAAGATGTTTTTTAGTTATTAATTGTGTGTTGACTAGAGTTTGACTATATTTTGAGTGTACTTTGACTTCAAATTAAAAATACGATAAAATGTTGAAAAAAGTTGAAAAAATTTTAAAAATTAGGCAAAAATTTATACTTAATTTTACCATAATATTAGATATTATTTTAGTTAAGTAAAATTAATTTTGATAATTAATCAATGATATAGTCTATTTTTACTATATATTAATGTATTAAAAAAATATACAACAAGTAATATGAATACGATTAAAAGTTAAAAATTAACATAAGTAAATTTAACTTTTCATTAAAATGTACTTCACACATACATAATTTATAAATTATAACACAATACAACTAATCATCATCATCATCATCATCATAATCATCATCAGTTGAGTTTGGAACATCTAGTTGTGGAATTACAAATTCAGTACCTGGACGATCCAGACGAGCATTTGTAGGCATACGAGCTAGAGCAACTAGCTCTACACGATCTCATGACAGCGGTTCTGAAGTATAACCATACATCGAAGCTTCAAAATAAAAATGACAACCATTTATGAATATAAAGTAGATAATAGAAAATACATCAAAGGAAAAATATTATAATAAATTTTGATAATGAAATAAATAAATTATCATGCGATAAAATAAACCATATAAACATTAAATTTAAATGTCATAAAATTACAATAAGATATCAATTTAAGACAATAATGAAAACATCATTTCATAGATAGCATAAATCCACATCTTATACCCACATGCTGTTCCGAGGTGGATCTTGAAGAGATTGGTATTATTCATCACCATACTCATCAGTACGATGGAGTTGTGATCGATAGTATTGTTCAGCATGCGGATAGTACGAAGTCGTATGGTCCTGCATTGCCTGATGATATCCTGGACTAAAAGAAGACATCTCGCTATGATAACTGTCATAGTAGCTAGAGCTCGCATTATCTGTTGGACCTTAATTGACATCTTGTCTACCATGTGAGGCATATGGATATTATGGCACATTACCGCCATATAAATTAGAGATCAAAAACTCATTTCCTCCATATTGTGGAAAAGATGAAGATGAGTCCTCATATCGTGATTGTTGAAAATTAGCGTCACCAGCTGTACCACAATTGCTGCAATCACTTGTATCAATAGTATTCTGCATTTTGTCAGCTTCCTCTTCTGATTATTCGTCTAAGAGACAGTGAATAGCTTCTTCTCTTTGAGGATGATTTAAGATAGCTTCTTCTCTTTCTCGAATCCACTCTATCAGAGGATCATCCTCTTCGAATAGTGCAAACAAATTGATTATCTCATCCTTTGGTGATGTTCTCCCTCATAAGTTTCAGGCTCTTAAACACATGTTATAATGACAAAAAATAAGTTTCTGCACTTTTTCAATTTTAAGTCTGTTTCTCTCTGTATGGATCAATCAGAAAGTTGTCCAACTCCTCTCGCATTGTGAACTTGAAACAGTTTGACTCAAAATTCTAATTACTATCTTTGCAATATTACGTGCTACATGCCTCCCATAAATACTCCACCATCTAGCTATAATTTATGAGGAAAAATTATTAATAAGTTGATATAAATTTAATTAGAAAATATGTATAATTATTGAACATCAGCTATACCAGGAGTATCACCCCTAATAGCTACAATTACTTATTGTGTGCCGAAGTCCTTGACATTATTTTTGTAATCATCTGTCTGTTTAATGAATGTAGTCAAGTTAAGAACTTTCTTAATTATGTAAAAAAACTAATGATTTAGAATGTACCTCGCGCATTGCCAATATTCTTATTCTCATATCTGGATCCATCCTCTCGATTGCCTTACGTAGCGCTTTGAGAATTGTATTACTATCGTTGACCTCAACGGCATCTTGAAATATTTGATTCAGAAAGTATCCTACAAGATGATTAAATATGAATCAACAATAGTATCATTATAACTTAGTAAAGTGCTATAAAATGACTCTTTACTCAATTACTTGCAGCATGAATATCTTTGGATAATGTTTTGTCCCAATGACGATTAATAATCTTCTCCCATTTATAAAATTCAATTGTTCCTATATGTTGTCTTATTTGCAATTTTTCTCATGCTATTGCTTCATATACGAACCCCATCTGCGAATGATCATCTGAGTCAACAATTTGAAGCACTTTAACTAATGGACTGAAGATTTCAATTACATTTTCAACCGATTCCCAAAATTGTTCGTTCAAGACTTGATTGTAGAATTTTTCAAAATGAATTTTCTCTAACCATTTCAACTTCAAATAATGCTTATCATATTCTTCACTAGGAAATAATCTCTTAAGTGTCCGTCGGTGAGTATCCAGGGAATCCAAGGAGATAAATTGTATAGCAAACTGAGTAATGCTTGGCCATATAATCTCTCGTCCCGTGTTTCCTTTCTCATTGGTTCAAGACACCAAGCATGGTTATAAATAAATGATGTCAACTTCTGACCTTCCTCAACCACTTTTCTAATATAGGATCCTTACACAAATCCTTCAATATTAAGTCAATAATGTGTGTTACACAAGGTGTCCAGAAAAGATGTTTTCTTCTTTGCATTAACTTTTTTCCAGCACATACAAGTGGAGCTGCACTATTAGTTACGACTTATACAACTCTTGATTCCCCAATCTCCTCAATGACACTATCAATCAGATGATATAAGAAATTACTAGTCTTTGACTCCCCTTATGTGTCAACTGACTTGAGAAAAATGGCCCCTTCAGGAAAATATACTAAAAAATTTATCAAATCTTTACTGTTTTGTGTCTTTCATCCAACACACATGAAGGTACACCCAAATTCATCTCAATATTTGTGGAAGGTCTGGATAAAAGAAATTATCTCTTCAACTTCAAGATTCAGATACTTTTCAGAAATTTCATAAGCACTTGGTGGAGTAACTCTTGGGCCAACCTCTTGAGTGGCACGTATCATTCCATGATAGTAACCGCCGTTTGCTAAATGAAATGGAACATGGTTATAGAAAAAAAATTTGGATACTGCCCTACCCAACCATTATTTTGCTTTCTGAAAACCAGTTGATGCTGTTCTCAAATTTATTTGAGTATCATCTCTTGGTTTCAATAGAAATGGGTCAATTGAAGAAATATTTATAGATCCGATGCTAGGAAAATGGAAATCCCCTCTTACTCCTGAAGGGGCAGGTGTGTGTCGCTGTGTATTTCGTTCTCTGAAACTAGTAGTTCAGTGATTATAAACTGTCTCAGAAGTGCCAGCACCACCTTGAGTTTCCTTATACATCAACTTTCACGAATTACTTCCTGAACCGTAGTATCATCGTCTTCATCACCAGAAACTTGCTTGAGATCTGAATTACCGTGGTTGATAAGTTACTACTCAAAGTGTGAACTTTTGGCCTTATCCTTTCTTCTACTTTCTTTGCCGCTTTGTACTATTACCCAAAATGTTTGTCTTACTTCATGAAAAACTTTCTCACATGGTCGAATTGAGCCGGTGACTCGTCCCAAATGCTCTTTTAATATTGTAATTCTAGAACTAAGCACACGACCACACCATTTGTAAAGAACTTTCTGATTTTCTGCATCCACTAATTCACAGTGTTGCCATGCAATATCGCCATCGCGAGCGATCGTTGCATGTTTTGCTTGGGAGCCATATGCAATACAACTGTAGTAGTAACAGAACAAATGTTGGCGGAAGAAAATTTACCTATGATTAAGAAAAAAAAACTCTATTTTCACATAAATTAGTTAATTAATAATTAAATATCAACTAATTTTCACGTAATTAATAATTTTATATTTAGGATATAAGGTTTAGGTTTTAGGATTTACTAACCTATTTCTTGATTTATTAACTAATTTTCATGTTAATTTCAACATTCTCAATTTAATACATAATTTTCGCATAAAATATTAATGTCTAAAAAAATAGAAAAACTCTATTTTCGCATTAATTTTGATTTACTCATAGTTCATGCTTTCCCACTCAATTGCCTTTTTGACAAAAGCATCAAGCAGTGAAAATTTTTTGGCTCAAGAAATTCTCTTTTTTATAAATGGAAAACCCATTTGATAATATGAAAAATTTGCAACAAAGCAAGTACAAATCATCCTAAGAACAATCTTATACAATGTTTTTATTATATGATTAAAACTCAAATGAATAAACAGTATGGAAAGACAAGCAAAGAACTACATAATACACAAATCAATTATATGAAAGAACTCATAGTTAAACTTTTTCGGCTAAGTCTAAGTGTGCCACTCAACTCTCTCCTGTATTGCAAAAGCCAAATTTTGGAGAACTAAATTTTAAAATGGCAGCCCACCCTCCCGCCCCCACTAATCTCATAGTTAACCAACTAACAACAAGATGTGTTGGATCTATGATTTTCATCCATGAATCGACCAGAAAATTGAACAAAAAAATTCCCAAATATGAACACCATACAAAATGTTAATCTTCATCCATGAATCGACTAAATACCTCCTTGGAGGGAATCAAATCTCACTGGAAGTTATAATTAATAATTATACTAGAATAAAAAATTTAAAATAAAAATAAAATCTATAAAATTTAGGCGCATAATATAAGAATATTTATGATATATCAATCATAATATGAAAATTTCTTACCTCCTATTGGAATATGATTGTAATCTAAAATAGAAGTAAGACAATAAACCCACAAAACTTTGCAACTGAAACACCAATAGTATTACAACGCCTGAAAATCTCAAATCATATTGTCTACAAACTTTGCAGTTTGCACTAACTATATATAAACGATAATGGAGTAGCCTAAACACCTAATAGCCTAATATAATAATCAATCTTGCTGCTAACAAACAAATAATCAATCAATTAGCACATCCATTTGCACCGATCCACAACCATCTGGCATGTGATCCACATAATAAAACAAATTAACAGTAGCAAACACAAAAGCTCTATAGTCATCACGCCCGTGATCAACCAAATAAAACAAACCAACAATAATAAATGGTAAACCCTACATGCAGCTCTCTACTGTGACATCCGTGAAACGAGCTAATCGCCGGCAACCGTTCTTCGAGTTGTCTCACTAGCAAGGAGGTGGTCGCCGGCATCAATGGAGCTGCAACATCAACGTACGTGCTCCACCGCTGCCAAAAAAAAAGAAGAAGAGAAATCCTGCTCTCACCATCAATGGCGATCTCCGACAGCGCTGAACTCAACGCGGGAGCACTGCGCTCACCACCGAAACCGAAGAGCGCGCCCTAGTTGAGCCTCTCACCGGTGGTGGCCTGTCCATTCTCAGTGCTCCTCCTTTGCATCTTGTCAACAATGAACAAGACACAGGCACCTGACATCTTGCTGTAGTCGAAGAGGACCTACCGGGTGGTGCGGAGCTTGCCGATGTGGAGCTAGAGCTTGACCTCGACGTGGTCAACGATAGCAGGGCTCACCGCGAGAGCACTGTGCTCGCCGCCGAAACCAAAGAGCACGTCCCAGTTGAGCCCGACTTTCCCGAGGTGCCATTGGCGAGCTGCGATCGCCCCGCACCGTGCGCGTGCCGCGTTGCCCCACGCTCGCTCCCTGTGCGTTGCGCTCGCCCCGCCCGCTCCGCACTCACTGTGCTCGCCGCCAACGAAACCCTAACTTTTAAACCCCAAATCCAAAACCATTTCGGCCGAGTTGTTGCAGCGAGCGGTTTCGGCTGAGATTTAAAACCTTGATTACTACTACTGCTACTATTACTTCTACTACAAATACTTCTATTCCTATTAAAACAAGAACTACTTCTCCTACTACTACTGCTAATAATAATACTACTACTACAACAACAACTACTGCTGCTACAAATATTATTAGTACTACTACTACTACTACTACTACTACAACTACTACTACTACTACTACTACGACTACTACTATTCCTACTACTACTACTACTACTTTTGCTATAATTCCAACTCCTACTCTACTATTGCTCCTAAGACTACTACTATTCCAACTACTACTACTACTACTTTCGCTATAATTCCAACTCTTACTCTACTATTGCTCCTAACACTACTCCACTACTTCTACTCCTATTATTACTTCTACAACGACTACTACTATTACTCCTCCTACTCCAACTCCTACTACTACTACTACAACTCCCGCTACTCCTAATACTACAACAACTACTACCACTAATACTACAACAACAACAACAACAACCAGTACAACTAGTTTTACTACTACTGCAACAACTACTACTACTATTAATACTACCATTAATACTAATATTACTACTGCTGCTGCTACTACCGCTACCACAACTACTACTACTACTACTACTACTACTACTACTACTACTGTTGCTGCTGCGGCTATTACTACTACTTCAACTACTACTCCTACTGCTACTGCCACTCCAAAAACTATTATGATTACTACTACTACTACTACTACTACTAATATACATATTACTACTATTACTACTACTAGTAGTAGTACTACAACTACTACTAGTACTACTATTGCTACTGCTGCTAGCATTATTCCTATTACTATCACTACTGGCACTACTACTACAACAACGACTAATACTACTACTACTACAACTACTACAACAAGTACTACTACCCCAACGGTTCCTAAGACAACTCCTAATAATACTACTATTACTACTACTTATCCTACTCCAACCCCTACTGCTACTACCACTACTACTACTACTACTTCTACTACTACAACTCCTACTGCTACTACTATTACTACTACTACTACTACTACTACTACTACGACTACTACTACTACTACTACTACTATTATGACTATTACTACTACTACTACTACTATTACTACTCTACTACTACTATTATTACTACAACCACTATTACTTAAATTGCTACTCCTACTGCTTCAGCTACTCCAAATACTACTATGATTACTACTACTGTTACTACTACTATACTTATTACTACTATTGATACTACTACTGCTACTGCTACTACTACTACTAGTACTACTACTGCTACTATTGCTAGCACAACTACTACTACTACTACTACTACTACTACTACCACTACTACTACCACAACTACTGCTACCACTACTCCAACAACTACCAATTCTACTACTGTTCCTACTACAACTCCTAATAATACTACTCTTACTACTACTAGTCCAACTCTTGACTCCTCCTCCTCCTACTACTGCTACAACTCCTCCTCCTCCTACTACTACTACAACTCCTCCTCCTCCTACTACTACTACAACTACTACTAATAATAATAATAATAGTATTACTACTACTATTACTACTTCTACTGTTACTACTACTACTGCTACTACTATTACAACAACTATTATTACTACTACAACTTCAACTACTACTATTACTACGACTTCTACTACTACTCCTTCAAGTACTATCTGTAAAACAACTACTACTCCCCCTACTTCTACTATTGTTACTACTACTACAACAATAACTACTACTACTCTTGTCAATACTACCACCACTACTGCAACTACAACAATAACAACTACTACTACTACTATTACTACTTGCGCTACTACTACTACTACTACTACAACTAGAACCACTACTACTACTATTAGTACCACTACTACTACTACTACTCCAACTGCTGCTACTACTACGTCTACTACTACTACTACTACAACTACTACTACCACCACCACCACCACTACTATTACAACTACTACTGCTACTACCATTACTACTGCTATCATGACTACCACTCCTAATACTACTACTATTACTACTTTTACTAATATTAGTACTACTATTATTACTACTACTACTATTACTATTAGTACTACTACTCTTGATCCTACTACTATTATGACTACTACAACAACAACAACAACAACTGCTACTACTACTGCTGCTGCTCCTACTATGACTTCTATAACAACAACTACTACGACTATCACTACTTCTACATATACAACTACGGCTATCACTACTTCTACCACTACTACTGCTACTACTTTTACTACTACTACTACTATTCCTACTTCTAATATTACTACTACTAATTCTACTATTACTACTACTACTATTACAATTCCTACAACTTCTACTACTTATTCTACAGCTAGTGATACTACTACTACAACTACAAGTAATGCAACTTCTACTACTACTGCTACTGCGACTACTACTACTACTTCTGCTGCTGCTCTGCCTCCTCCTCCTCCTCCTCCTCCTACTACTACTAATACTACTACCACTACTCCTACTCCTACTAGTACTACTACAACTACTACAACTCCTACCCCTACCATTACTCTAACTACTACAATTACTACTACTAGAACAACTGCTACTACTCCTACTACTTCTGCTATTACTACTACTACCACCACTACACCTGCTACTACTGCTGCTACTACTTGTACCATGACTACTACAGCTTCGACTACTATTACAACTACTACTACGGCTCCTGTTCCTACTACTACTACTACCAATACAACAACTACTACTAGTGCTACTCCTACTGCTACTACTTCAACTACTACTACTACAATTATTACTACTAGCAACTACTACTACTACTACAACAATAACTTCTACTACTACTACTGTGGCTATATCAACTACTACTACTACAACTACTACTACTACTGCTACTGCTACTACTACTACAACTGCTACTCCTACTCCTTTTACTATTACCACAACTACTACTACTAGTCCGGCTCCTAGTACTACTACTATTACTACTACTACTACTCCAATTTCTATTACTATTAACACTACTATTGTTACCGCCGCTACTGCTACTGTCACTACTACTGCTACTAAAACTATTTTTGTCACTGTTATGGCTACTAATACTACTACTCCAACAACTTCACCTTCTACTACTACTATTACTACTACTACTACTACTACTACTACTACTCCAACTTCTATTACTATTAATACTATTATTGTTACCGCCGCTACTGCTACTTTCACTACTATTGCTACTAGAACTATTACTGTCGCTGCTACGGCTACTAATACTACTACTCCAACAACTTCACCTACTACTACTACTACTATTACTACTATTACCACTGCTACGGCTGCTGCTACTACTACTACTATTGTTGCTGCTGTAGGTAATACTACTACTACACCTAGTACTACAACTTTTCCTACACCTATTACTGCTACTACTCCTCCTCCTATTACTATTACTACTACTGCAGCTACTACAACTGCTGTTACTACTACTACTACTTCTTCTACAATAATTGCTATTATTTATACTTCTGCCACTACAGCTACTACAACAACTACTACTATTACTGCTACTGCAACTATTCTAATTGATGCTAGTACTACTAATACTGCTGCTACGACTACTACTGCGGTTACTACTACCACTACTGCTTCTACTACTACTACTACTCCTTCTGCTACTATTGCTACTGCTACTACTACTACTACTACTTTTTCTACTACTGAAACTACTAATATTGCTTCTACTACTAGTACAAACACTACAACTACTATGACTACTCCAACTTCCAGTACTACTACTACTACTTTTGCTAGTACTACTACTACTGCTACACTATTTTTTTTCTACTTTTGCCAATACTACGACTACTACCTCTACTACTATTAGTGCTACACTACCACTACTACTTCTGCTACTAGTGCGATGACTGCTATTACTACTACTCTTGCTACTATGGCTACTACTGCTACGACTGCTTCTGCTGCCACAAAAGGTACAACTACTATAATTACTAATACTGCAACTACTACTTTTATTGCCGCAACTACAACTTCTACTACTACTTCTGGTACTACTACTACTTCTGCTGCTGCTACTACTACTACTAAGACTACTACTCTACTACTACTACTACTACTACTACTACTACTACTACTACTACTACTACTACTACTACTACTACTACTACTAACTACTAATTACTAACTACTACTCCTCCTCCTCCTCCTCCTCCTCCTCCTCCTCCTACTACTACTACTACTACTACTACTACTACTACCACTACTACTACTACTACTACTAATACTACTACTACTACTTCTGCTACTTTTGCTGCTACTACGACTAATACAACTACTACTACAACCACCACTTGTACTTCTACTATCACTATCATTACAACAACTACTGCTGCTGCTGCTACAACTTCTACAACTACAACTACTGCTGCTGCTGTTGCAACTTCTACAACTACAACTACTATAACTGCAACTACAGCTACTAGTGCTACCACTAGTACTGCTACTACTGCTACTACTACTGCAGCTACAATAACTAATACTACTACTTCTATTGCTAATGCTGCTACTACTACTAGTACGACTACTACCACTACAGTTGTTGCTGCTGTTGTTACAACTGCTATAATAATTACTACTAATATAAGAACTACTAAGACTGTGGCTATTACTATTGTTGCGGCTACTGCGGCTACTAATACTACTACAACAACTACTACTACTTATACTACTTCTACTACTACTTCTGTGCTATTACTACTACTACTATAACACTACTACCACTACAACTTCTACGACAATTAATACTACTTTTATTACTACAACTATTACAACTATTGTTTAAGGTACTGCTACTACTACCACCACTATTACTTCTTTTCCAACTAATACTACTTTTGCTACTTTGACTACTACTACTACTACTATGGCAACTATTTCTACTACTGACACTACTGTTATTGCTACTACTACTACTACTATTGTTGCAACTGCTACTGCTGCTACTGCTTCTGCAACTACTACTATCGCTACTACTACTTCTACTAATACTATTATTATTGTTGCTGCTAGTATTGCTACTACTGCTGCTGCTGCTACTACTATTGCTACTACTGCTACTACTACTTCTCCAACTACTGTTGCTACTGCTGCTGCTACTACTTCTCCAACTACTGTTACTATTGTTACTATTACTATTATTATTACTACTACTACTATTACTACAACTGCTACTGCTACTAGTACAACTTCTACTACTCCTACTGGTACTAATAATACCACTTCCACTTCTTGTTTAGTTGCTACTACTACTACTACTACTATTATTTTTACTACTAGTATTATTGTTGCTAATGCCGCAGTTGTTCTTACTACTTGTACTACTACTACAACTACTAGATTAGTACTTCTACTACTACTACTACTACTACTAGTACTACAGCTACTATCTTTCCTACTACAACTGCTACTACTACTACTCTTGCTACTACTACTATGATGACTACTACTACTTCTACCACTACTACTCCTGCTACTACTACTACTAATGCTTTTGATGTTGCTACTCCAACTATGACAACAACAACTTCTACTACTACTACGACTACTACACTACAACTACTACAGCTACTACTACTACTCCTACAACTCTTGCAACTACCACTACTAGTACTACTACTACAACTACCGTTACTACTCCTACTGCTCCTCCTCCTCCTACGACTACTATTGCTCCAGCTACTACTACTAGTAATACTACTGCTACAGCTACTCCTACATCGACTATTACTACTACTACTATAACTTGTACTACCACTCCTACCACTACTACGACTACTACTACAAGTCCAACTACCACTACTACTACAACTACTACTACTTCTACTACCACAAGTACTACTATCACTTCTACTATTACTACTACTACTACCGCTACTACAACTACCACCACTACATCCGCTACTACGGCTGCTACAACTAGTACTACAACTACTACTAGTTCTACTACTATGGCGCCTGCTCCAACTACTACTATTACCAATACAACTACTACCACTAGTGCTACTCCTACTGCTATTACTCCAACTACTACTGCTACAATTACTATTGCTAACTACAACTGCTACTACTATGACTACTACTACTACAACAACAACTACTACTACTGCTACTATAATTACTACTACTACTACAACTACTATTACTACTAGTCCTACTACTACTACTTCTATTACTACAACTGCACTGCTACTCCTTTTACTATAACCACTACTACTACTACTGCTCCAGCTTCTATTACTACTAATATTCTTGTTGTTGTTGCTGCTACTGCTACTGCCACTAGTACCACCACTAATACTATTACTGTTGATGCTATGGCTACTACTATTATTACTCCTACAACCTCACCTACTACTACGACTACTGCTACTAATACTACTACTGCAAATGCTTGTATGACTCTCACTACTACTAGAACTATTACCACTACTGCTGCTGCTGCAACGGTTGCCACTACAACTACTACTGTTGTTGCTGTTGTAGCTAATACTACAACTACACGTGCTAGTACAACTTCTGCTACACCTATTCCTACTACTACTCCTACTCCTCCTCCTCCTACTACTATTGCTAGTACCACTACTACTCCTACTTCTACCACTATTATTACTACTACATACACTTCTGCTACTTCTACTACTATGACTACTACCACGACTATGACTGATGCTACAACTACTACAACTACTACTATGAATACTACTACTGCTACCACTACTACTAGTGGTACTACTGCAACCACTACAACTACTATTGCTATTGCTACTTCTACTACTCTTGTTACTACTAGTACTGTCTCTACTACTACTACTACTACTACTACTACTACTACAACAACTACAACTCCGACTGCTACTATTGCTACTACTACTGCTACTACTACAATTACTGCTACTGCAACTACTAATACTGCTTCTACAACTACTACAAGCACTACAACTACAATGACAACTCTAGCTTCTAGTACCACCACCACTACTTCTGCTAGTACAACTACTACTGCTACACTATTTTTTCTACTTCTGCTAATAATACTACTTCTGCTTCTACTACTATTAGAGCTACACTACCACTACTACTTCTGCTACTACTACTATGACTACTTCTGCTACTACTACTATGACTACTACTGCTACTATTGCTACTACGGCTACTATTGCTACTACGGCTACTATTGCTACCATTGCTACCACTGCTATGACTACTTCTGTTGCTACTACAAGTACTACTACTATAACTACAAATACTATAACAACTATTTTTACTACTGCTACTACTACTTCTCCTACTACCATTGGTACTGCTACTACTTTTGCTACTACTACTACCACCACCACCACCACCACCACCACCACTACTACTAGTGCTACTACTACTACTTCTGCTCCTACTGCTACTACTAATACTATAACTACTACTCCTACTACAACAACAAGAACTACTACTACTTCTACTACTACTACTATAAAAGCAACTTTGGCTACTACTGCTACTACTACTGCTGCCACTACTACTTCTACTACTACAACTACAACTACTACTATTGCTACTTCAGCTGCTCCTTCTACTACTACTACTAGTATGACTACTACCACTATAATTACTGCTGGTGCTGCTACTACTACAACAACTGTGGCAGCTTGTACTGCTACTACTGTTGCTACTACTATTGCTACTACTATAACTTCTACTGTTAGTACTACTGCTACTACTACTGCTGTTGCTATTGCTACTACTACTATGACTACTACTATCGCTACAACCACTGTTACCGCTGCTGCTATCGCTACTTCTACTACCACTACTACTTCTATTACTACTTCTACTACTACTAATACTACTTGTACTACTACAACTACTACAACTATTATTGCAGCTGCTGCTACTCCTACTACCACTATTATTTCTGTTCCAATAACTAGCTCGAATGCTACTACTACTACTACTACTACTACTACTACTACTACTACTAATACTACTACTACTAATACTATTAAAAGCACTACTACTACTATTACTACTTCTAGTGCTACTCCTACTACTATGGCTACTACTACTACTACAGCTAATGCGATAGTTGCCACTGTTGCTGCTTCAACAACTACTACCACAACTACTTCTACTGCTGCTGCTCCTACTACTTCTCCAACTACTACTACTACTGCTACGACTATTGCTACTACAACTACAACTCCCTCTACAACCATTACTACAATTCCTAATACTATTACTGCTACAATAGCTACGATTGCCACTACTACCACTACTGGTACTGCTGCTACTACTGCTACAACTATTACTACTACCACTACAACTACTACAACTTCTACTGCTAGTACTACTACTTCTCCTGCTACAAGAACTACTACTACTACTACCTCCACTACTACTACTACTACTTCTATTACTACTACAACTACTACTGTTGCTACTAGTACTAATACTTCTGCTCCTTCTACTACTACTGCTATTGCTGTTGCTATCACTACTACTACTACAATTGCTCCTACTACTGCTACAACTACTACTACTATTACTAGTACTTCTAATGCTACTTCTACTACTACTAGTTCTACCACTTTTACTAGTACTAATACAAATACTACTACTATTACTACTGCCACTCCTAGTACTTCTACCGTTGCTCCTACTAGTACTCCTACTACCACTACTACTACTACTATTACTTCTACTACTCCTACTATTACTACTACTACTATTACTAATGCTTCTCCTACTTCTATTACTACTCCTACTACTGCTCCAACTACTATTACTACTACTACTACAATTGCAACTCCTATTACTACTCCTACTACTTCTCCAACTACTACTACTAGTACTTCTGTGGCTGTTACTATTACTAGCACTACTACCATTACCACTGCTACTACATCTACTACTACTACTAGTGTTGCCAATGCTACTACAACAACAACTACTACTACTTTTGCCAATCCTAGTATGACTACTACCACAACCAAAACTACTACTTCTTCTACAACTGCTACCCCTACTACTACTACTACTACTACTACTACTGGTGCTACTACTAATAATAATAATAATAGTAATAATTATAATAATACTACAAGTATAACTTCTACTACTACTACTACCTCTACTAATACTACTACAACTACCTCTACTAATACTACTACAACTACCTCTACTAATACTACTACTACTACTACAACAACTACTATGACTACTACATCTGCTACTACTACCACTACTACTACTGTGACCACTTCTTCTACTAATGCTACTACTACTTATACTACCACAGCTAGAACTACTACACTAATACTACAACTATAGCTACTAGTACTATTTATACTCCTACAAGTACTGCTCCTATTCCTACTACTACTACAACTACAACTACTACTACTACCGCCACTACTACTACTAGTACTTCTACTACTACTATAACTACAACAACTATTGCTTCTACGAGTACTACTACTCCTACTGCTATTACTACTACTCCTACAGCAATAATGACTACTCATACTATTACTACTACTGCTTCTACTACTACTACTATTGTTCCTAGTACTAGTGCTACTACTATTTCTACTACTACTACTATTTCTGCTACTACCACTAATATGACTACCACTACTACTACAAGAATAACTACTACTACTACTACTACAACTACTACTTCTACTGTGGTTGCTGCTACTAATCCTACTCCTACTACTACTATTGTTCCTAGTACTAATACTGCTACTATTTCTACTACTGCTACTATTTCTGCTACTACCACTACTACTACAATAATTGCTACTACTACTACTACTACAACTACTACTAATACTACTACTAATACTATTGTAGCAGCTGCTACTGCTCCTACTCCTACTACTACTATTGTTCCTAGTACTAGTACTGCTACTATTTCTACTACTACTACTATTTCTGCTACTACCATCAATATGATTACCACGACTACTACAAGAACTGCTACTACTACTAGTACTACAACTACTACTAAAACTAGTACTTCTACTGCTGCTACTGCTCCTAATCCTACTACTAGTACTACTATTACTACTATTTCTAATACTACTACTACAACAACTACTATTAATATTACTACTACTAATTCTACAACTACTACCACTACTACTACTACGACTACTACTGCGAGTACTACTACTACCACTACTAGTACTACAATAACAACTACTACTATGACAATTACAACTACTACTTCTAATGCTACTTTTACTACTAATACAACTACTATTATAGCTACTATTACTATTGTTACTTCTTCTACTACTGCTGCTACAATAACTACTACTTCTACTACTACTCCTGCTACAATTTCTGCTATTAGTACTACTATTACTACTGCTTCTCCTACTCCTTTTCCCACTACTCCTACTTCTTCTCCTACTACTCCTTCTATTACTAAGACTGCTACCGCTACAACTACTATTGCTATTACTACTGCCACAATTACTACTACTACAATAATTATGATCACTACTACTACTACTAAAACTCCAAACACTACTATTACTGCTAATACTGCTACTACTACTACTACTACTACACCAACAACTACTACTACTACTACAACTATGACTTCCGCTACAAATATTGTTGCTACTACTTCTGCTGCTACAACTATTACTACTACTACTACTAATGCTGCTATGATAATTACACTACTACTACAACTTCTACAACAAGTACTACTTCTACTCCTCCAATACTACTATTGCTACAGCTAATACTACTACCACAACTATTGCTACTACTACTGCTACTATTATTCCTACTACTACTCCTACTACCACTACCACTTCTACTCCTACTACCACTACCACTTCTACTAATACTACCACTACCACTACTTGTACTTCTACTAGTACTCCTACTAGCCCTATTGCTACAACTACAACTCCTACTACTGCTACTACTCCTACTACTTCTACTATAGCTACTACTACCACTACTACTACTACTACTACTACTACTACTACTACTACTACTACTACAACTACTGCTAATACTACTATTGCAACTATTACTACTTCTTCTTATACTACTTCTCCTCTTCCTCCTCCTATTACTGCTGCTACGACTACTACCGTCACTACTACTACTACTTTAGCTACTATACTACTACCACTACAACTACTTCTACTCCAACTTCTCTCCAACTACTATCCCTACTACTACTTCTACTACTACTCGTCCTCTTATTACTATTGCAACTTATACTACTACTACTGCTGCTACTGCTTCACTACTGTTACTAACCCTTCTACAACTACTACTACTACAACTCCTCCTTCTGCTACTACCACTACTTCTACAACTACAACTAGAGCTACTACTACTGCTACTACTACTACTAGTGCTACTTTTACTACTGCTACTAGTGCTACTACTACTGCTACTACTAGTACTATTGCTACTGCTCCTACTCCTGCTGGAACTTATAGACCTACTAGTACTATTCCGACTATTACTACAGCTACTACTACTACTACCACTACCACTGCAACTACTATTCCCACTCCTACTCTGATTACTACGACAGCAACAACAACAACAACAACTACTACTACTTCTACTACTACTACAACCACTCCTATTACTATTACTATAGCTCCTGGTACTAGAACAACTACTACTACTAGTACTGCTCCTACTAATACAACTACCAGTACTACTATTACTACTTCTACTATGCTACAACTACCGATACTTGTACTACTAGTACTACTACTACTTCTTCCATAACTACTGCTACTGCGACTAATGCTTCTGTTACTTCTGCTACTACTCCTACTGCTACTACTGCCACTGATGTTGCTGCTGCAGCTACTACTACTATTAATACTACAACTACTACTGCTAACACTACTACTACTATTAATACTACAACTAAAACTGCTAACACTACTACTATAGCTGCTGCTGCTACTACTACTACTTCAAATACTACTTTTGATGCAGCTGGTCCTACTACTACTACGGCTACAACTACAACATCTCCTCCTCCTACTACTATTGCTATTATAATGGCTGCTACTACCTCTTGTGCTACTGCTACTACTTTTGCTATGACTACTACTACTAGTACTACTACCACTACTACCACTACTACTACGATGACTATTGTTACTCCTTCTACTACAACAACTACTATTGCTGCAACTTCTGTTGCTGCTATTACTATTAATACTACTATAGCTATGACTGCTACTACTGCTACTGCTACAACTACTACTCCTACTACTACAGCTACGAGTGCTACTACTACTATAACTACTACTACTGCTGCTATTGTTACAGCTACTACTATAGCTACAAAAACCATTATTGCTATTACTACTGATACTACTACTACTATTACTCCTATTACTACTACTTCTACAACTAATGTAATTACTACAGTTGTTGCTACCGCTACTACTACTGTGGTTGCTACTGCTACTACACCTACATCTATGACTACTTCTCCGAGCCCTAATACTTCTGCTACCACTACGACTGCTACTACTATAGCTTCTACTTCTTCTACTAATACTACTTGTACTACAGCTACTAATTTTGCTACTATTACTACTATTTTCATTTTTCCTACAACTACAACTTGTACTACTGCTACTACTTTTGCTACTACTACTGCTACTACTACTACTGCTACTTTTGCTACTGCTACTACTAAAACTAATACTACTGCAACTACTGTGACTA
Source organism: Trichopus zeylanicus subsp. travancoricus (assembly GCA_005019695.1). NCBI lineage: Eukaryota > Viridiplantae > Streptophyta > Magnoliopsida > Dioscoreales > Dioscoreaceae > Trichopus > Trichopus zeylanicus. Next base: position 3,564 of record RXID01020781.1, on the reverse strand, counting down.
TAACTGCTGCTACTACTACTACAACCACTAGTACTGCTCCTGCAGCTACTATTGCTGCTACTATCGCTACTACTGCCCCTACTATTACTACTACTATTGCTAGTATCACTACTAGTTATACTACTGCTTCTATAACTATAATAACCATTGTGACTACGGCTGCTAAAACTACTACTACTACTATTACAACTACTGCTACTAATGTTATTATTGTTGCTACTACTACTACTTCTACTACTACTATTGCTGCTTCAACCACTGCTGTAGCTTCTACGATTACTGCTACTACTGCCACTTCTGCTCATACTACTACTACTATTATTAGTACTACTGCTGCTGCTACTACTACCACTATAACAACTACTACTACCATTACAACAATGACAACAACTACTACTATAATTTCTACACAAACTACTACTGCTACTTTTGCTACTGCTATTGCACCTACTACTACTACTATTACTACTTCTACTACTATTACGACTGCTACTACTGCTGCTGCTACTGCTACTACTACTACTACTACAATAACAACAACAACAACAACTACTACTACTACTAATAATAATAATACTACTGTGATTACTACTCCTTTTACTATTACAAATACTACTAGTACTACAACTGCAACTATTTTTATGAATACTACTACAACTATTACTACTTATACTACTACTACTAATATGACTATTCCGAGTACTACTGCTGCTACAACAACTACCATAACCACAACCCCTACTGCTTTTGCTACTCCAACTATGACTACTACTACTATTACTATAACTACTACACCTAATACTATTGCTACTATTCCTACTGCTATTGCTGCTATTACTACTACTACTATAACCACTACTACTACTACTACTTCTAGTACTACTCCTACTCTTGCTACTACTACTGCTGCTATTACTACTACTACTACTATGATTAGTATTACCACTACTACTACTTCTAACACTACTACTAATACTACTCCTATGCAAACTCCCACTTTGACTACTACTCATACTACTACTACTACTAGAAATTTTACAACAACTACTACTAGTACCACTTCTGCAACACTAGTAGCAAAAGAAGTTGTAGGAGTAGTTTTAGGGGTCAGAGTTAAAGTAGTAGCACTAGTTGTTATAGCAGTAGTAGTAGCTAGAGGAGTAGTAGTAGTAGTAGTAGTAGTAGTAGTAGTAGTAGTAATTATCATAGTAGTAGTATTGGTTGTAGTAGTAATAGTCATAGTAGAAGTAGGAGTGAAAGTAGTAGCAGTAGTAGTAGGAGTTGTAATGGTAGTAGTAGTAGTAGCAGCAGTAGCAGCAGCAGGAGGAGGAGTAGTAGTAGTACTAGTAGTAGGAGTAGGAGTGGTAGTAGTATTAATAGTAGTAGTAGTTATAGAAGTACTAGTAGAAGTAGTTATTGAAGCACTAGTAGTAGTAGTAGTACTAGTGGTAGTAGTATGAGCAATAGTAGTAGTAAGTTTTGAAGTAGTTGTAGTAGTAGTGTAGTAGTCATAGCAATAGTAGTAGTAGAGGTAGTAGTAGTAGTAGTAGTAGAGGTAGTAGTAGTAGTAGTAGTAGTAGTAGTAGTAGTAGTAGTAGTAGTCATTGTAGTAGTAGTAGCACGAGTAGTAGCAGTAGTAGTAGTGGTAGTAGTAGTTGTAGTAGTATTAGTAGTCATAGCAGTAGCAACAGCAGTAGTAGTATTAGTAGTATTTTTTGTAGTAGTAGTAGTAGTAGTAGTTGTAGTATTAGTTGTATTTGTAGTAGTAGTAGTAGTAGTAGCAGAAGTAGAAGTACTAGTAGCAGTAGGAGAAGTTATTTTAGTAGTATTAGTAATAGTAGTAGTAGTTGCAATAGTAGCAGCGAATTTGATAGTAGTTGTAGTAGTAGTATTAATAGTAGTATTGATTATTGTAGTAGTAGTATTAGTAGCAGAAGTAGGACTTATAGTAGAATTAGTAGTAGTAATAGTAGTAGTAGTAGGAGGAGTACTAGTGGCAGCAGCAGGAGTAGTAGCAGTAGTAATAGTAATAGTAGCAGTAGTAGTAGTAGTAGTAGTAGCTATAGTGGTAGTAGTAATAGTGGCATTAGTAGTAGTAGTAGTAGTAGTAGTAGTTGTAGTAGTAGTTGAAGTAGTACTAGTAGCAACAATAGGAGTGGTAGTAGTAACTATTTTAGCAGCAATAGTTGCAACAATAATCATAGTAGTTGTTGTAGTTGTAGTAGTACTGGTAGTATTTGCAGTAGTAGCAGTAGTAGTGACTGTGGTATTAGTAATTGTAGTAGTGGTAGAAAAAGTAGTAGTAATAGTAGTAGTAGCAGTAATAATAGTAGTGATAGCAATAATAGTACTAGTATCAATAGTGTGGTAGTAGTATCAGTAGTTGCAGCAGTAATAGTACTAGTAGCACTAGTGGCAGAAGTAGCAGTAGTTAACGTGGTGGTAGTAGTAGTAGCAGTAATAATAGTCGTAGTTGTACAAGTGCTTGGAGTAGCAATTATAGTAGTAGTGTAGTAGTAGTAGCTATATTAGTAGTTGTAGAGGTAGTTGCAATAGCAGTTGCTATACTAGTAGTAGTAGTAGTAGTAGCAGGCATCGTAGCAGTCATAGTAATAGCAGTAGCAGGAGTAGTAATAGTTGTCGTAGTAGTAGTAGTAGCAGTTGTACCAGTAGTAGAAGTAGTAGTAGTAGCAATTGTAGTAGTAGTGGAAGTCATAGTAGTAGTAATAGTAGTAGTAGCAGTACCAATAATATGAATATTGGTGGTAGTAGTAATACTAGTTTCCAAAGTAATTATCGGAGTTATTTTAGGAGAAGTTGTAGTAGTAGTAGTAGTAATAGTAGTAGAAGTAGTAGTAGTCGTAGTAGTATTAGTAGTTGGGGTAGTAGTAATAGTAGTAGTAGCAATAGTTGTAGTTGTAGTAGAAATAGTAGTATTAGTAGTAGTAGTAGTAGTAATAGTACTCATAGTGGTAATAGTAGTATGAGTGGTAGTTGTTGTAGTAGTGGTAGAAGTAGTTATAGTAGCAGTGTAGTTGTAGTTGCAGTAGTAGTGGTAGTAGAGGTAGTTGTAGGAGTAGTGGTTGAAGAAGTAGTAGTAGTAGTAGAAGCAGCAGTTGAAGCTGTAGTAGTAGTTATTGTTGAAGTAGTAGTTGTTGTTGTAGAAGTAGAAGTAGAAATAGTAGTAGAAATTGTAGTAGTAGTAGGAGTTGTAATAGGAGGAGGAGTAGTAGTAGTAGAAGAAGAAGTAGCAGTAGTCATAATTGTAGTATTAGCTATAATAGTACAAGTAGAAGTTGAAGAAGCCGAAGTACTAGTAGTAGTAGTTATTGTTGTTGTAGTAGTAGTAGTAGCAGTAGTGGTAGTAGTAGTAGTGGCAGTAGTTGTAGTAGTAGGAGGAGGAGTAGTACTAGTAGCAGCAGTAGTAGTAGTAGAAGCGGTAGTGGAAATAGTAGTAGTTGTAGCGGTAGTAGTAGCCATAGCGGTAGTAGTGGTAGTGGTTGTAGTAGTAGTAATAGTCGTAGTAGCTGTAGCAGTAGTAGAATTAGTATTCTTAATATTAGT
>RXID01020780.1:0-12125 GCA_005019695.1 Trichopus zeylanicus subsp. travancoricus | reverse complement strand
ATCCACAGAAGAGCGCCGATCTTCCGCCAGATTTTCGCCGGGAGTCCCGTATAAGAGGCGAAAACATGCATGGTATCAGAGCTTGTGAAAGATATGGCAGCGTAAACACCTTCGAGGTCAAGTTGCTAAGAGTATGAGGTAAGGGTTCATTCTTGCCATTTCCTGTCCTGTATTATCGTGTTAAGACTTGGGTTGAGTTCATTGATTACGAATTCTCGTCCTTTATGGTATTATGCGGATTAGGCGGTGACTGATCTGAGAAAAAGAACAGGCCCTAACTTGGCAGTTGAGGCAGGAGGCCTGTTGTAAGCCCAAGGGCACGCCTGTGTGATCTCAGTATAGTCTATTCCTAATCTGGAACTTATCTCTAGGATGGTTTTGGTAATTATTAATTAAGCTTATATGTCTGACACATGGGAAAAATCTATTCAGGAATGGTATGAGCATTCCCGAACCTCTAATCTCGAATACCTTGACCTTGCTTTAACTTCTAAAGTTACAACAAACCAGCTAGCACATAATCTTGCTGTAATCTACGACAAGACGTGCCTGTCATCAAAAGTTCACCTAAAGAACTTTAAACAAGTACTTGAACTGTGCCAGAACATCACACGAGAGATCTCGGGACTAAGAGACTCTCTGACGAACTTGACAACTGTCATACTTGACAGTAGAACTTTCACACAACAAGACGCCAGGGAACTTGCACTTGAAACAACAAGGCTACTTCGGCAACCAGAGAAGGATAGTCTAGCACTATCTCTACACATCAGTGAAGACCTTGCTCAGGTAAAAGGGCTTCTTTTTCAGCTAGAGCAAAGCGACATCACCCAGAGGCCGCAGGAGGCCCAAGGAAGCCTAAGGGTTTTCAAAAACCCTTTCGACATACTCAAGGAGGAGCAGGAGAAGCTTGAAGGCGAATGACGTCAAGGCCGAACATCCAGTTGGCCTTGGAACAACCGTCAACATCGTCTCCACTCTTCGAAGACCTGATTCGAGGATACAGGAGAACTCATCGGCGCCTTCACACCGCCCAGCAAGCAACAAGAAGGGTGGGCCAGTTCCTCATGGGGCGGAGCACCCCACAGCATACCTTGGAACAGCAACTTGATCCACAGGTACAGCTGAAATTGTCGATGCAGGAGAGAGCTGCAATCGTCCCTGCGGAGGTTCTCTACCACTCCCGAAAGGATGATGTACACCATAAGGTGTACACGCACAGATCGGAGGAGTCGATCTTGTGTGTCAACAACAACCAAGTGGACCTTTCCTTCATCCAAGAGGAGAGCTACCACCAGCTGCAAAGAAGCGGAATGCAGTACATACACCTTGGGGTACTACAGCTTCAAATCCAGACACTACACCGACAGGAGGTCGGAACAATAGCACTGATTGTCTTTCGAGACGGTCGGTGGGCAGGAGACAAGGCCATATTGGCCACAATGGAGGTCGATCTGGCTAAGGGCAGCCAGTTAGTTTATGTCATACCAGACATAATGCTAACTATTGGAGATTTTTACAGAAATCTCCAAGTCTCTATCCTGACCAAAGGATATGAAAACTGGCAGAATGGAGAATCCAATCTGCTCATCACCAGGGGACTGGTCGGACGGCTATCGAATACTCCAAACGTAGGCTTCGCCTACGAAATTCAAGGGGTCGTGGACAACTTGGCAAGCCACGGCGTACATGCCCTCCCAGGACGCAGGTACTCTGCCGGAACACTACAGGGACGAAGCTGGGTTGTGCGACCAACCCAAGTGCTTACCCCAACACAACCTGAAGAGGTGACCAGCAGGAGCCTCCTTGATGGGAGTATCTCCCTCCGATTCGGAGGATACAAGCCAGTGGAAACACACAGGAGGTCGTGTTACCTCCAACGAGATGAGGAAGTCCAGAGCGACGAGGAGGAGCTCAAAGCCACTCATATACTCGCCGTCCTATAGATGAAGCAGCACAAGATGAAGAAAGCGATGACGAAAGCTATTTCCATCGCCTTCTGAACCAGGACTTTCTAGGAGACCTGGACTACCCGTCCCCAGCAACAAAGTGGGACGTATACCCTGATGACGAGGAAGTGTACGACAACCCCTTCCAGCATGAGGAAGGTAACACCTGCACTATTCCCATAATTAATATCATAGCTGCAGGATGTGAAGCTGAGCCGGAGATGGAATACCCGGTACTAAAAAAATTAACTGAGCAATTGTACGCAAGTACAATAACTTCGGCGGCATCTCCACACCGTCCATACATGCCACCAGAAGATGCTGCAATGGGTCCTCCGGGCTACCCGCCAGCTACAAACACTGTCCCGTCAACGTCCCGGATGACACCCACATTTGAGCAGCGAAGCCAAGGAAGGTTCCAGAGAGGCTTCAACAATGAAATGTGGACCCTGCCTTCTGCTCAGCAGAATAACGGGGCTATGTTCGTGATTCCCGAGCAGCTCGGCCTCTTTGATGAGGCATTTTCCAGATGGGAGGCCATTACAAGGAACCACATTGCGGGCATAGGATTCACGGACACGAGGGACAAGATCGAGTACATCGAGAACCTGTTAGGCGAGGCTGAAAGACTCGTCTGGGTGCAATGGCGCATGCAGTACGGAAATGAGTACCAGGCCACCATTGCTGCAGGAGAAGGAAGAGCTGGCACTCAAAATATCCTCTCCCAAATGAGAAGGGTATTTTCATTAGAAGATCCAACGCAAGGGTCAACCCTTGCCCAAAACGAAGCTTACCGGGATCTTGAACGTCTTTCATGTGAAAATATAAAAGATATATTGCTATACATGAATGACTATCTCAGGCTTGCAACAAAAATAGGAAGACTCTTCATCAGCACGGAACTATCCGAAAAATTCTGGATGAAGATGCCGGGAGAACTAGGCCGAAGAATGAAGACGGCCTTTGACCATCAATACCCGGGAGCCAACATAGGTGTGATCCCGAGGATTCTCTTCGCCTACAAATTTCTCGAAGAAGAATGTAAGGATGCTGCATTCAAAAGGTCTCTCAAGGACCTTTCTTTCTGAGGTAAGATCCCGATCCCAGGTTACTACACCAAGGAGAAGAAAAACATAATATGGGGCTCCATAACAAGGCAAACTCACAACACAACAAAATAACACAACGGAAGCCGCCCGACACTTACATGTGCGGACTAAGAAAAGAGACAAAAACAAACCTTGGTCGTACCGCAACCCCCCGCCCACTCCCGGGTCCCAAAAAACACGATATCTGCTGGTCCTTGAAAGGGCACTTTGCAAGAGAATGCCCGAATGACAGGAGGAACGTAAAGAGAGTTGCCATCTTCGAGCAGCTCAACGTTCCCGAGGAGTATGAACTCATCTCCGTGAAGGAAGGGGAGGAACAAAGTGATGCCATCTTCAGCATCTCTGAAGGAGAGGACACTCAAAGCCTTCAGTACTCTCTCAGCCCCCTTATACATGAGGAAGTCATCTATGCCCTCGGTGAGATAGGAGAATGGGATACCTTAGGGGAACCCAGCGGCAGGTTTGGCTACTATGTACGCTATTCTCCGCCTCCATCTTTTTACTACGACTTTCCTGTAGTAGCCACCGGATGGGGTGATGATGAGGAGGAACGTGCTGAGTCCACCAGTGCCCAAATACAGCCCCAGCAAGGAGAAGCTTCTTCTGCCTTGAACGAAGACGAAGTTGAACATCGCCCTCTGCCACAAGAGGAGGAGGGGTGTTCGTATTACCAACACCAGACCATAGAGGCACACTGCCTCAATTGCAGATTTACAGCCTGCAACCTGTGCGGGCCACACTATGATAAAACGGAGGAGCCAACTACATCAGCCTCGCTTGTACCATGTCCTTCCCAGAAGCTGCTGCAAGAGCAGCAAAACTACATAACATGGTGTGAAAAGGAGATCAAGAAGCTGCAAAGGAAGGTAGCATATTACAAGCAACAGGCTCGGGAGCTCAACAAAAGCCGGCAGGAAGATACTTCACCACCATCTGAGAACAACTACATCTCCTCGGTTGCTTCGGTCGACCCCTTTTCTGCAACTGACCTTCCCGAACCCTGCCAGCACCAACCTCGGCAACGACGACCACGCCGACAGCATCACCGCTCTCGCCGCCACTGCGCAACACTACCATCTATATCAGATGCCACAGGCGACACCATAGCTACACAGCAAACGTTATCCCCACAGACCCGGCTCCAGGCAAAGTGATGCCAGCAAACCAGTGGAGGCAACGTCTCCAGGTGACCCAGCCCAACCGCCCAGCAAGTCCAAAAGGAAAAGGCCCTAGTACCAGTAGCAAGTAGTCGCCACGACTAGCAAGCGGAGCGTGGTGGGAAGGTGTGCAAAGAATAAAACACTGTAGCAACACTGTAGCCGTACCGACAGCTGTCACTGTAGCTGACAGACAGCTGTCACTGTAACTACTGTAGTCGTACAGACAGCTGTCGCTGTAGGACAGCTGTCACTGTAGTAGTCTGTACTCTAGTATAGGGTTACTGTGCATAGGACGGTGACCACTGTACAAGAATCACGATCAAGAATGCCCAGCAAAAAATATCGAAGGTGCAATAGCCACCATGTGATAACCAATGCCTACATGTACAAGAGTTCGAGAAGTAGATTTAGCAGGTTGATTCTGGTTGATTTGCTCATTCCGGGCAGAAAGTGCAAGTTCAGCTTTTGTTTCTTGAACTGGTAGAGTTACTGACTCAGTCGAAACTTGCCCAACATGATTTGGATCTGGTAGAACAGATTCATTTGCATCAGAAAAATGGTGAGAAGTGGGGATTCTGATAATCAGGTGATGATGAACTTTGATTGTTTATGCTCAGTGTCAATTTGTGGATGAAGAAAAAGACACAACAATGGACTGAAATTCTTCAGGGACGTCTGAAACCCCTGTCTCTCGGTCAAGAACTGCCTTAATCTTTGTCATCTGAAAATACAACCCTCATGGTTCAGCAAAATGTAGGTCATTGTTAACATGTCACAGAAATTACCATGTTACAACAAACTTACTCGCGATGTGTGCTGATTTTGAAGGAATGACTATGACTGCTGTAAAGATCCACGGATACTGTACCCTAACCTGCCACCAATCTTTTGAAATGAACCTTATTTAGTATAAGCTTAGGATACTAATAAAACATAAGCACAAAGAAGAAGAAGCCGCCTTCTCCGTAGCCACTATAAAAGCCATGGTAATGTTATAGATACTCAGAAATTCTTGAATCTTTAATTTAGGGTGAAGACAGATGGTGAACACCAAGAAGTTTAGCCCCCCATCTTGGATGTGCAGCATTACAAGCAGCTACCAAGGCTTCTGTATTTTCTCGCAATTCATCAGCACTACAATTAATCCCCTTTTATCAGAACTGACAAGCAAAAAACTTGTAAGACGACTCCAAAAACTGTTTCAGAATAACATCTAAAGTTGACTAGTGCACTCCAGTTACAAAAACAAGAAGTGGCATGATAGTCAGGTAGAATCCGATGAAAAGGAAATAATCTAGAAACGAAGGGTGCAATGAAAAAAGGCACATTGGCAACAATAATAGGTTCCCTGGGCTAAATTTCATAGGCTGACCTCTTGTCACTCACCAGAAACCACTATCGATCAATGAAGGCTAAATTTCCATCCAACACTATCGATCATAATGTTTGTTAACAAATCATATGAATACATAGATTGATTTTCATTACAGAAATACCAAGAACATTTTCTGTAAAGGAACTTAAAATCATTAAACAGTTTACCTTCATTGTGCCAGCACCAAGAACAAGCCGACAAGTTCTGGTGTTGAAAAGTTTCAATATCTCAGCAACACATTGGCCTACTTCAGGAGGTAAGACTGGCAAACATTGACTAATGTCCAAATAGTCGGACAACATCTTCAGCAAGATTAACCCACTGAAAAAGACACAAATGCAAATTTCAAGTGGAAGTGCACCTCAAGAAAAAGCACACAAAAAAAAAAGCTGAAGTATTAACATAAATAATCAACATCAAGGTACAAAAGGCAGGATGAATTAATGAACTCAATGTTTTGGTAGAAGGACTGCTAATGTCAAAGATAAGAGTTCACCACAAGAATCACGATCAAGAATGCCCAGCAAAAAATATCGAAGGTGCAATAGCCACCATGTGATAACCAATGCCTACATGTACAAGAGTTCGAGAAGCAGATTTAGCAGGTTGATTCTGGTTGATATGCTCATTCCGGGCAGAAAGTGCAAGTTCAGCTTTTGTTTCTTGAACCGGTAGAGTTACTGACTCAGTCGAAACTTGCCCAACATGATTTGGATCTGGTAGAACAGATTCATTTGCATCAGAAAAATGGTGAGAAGTGGGGATTCTGATAATCAGGTGATGATGAACTTTGATTGTTTATGCTCAGTGTCAATTTGTGGATGAAGAAAAAGACACAACAATGGACTGAAATTCTTCAGGGACGTAAGCGCACTGTAAGCATACTGTAGCACACTGTAGCACACTGTAGCAGAATGATGTAAGCGCTTACGTCATGAGCTCAGCCCGCCCTCTATATAAAGGGGGCGGTAGTCCCATTGTAAGCATGTCCAAAGAGTCTGTAGATTGTCCAGAAGAGCAATAAGAATCTGAGAGTTTTCCAAATCTCTTTCTTATTTCTTGTTGTTCTCCACTCGAAATCCGCAAAAGACGAGCAATAAGAATCTGAGAGTTTTCCATATCTCTTTCTTATTTCTTGTTGTTCTCCACTAGAAATCCACGAAAAGCGCTGAGCTTCCGCTAGGCAATCGCCGTGGGGCGACATATATACGGCGATTAGCGACATGGTATCAGAGCTTGTCAAAGATATGGCAGCGTAAACACCTTAGAGGTCAAGGTGCTAAGAGTATGAGGTAAGAGATCGTTCTTGCCATTTCTTGTACTTTAATACCGTGTTAAGACTTGGGTTGAGTTCATTAATTACGAATTCTCGTCCTTTATGGTATTATGCGGATTAGGCGGTGACTGATCTGAGAAAAAGAACAGGCCCTAACTTGGCAGTTGAGGCAGGAGGCCTGTTGTAAGCCCAAGGGCACGCCTGTGTGATCTCAGTATAGTCTATTTCTAATCTGAAACTTATCTCTAGGATGGTTTGGGTAATTATGAATTAAACTTATATGTCTGACGCATGGGAAAAATCTATTCTGGAATGGTATGAGCATTCTCGAACCTCTAATCTCGAATACCTTGACCTTGCTTTAACATCTAAAGTTACAACAAATCAGCTAGTACATAATCTTGCTGTAATCTACGACAAGACTTGCCTGTCATCAAAAGTTCACCTAAAGAACTTCAAACAAGTACTTGAACTGTGCCAGAACATTACACGAGAGGTCTCGGGACTAAGAGACTCTCTGACGAACTTGACAACTGTCATACTTGACAGTAGAACTTTCACATAACAAGACGCCAGGGAACTTGCACTTGAAGCAAACAGGCTACTTCGGCAACCAGAGAAGGATAATCTCGCACTATCTTTACACACCACTGAAGAACTTGCTCAGGTAAAAAGGCTTCTTTTTCAGTTAGAGCAAAGCAGCATCACCCAGAGGCCGCAGGAGGCCCAAGGAAGCCTAAGGGTTTTCAAAAACCCTTTCGACATACTCAAGGAGGAGCAGGAGAAGCTTGAAGGTGAATGACGTCAAGGCCGAACATCCAGTTGGCCTTGGAACAACCGTCAACATCGTCTCCACTCTTCGAAGACCAGATTCGAGGATACAGGAGAACTGATGTAGGACACTCAAAGGAAGTTCAAGAATATCAAAAGAAGCTAATTCAGAAGTCAAGGGGCCATGACAAATGATTTGATTCACTCTTCTATTTAAACTTAGGATTTACCTTATTTAGTACCTTTCTATATTTAAAATTCTCTTCATTATGATGTCTTAGGTCTTATTCTCGGATTCCACCAACCCAAGACCAATTTTGGACTGAATCCTATTCAGTTTAGGACTTGGGAAGGATGAATCTTTATTTAGGATTTTATTTTCGTAGGTTAATTATTTAGAACTTCTACCAACCCAATTAAGGTTTTTAAATGAGTTATATTCAGTTTAGGACTTGGAAAAGCCAGAAAAACTTACTCAAATTGGATTTCTGGTATTTGTATAAATAGGGCTTCAGTCCTATGGACGGGGGACAACTTTTATTCTCAATAAAGTTCTACTTTAGTGAATTTTCTCTCTTCCTTGTGGATTCAAGGAGTTCTTAACAGAGGCAACGGTGTTTTCCTCGTCTACCACGCTTGTTGCTACGTCAAGAACTCACCAACGCCTTCACACCGCCCAGCAAGCAACAAGAAGGGTGGGCCAGTTCCTCATGGGGCAGAGCACCCCACAGCATACCTTGGAGCAGCAACTTGCTCCTCAGGAGGAGAGCTACCACCAACACGAGGAGGAGGAGAGCGATGATGAAAGTTATTTTCATCGACTTCTGAACCAGGAATTCTTAGCAGGAGACCTGGACTACCCAATAAAATGGGACGAATACCCAAACAACGAAGAGGAGGAACCTGCTGAGTCTACCAGTTCCCCAGGCCAGCTCCCGCAAGAAGAAGCCACTTACGTATTGGGTGAAATTGAAAGTGGATATCACCCTCAGGTATCGTTACCTGCCTCCCAGGAAAACTGTATGCACTCTTGGCAGCATAACAGTTTTGTGCAACCACAAGAGGAGACGTGCTTGTGTTGCCGACGCCAGACCATGGAAAGGGCAAGAATACATTGCCCTAATTGCAAAGTTACAGCCTGCAATTTGTGCGGGCCGTACTATTTCAAAACGGAGGTTCCGGTTACACCAGCCCCGCCTGAACCATTTCCTTCCCAAAAGCTGCTACAGGAGCAGCAACACTACTGCTCAGTGTCAATTTGTGGATGAAGAAAAAGACACAACAATGGACTGAAATTCTTCAGGGACGTCTGAAACCCATGTCTCTCGGTCAAGAACTGCCTTAATCGTTGTCATCTGAAAATACAACCCTCATGGTTCAGCAAAATGTAGGTCATTGTTAACATCTCACAGAAATTACCATGTTACAACAAACTTACTCGCGATTTGTGCTGATTTTGAAGGAATGACTATGACTGTTGTAAAGGATAGTGTACCCTAACCTGCCACCAATCTTTTGAAATGAACCTTATTTAGTATAAGCTTAGGATACTAATAAAACATAAGCACAAAGAAGAAGAAGCCGCCTTCTCAGTAGCCACTATAAAAGCCATGGTAATGTTATAGATACTCAGAAATTCTTGAATCTTTAATTTAGGGTGAAGACAGATGGTTAACACCAAGAAGTTTAGCCCCCCATCTTGGATGTGCAGCATTACAAGCAGCTACCAAGGCTTCTGTATTTTCTCGCAATTCATCAGCACTACAATTAATCCCCTTTTATCAGAACTGACAAGCAAAAAACTTGTAAGACGACTCCAAAAACTGTTTCAGAATAACATCTAAAGTTGACTAGTGCACTCCAAGTTACAAAAACAAGAAGTGGCATGATAGTCAGGTAGAATCCGATGAAAAGGAAATAATCTAGAAAGGAAGGGTGCAATGAAAAAAGGCACATTGGCAACAATAATAGGTTCCCTGGGCTAAATTTCATAGGCTGACCTCTTGGCACTCACCAGAAACCACTATCGATCAATGAAGGCGAAATTTCCATCCAACACTATCGATCATAATGTTTGTTACCAAATCATATGAATACATAGATTGATTTTCGTTACAGAAATACCAAGAACATTTTCTGTAAAAGAACTTAAAATCATTAAACAGTTTACCTTCATTGTGCCAGCACCAAGAACAAGCCGACAAGTTCTGGTGTTGAAAAGTTTCAATATCTCAGCAACACATTGGCCTACTTCAGGAGGTAAGACTGGCAAACATTTACTAATGTCCAAATAGTCGGACAACATCTTCAGCAAGATTAACCCACTGATAAAGACACGAATGTAAATTTCCAGTTGAAGTGCACCTCAAGAAAAAGCACAAAAAAAAAAAAAGCTGAAGTATTAACATAAATAGTCAACATCAAGGTACAAAAGGCAGGATGAATTTATGAACTCAATGTTTTGGTAGATGGACTGCTAATGTCAAAGATAAGAGTCCACCACAAGAATCACGATCAAGAATGCCCAGCAAAAAATATCGAAGGTGCAATAGCCACCATGTGATAACCAATGCCTACATGTACAAGAGTTCGAGAAGTAGATTTAGCAGGTTGATTCTGGTTGATATGCTCATTCCGGGCAGAAAGTGCAAGTTCAGCTTTTGTTTCTTGAACTGGTAGAGTTACTGACTCAGTCGAAACTTGCCCAACATGATTTGGATCTGGTAGAACAGATTCATTTGCATCAGAAAAATGGTGAGAAGTGGGGATTCTGATAATCAGGTGATGATGAACTTTGATTGTTTATGCTCAGTGTCAATTTGTGGATGAAGAAAAAGACACAACAATGGACTGAAATTCTTCAGGGACGTCTGAAACCCATGTCTCTCGGTCAAGAACTGCCTTAATCTTTGTCATCTGAAAATACAGCCCTCATGGTTCAGCAAAATGTAGGTCATTGTTAACATGTCACAGAAATTACCATGTTACAACAAACTTACGCGCGATTTGTGCTGATTTTGAAGTAATGACTATGACTGCTGTAAAGATCCACGGATACTGTACCCTAACCTGCCACCAATCTTTTGAAATGAACCTTATTTAGTATAAGCTTAGGATACTAATAAAACATAAGCACAAAGAAGAAGAAGCCGCCTTCTCAGTAGCCACTATAAAAGCCATGGTAATGTTATAGATACTCAGAAATTCTTGAATCTTTAATTTAGGGTGAAGACAGATGGTGAACACCAAGAAGTTTAGCCCCCCATCTTGGATGTGCAGCATTACAAGCAGCTACCAAGGCTTCTGTATTTTCTCGCAATTCATCAGCACTACAATTAATCCCCTTTTATCAGAACTGACAAGCAAAAAACTTGTAAGACGACTCCAAAAACTGTTTCAGAATAACATCTAAAGTTGACTAGTGCACTCCAAGTTACAAAAACAAGAAGTGGCATGATAGTCAGGTAGAATCCGATGAAAAGGAAATAATCTAGAAAGGAAGGGTGCAATGAAAAAAAGGCACATTGGCAACAATAATAGGTTCCCTGGGCTAAATTTCATAGGCTGACCTCTTGTCACTCACCAGAAACCACTATCGATCAATGAAGGCTAAATTTCCATCCAACACTATCGATCATAATGTTTGTTACCAAATCATATGAATACATAGATTGATTTTCGTTACAGAAATACCAAGAACATTTTCTGTAAAAGAACTTAAAATCATTAAACAGTTTACCTTCATTGTGCCAGCACCAAGAACAAGCCGACAAGTTCTGGTGTTGAAAAGTTTCAATATCTCAGCAACACATTGGCCTACTTCAGGAGGTAAGACTGGCAAACATTTACTAATGTCCAAATAGTCGGACATCTTCAGCAAGATTAACACACTGATAAAGACACGAATGTAAATTTCCAGTTGAAGTGCACCTCAAGAAAAAGCACAAAAAAAAAAAAAAGCTGAAGTATTAACATAAATAGTCAACATCATGGTACAAAAGGCAGGATGAATTTATGAACTCAATGTTTTGGTAGATGGACTGCTAATGTCAAAGATAAGAGTCCACCACAAGAATCACGAATCAAGAATTGCCCAGCAAACACTCTCGAAGGTGCAATGCCACACTGTTGATAACCATGCTAATGTACAAGAGTTCGAGAAGTAGATTTTAGCAGGTTATTCTGGTTGAATGCTCATTCCGGGCGAAAGTGCCAAAGTCAGCTTTGTTTCTTGAACTGGTAGGAGTTACTGACTCCGTCGAAAAACTTGCCCCCCAACATGATTGGGCTCTGTAGAACAGATTCATTTGCATCAGAAAAATGGTGAGAAGTGGGATTCTGATAATCAGGTGCTGATGAACTTTGATTGTTTATGCTCAGTGTCAATTTGTGGATGAAGAAAAAGACACAACAATGGACTGAAATTCTTCAGGGACGTCTGAAACCCATGTCTCTCTGTCAAGAACTGCCTTAATCTTTGTCATC
>RXID01020779.1:0-71508 GCA_005019695.1 Trichopus zeylanicus subsp. travancoricus | reverse complement strand
GTGCGACTACTACTACAACAACAACTACAACTTCTACTACTACTATTACTCTTACTAATACATCTGCAGCTACTACCACTACTGCTATTGCTACAACTACTACTGTGACTAGTACAACTACTATTCCTACTACTTTCGCAACTACTACTGCTACTACTGCAATTGCTACTACTACTACTATTACTACTAAAGCCTCTATTACTACAACTGTCGCTGCTATTGCTACTACTACTCCAACTACTACCACTCCGATAACAAATGCAACCACTACTATTACTACTGCTGCTGCTACTACTATTATCGCTACTGCTACTACTACTACATCTACAACTACTTCCCCTACTCCTAACACGACTGCAACTACAACGGACGCTACAACTACTGCTACTGCTTTTGCTACTACTACTACATGTACTACTGCAACTACTTTTGCTACTACTACTACTACTACTACTAGTGCTACCACCACTATTACTACTACTATTACTACTCAACTATTGCCACTATTATTACTAATACTACTACTACAACTACTACTACAGCTGTTGATACTACTACTACTACTAAAACTATTACCGCAACTACTGCTACTACTACTACTACTATTATCGCTACTATTGCTACTACCACTGCTACTACTATTGCTATTGCCATGACAACTGCTATTACTACTGTTGCTACTACCACAATTACTACTATTGCAACTACTACTGCTGCTACTACAACTACGACAACTTCTACTACTAGGGCTGCTAAAACTGCTACTACTATAACTAAAAATACTACTACTGTTGTTGTTGTTGCTACTACAACAACAAGTAGCACAATTTTTCCTACTACTACAACTTCAACTACTACTACTACTGCTACAACCATTGCTACTACTTCTACTACAACTACTACTACTGCCACTTCCACTCATAATACTACCTACTACTACTACTGCTACTACTAGTACCATTATTACTACTACTACTACCACTGCAACAATGACAGCTACTACTACTACAATTTCTACACCAACTACTTCTGCTACTCGTACTATTGCTGCTCCTACTACTACTACTACTACTACTACTACTACTACTACTACTACTACTACTACTACTACTACAACTGTTACTACTACTTTTACCTATATTACTACTACTACTACTACAACTGTTACTACTACTTTTACCTATATTACTACTACAACTACACCAACCACTACTACTACTACTACTACTACTACTACTACTAGTATTGCCAGTACTACTATTACTACTACTACTACTATAACTAATATTATAACTTATGCTGCTATTAGTATTACTTCTACAACTACTACTCCTGCTACTACAACTGTTATTGCTGCTATTCCTACTAATACTACTACTACTACTGCTACTACTACTACAACTACAACTACTAATATTACAACAACTACTAATGCTACTACTCCAACTTCTGCTACTACTACTAGTACTACTAGTAAAGCTAGAATGACTACTAATACTACTACTACTGTTGCTACTACTACTACAACTACTACTACTAGTCCTGCTGTTGCTGCTACTACTACTCCTGGCAGTGCTAATACTACTACTACAACTCGTACTATGACTCCTACTCCAACTACTACTCCAACCACTCCTCCGACAAGTACAACTGCTACAACTACTACAACTACTACTACTCCTACAGCTACTACTACTATTTCTACTGCTGCTACCACTACTATTGTTACTGTTACTCCAATTACCACTACTACTCCTATTGCTACTACTTCAACTAGTAGTACTATTACTATTACTACTACTACTACTGTTGCAACTGCTACTATTGCTATTACTTCTATTACTAATACAAGTTCTACTACTCCTACGCAAACTCCAACTGTTGCTACTACTCCTACTACTACTACCACCACCACTACTCCAATTACTATTTCTCCCACTCCTACCCCTACTACTGCACTAATACTACAACAAATACTACTACTACAACTACTACTGCTCCTGCCACTACTACTACTCTTACTCTAACTACAGCAACTACTACTCCTACTCCTACGCCTACTACTGCTAGTACTACAACTAGTAGTAATACTACTACTACTACTGCCACTCCTAGTCCAACTCCTATAGCTACTTTTACACCTATGGCTACTACTATGGGCATTACTACAATAACTACTATTAACTACTACTATGAGCTACTATTATTACACTACTACCTAGCAGCCAGTACTACTACTACTACTACTACTACTACTACTATTAGTAGTAGTACTACTACTACTAATATTACTACTACTTCTATAACTACTACTCCTACTACTGCAACTATAACTGCTGCTATTATAACGACTACAACTACTACTACTGCTGCTACTACGACTACTATTACTACCACTACTACTACTATTAATACTTCTATTACAACTAGTGCTACTGCTAATACTACAATGACTACTAATACTACTACTGCTACTGCTGCTACTACTACTACTACTTCTACAACAACAACAGCAACTACTACTACTACTACAACTATAACTGCTACTAACACTGCCCCTATAATGACAATAACTACAACTACTACGCTATTACTGTAACTGCTTCTACTACTACTACTACAACGACAACTCCTACTACTACAACAACAACAACAACTACTACTACTACTAATTCTACTACTACTACGACTACTACTGTTACTACAACTTCAACTACAACTGCTACTCCTACTACTTCCACTACTCCAACTACTACAACTACTCCTACTACTGCTGCCACTACTACGACTACTACCACTCCTAGTACTTCTATTACTACTACTACTACTAGCATTAATACTACTACTAATACTATGAGTAGTAGTACTACTACAACTAGTACCACTGCAACCACAATTGCCGTTTCTGTAACTAATATTACTACCACTATTGCTACAAGTACTTCTAGTACAAATACTACAACTACTTCTACTACAACTAATACTCCTACTACTGCTAGTACATTTGTTATTACTGCTACTATCGTTTCTACTACCACTGCTACTACCAGTACTGCTACTACTACTACTACTAGTTCTACTATTACTGTAGCTATAGCGGCTACTTCTATTTCTACTCCTACTACACCTACTACGACTACTACAACTATAACTTGGACTGCCACTCCAACTCCAACTCCTACTCCTACCACTGCTCTAACAATTACAACTACTATAACTAGTACTACTCCTACTATTGTTGCTACTACTTCTACTACAACTACCACTACTACTGCCACTTCTAGTACTATTACTACTGTTACTACTATTACCATTACTACTCCTACTGCAACTACTACTACTACTAGTACTACAACAGCTACTATTATTGCAACTACTATTACTACTACTTCTATTACTTGTATAACTGATACTACTCTACTCGAACCCCTATTACTACAACTACTCCTACTACTACTACTACCACTGCTCCAATTACTATTACTCCAACTCCTACTCATACTAGTACGACTACTAATACTACTTCTAATATTACTACTCATACTAATACTAATACCACAAATACTACTACTACTAATACTTCTACAACAACAACAACTACTACTACTACTACTCCAACTCCTACTCCTGCCATTACAACAACTACTACTACTCCTACTACTGCTACTATGACCACTACTCCGACGCCTACTCCTACTCGTACTACTGTTAGAACTACTACTACTAATAGTAATTGGAGTAGTAGCATTACTCAAACTCCTACTCTTACTACTACTACTAATACTACTCTTACTACTGCTGCTAGAACCACTACTACTACTATTACTACAATTACTAGCACTACTGCTACAACTACTATTACTACTACTTCTATAACTACTACTCCAACTACTACAACTACTACTGCTACATTAGCACAACTACTACTACAACAACAACAACAACAAGTACTACTATTACTACTAATGCTACTACTATTTCTACGACTACTACTACTGTTACTACTACTACTACTAGCACTTCTGTTGCTACTACTACTACTACTATTACTATTACAACTACTACTCCTGCTACTCCTATTACTACTTCTAGTACTACTACAATTGCAACTACCACTACCGCTACTACTACTACTACTACTACTACTACTACTACAACTACAACTACAACTAATACTTCTATTGCCACTTCCACTACCCCAACTTCTACTACTACTACTACACCTACACCAACTCTTATTAGAATAACTACTGCTACTACTAATACTACTTCTACTGCTATTTGTACTACCACTACTACAACTGCTCGTACAACTACTTCGACTACTACAACTACTGCTCCTTTTACTGCAATTACTATTACTACTACTAGTACTTCAACTACAACTATTGCTACTATTACTACTACTACTACTACAACTACCACCACTGCTACTACTACTCCTATTGCTACTACTACCATTACTTCTACTACTTCTACTACTTCTACTACTCCTACTACTGCTACTACTACTCCTTCTGCTACTACTACTACCCCTACTACTACGATTGCTACTCCTACTATTACTTGTACTACTACTCCGATGGCTACTTCTATGACTACACCCACCACCACTACTACTTCTACAACTATAACAACAACAGCAACTACTGCTACTTCTACTCCTCCTCCAACTACTAGTACAACTATTACTGTTGCAACTAGTACTGCTGCTACTACTACTACTATTTCTACTACACCTACTCAAACTCCTACTCCTACTACTTTTCCAACTATAATTTTTCTTAATACTACCATGATAATAACTACTACTACTACATCAAAAACTACTACTACTACTACAACTACTGCTGTTGAAACTACTACTACTGCTAAAACTACTAATATTGTTGTTGCTACTACTACTACTACTACTATACCTGCTACTAATACTACTACTATAACTACTACTACTACTACTACTGCTGGTGCTGCTACTACTACTAAAATTGCTTATGCTGCTACTACTACTGCTACTACTAATACTAGTATAGCTACTACTACTACTCCTGCTGCTACTACTACCATGACTACAACAACAACAACAACTACTACAACTACTGCTACTACTACTACTGCTGCTACTACTATTGTGACCATTACAACCGATATAAATGCTACTAATACTACAAGTACTACAACTACATCTACTGCTACTACTCCTACCGCTACCGTTACTATTGCTACCACTGCTACTACTACTACTACTCCAACTCATACTACTATTACAACTACTGTAGCTCCTGCTGCTACTACTTCTGCTACTGGTACTACTATTATTGCTACTAGTTCGACTACTATTACTGCTATTACTCCTACAACTACTACTAATGCTACTAATGTAACTACTGCCACTACTGCTACTTCTACTGCTACTAATACTACTACTTCTAGCACTACTGTTGCTACAACTATTATTACTACTACTACTACTATTTCTATGGCTATTATAATAACTACTTCTACTGCTGCTACTATTGCCATTACTACTACTATGACTGCTACTACTACAACTACTTATACTACCACTACTACCACTGCTACTACTATAACTACCTGTCCTGCTACTACTGCTACCTCTACTTCTACAACTACTATAACTATTACTTCTGCTACTACTATTACTTTTGATGCTACTGCTGCTAATACTGCTCCTGCTACTACAACTTCTACTACTACTTTTGCTACTACAACTATAGCTACTACTACGACTACTGCTACTACTACTACAACTACTACTTTTACCACTGTGGCTACCACTTCTCTGCTGCTGCTGCAACTACTACTAATTCAACTATTGCGACTGCGATTACAGATACTGGTACTACTTCTTCAACTACCTTTGCTACTCCTGCTCTCGCTACTACTACTTCTACAACTGCTACAACTATTATTACTATTGCTACTGTTACTACTATTGCAACTACGACAACTGCGGCTACAGCTGCTGCGAGTACTACTACTATTACTACTTCTACTATTAGTACTTCTGTAGATGTTACTACTACTACTACTACTTCTGCTACTACTTCTCCGCCTACTACTACTACAGTTACTACTACTACTACAACTAATACTACTGCTAGTACTACAAATACAAGTACTACTTCTGTAGCTGCTGCCACTACTATTGCAATTACTACTACTGCTGATGCAGCAACAGCTACAAACAACTACTACTTTTGGTACTACTACTACTACTACTACTACAACAACTGCCACTACTACTACTACTACTACTACTACTACTACTATTAGTACTGCAGTTACTACTACTACTGCTGCTGCTACTACTATTTCTACTAGTACTGCTACTACTGCTATGGCTATTACTACTACTTCTACTACAAGTACTACTACTACAACTTCTACTACTACTTCTACTATAACTATTACTACTACTATTGCTATTGTTGCTGCTACAACGACTACTCATACAACATCTCCTACTAATACTACTATTGCTACTAGTATTATAGCTATTACTACTACAACTTCTTTAACGACTAGTACTACAAGTACTACTACTACTACTTTTGCTACAACTACTATAGCTACAACTACAACAACTACTTCTACCGCTACTACTGCTGTTGCTACAGCTTCTACTACTACTAATACTACTTCGATTGCTGCTATTGCAACTACTAATACTACTGTTGCTGGTACTGATACTACTGCTACTGCTACTAACACTACTACTACAACAACTGTCACTATTACTGGTTCCGCTACAACCACTACTTCACCTCCTCCTACTACTTCTGCTACTGCTACTACTGCAACTTCTACTACTACTATTTCTATTACTGCTACTATTATTTCTACTACTAGTACTACTACTATTATTGCTACTACTACAACTACTACTACTACTACCACTACTACTACCACTACTACTACAACTACTACTATTACTACTATTATAACTATCGCAACTATTGCCACTACTACTATTTCTACTACTCCTGCTGCTGCTGCTACTGCTGCTACTACCACTACTACTAATATGGGTACCACTACTACTACTACTAGTACTACTACTTCTCCTCCTCCTACAACTACTACAACTAATACTACTACCACTAGTTCTACTAGTACTAGCAAAGCTGTTGCTGCTGCTGCTATTATTGTTGCTGCTAGTATTACAACTACTACTACTGCTTCTGCTTCCACTACTACTGCTGCTACTTCTGCTACTACTACTATAGTTATAACTACTACAACTACTTGTACTACTGCTACTACCCCTACTATTACTACTTATACAACTACCACTACTTTTGCAACTCCTACTACAACAACAATAATAACTACTACTACTACTACTACTACTACTATTACTACTGCAATCGTAACTACTAATACAACTACAACTATTTCTACAACTACTACTACTTCTACTCCTACTACTACTACAACTACTACTATAATAACTACTACTTCGACTGCTACTATTGCAACTAGTACTACTACTGCTACTGCTACAACTACTACAACAACAACTGCTACTACTATTACTACTACTTTGATTGCTGCTATTACTACTAGTACTACTACTACTGCTACTACTGCTACTACCACTTCTACTACTAATTCAGCTTCTACTTCTACAACTTCAACAACTACTACTATGACTATAATTGCCACTACTACTACTCCGGCTACTACTACTATAATGACCACTACTATAGCTACTGCAACTGCTGCTGCTACTACTACCTCTACTGTGACTCCTACTAATATTGCTACTACAACTAGTAGTAGTAGCAGCTATATTATTTGTAATAGGTATTGTAATCTGAGCAATAATAGTAGTAGTTGTATTAGAAGTAGTAGTAGTAGCTGTAGAAGTTATAGTAGTATCAGTATCAGTAGCAGTAGCAGTAATAATAGTAGCAGTCATAGAAGAAGTCGTCATTGTTGTCGCTGAAATCATAGTAGTAGTACTCATCATAATAGTAGTAGTGGTCATTGTAGTAGTAGTTGTTATAATAGTTGCAGTAGCAATTGCAGTAGTAGTAGCCATAGTAGTAGTAGTATTAGTAGTAGGTGTAGTAGTAGTGGTAGTTTAAATAGTAGTAGTAGTTGTTGTTGTTGTTGCAGTAGCAACAACTGTAGTATTAGCAGTAGTAGGGTAGTAGTAGTGGTGGTAGAAATAGTAGTAGTAGTAGTAGATGTAGTAGCAGTAGTAGTTGCAGTAGTAATTATAGCAGTAGTAGTATAAACAGTATTAGTTGTAGAAGCATCAGCCGAAGTACTAGTTGTAGTAGCAGTATCTGTAGCTATAGTAGTAGGATAGGTAATAGGAGTAATAGTAGTAGAAGAAGCAGCAACAATAGTAGTAGTGGCAGTAGTAGCTGTTGTGGTAGTAGTAATAGTAGCAGTTAAAGCAGCAGCAATAGCAATAGTAGTAGTATCAGTAGTGAGTAGTAGTATTAGTAGCATTAGTGGTTGAAGTAGCAGTAGTATCAGTAGCAGTAGCAGTAGCAGAAGTAGCAATAGTTGTAGCAGCAGCAGTAGTAGTAGCAGAAGTAGTAGTAATAGAAGTAGTAGTAGTAGTAGCAGCAATAGTAGTAGTAGCGATTATAGTAGCAATAGTAGCAGTAGTGGTAGTAGTTGCAAAAGTAATAGTAGAAGTAGCAGTAGCAATAACTATAGCAGTAGCAGTTGTAGCAGTAGTTGTTGTAGTAATAGTAGTAGTTGTAGCAGCAGTATTAGTTGTGCTAGTAGTAGTAGTAGTAGAAGTAGTAGTAGTAGTAGTAGCCTCAGTAGTAGTAGCAGTAGTAACTGTAGTAGTAGTAGTAGTAGCAATGGTAGTAGAAGTAGTACTACTGTTACTGAGGCTACTACTATTACTACTACTAATACAAGTACTAGTATTGCTGCAACTACTGTGGCTACTACTACTTGCAATAGTAGTAGTAGTAGCCTAAGTAGTTGCAACAATACGAGTACTTGTATTAGTAGCAGTAATAGTAGTAGCCTCAGTAGCGTAATAGTTGTAGTAGTAGAAGTAGCAGCAACAGCCATAGAAATAGTTGTGGTAATAGCAGTAGAAGTAGTAGTAGTAGTCGTAGCGGCAGTAGTTATAGTTGTTGTGGTAGTAGTCGTAATAGTAGTAGTAGTAGTCATAGCAGCAATATTAGCAGTTGATGTTATAGTCATAGTAGTTGTTGTAGTAGCAGTAGTAGCTGTAGTAGAAGTAATAGTAGCAGCAGCAATAGCAGCAGTTGCAGTTGGAGCAATAGTAGTAGTAGTAGTAAAGTACTAGTAGCAACCATTGTAGCAGCAGTAGCAGTTGTAGAAGTAGTAATAGTAGTAGTATTAGTAGCAATAGTAGTAGTAGTAGTAGTAGTAGTAGTAGTAGTAGTAGTAGTAGTAGTAGTAGTAGTAGTAGTAGTAGTAGTAGTAGTAGTAGTAGTAGTAGTAGCTAGTAGTAGTAGCTAGTAGTAGTAGTAGTAGTAGTAGTAGTAGTAGTAGTAGTAGTAGTAGTAGTAGTAGTAGTAGTAGTAGTAGTAGTAGTAGTAGTAGTAGTAGCAGTAGTAGTAGTAGCAATAGTAGTAATAGTAATAGCGGCAGTATACTGGTAGCAGTAGCTATTGAAGTGATAGTAGCAGCAGTAGCAGTAGTAGCAGTAGTAGCAATAGTTGTAGCAGTAGTGGTGGTATTATTAATAGTAATAGTTGTATTAGCTGCAAAAGCAGTAGTAATAGTATTAGTAGTAGCTGTAGTTATAGTACTAGTTGTTGCGATAGTAGTAGCCGTAGTAGCAAGGGTAGTGGTAGTAGTAATCATAGTAGTAGTTGTAGCTGTAGTAGTAATAATGATTATAGTAGTAGTAGTTGTTCTAGTAGTAGCAATGGTAGTAGTTTCGGTATTAGTAGTAGTAGGAGGAGGAGGAGGAGGAGGAGGAGTAGTAGCAGTGGTGGTAGTAAAAGTAGTAGTAGTATTACTAGTAGTAGAAGTAGTGGTAGTGGGATTAGCAGTAGTAGTAGCTGTAAAAGTAGTTGTAGTAGTAGTAGTAGTAGTAGTAGTAGTCATAGTAGTAGTAGTAGTAGTAGTAATAGTAGTAGTAGTAGTAGTAGTAGTAGTAGTAGTAGTAACAATAGTATTAGTTGTAGTGGAAGTAGAAGTAGTAGAATAGTAGTAGGAGTCGAAGTAGTAGCAGTATTAGCAGTTGTGGTAGGAGAATTTATAGTAATTATAGTAGTAATAGTAATAGTCATAGTAGTAGGAGTAGTTGTACTAGCAGTTGGACTTGTGTTAGTAGTCGTCGGAGTGGTAGTAGTATTAGTAGTTGTAATAGTAGCAGTAGGAGTAGTAGTAGTAGTTCAACTAGATGCAGTAGTAGTGGTAGTAGTAGTAGTAGTAATTGTAGTAGTTGTAGGAGTAGTAGTAATTCTGGTAGTAGTACTTGTAGTAGTAGTGTAGTAGTAGTAGTCATATTAGTTGTAGTTGTACTAGTGGTAGTAGTAGTAGTAGTCACATTAATAGTAGTAGTAGTAGTATTAGTTGTAGTAGTTGTTGTAGCTGCAGTAGTAGTAGTATTGGTAGGAGGAGGAGTAGTAGTAGTAGTAGTACTAGTACTAGTAGTTGTACTAGTTATTGTAGTAGTAGTACTAGTAGTTGCCGTAGTGGCATAGTAGTTGTTGTAATTGTCATAGTAGGACTAAAAGCGATAGTAGTAGTAGGAGTAGTTGTTGGAGTAGTAGTTGTAGTAGTTGTTATTGTAGTTGAGGTAGTAGTAGTAGTATTAGTAGAGGTAGCAGTAGTAATATCAATAGTAGTAGCAGTAGGATTGGAAGTAGTAGTAGTAGTAGTAGTCGTTGTAGCAGTAGTTGCAGTAGTAGTAGTAGTAGTAGTAGGAGTAGTAGTGGTAGAACTAGTAGGAGTCATAGTAGAAGTTGTAGTAGTAGCAGTATTAGTGGTTGTAGTTGGAGAATTTGTTTTGACTATAGTAGTAGTAGTAATAGTCATAGTAGTAGTAATCTTAGTGGTAGCAGTAGGAGTAGTACTAGTAGTTGTAGGAGTAGTAGTATTAATGGTAGTAATAGTAGTAGTAAGAGTTGTAGTAGTGGTAGAAGTATTAGTAGAGTAATAGTTGTGGTCGTAGTAGTAGTAATTGCAGTACTATTAGTTGTAGTAGTAGTGTGGCAGTAGTAGCGTTTGTAGTGGTAGTAGCAGTCATAGTAGAAGTAGTAGCGAGAGTACCTGTAGTTGTAGGAGTAGTAGTACAAGTAGCAGCAGCAGTAGTAGTACTAGTCATAGTAGTAGTAGCATTAGTAGCAGTAGTACTCATAGTAGTAATAGCAGTAGTAGTAGTAGCACTAGTCATAGTAATAGTAGTAGCAGCAGTAGTAGTAGTAGGACGCGTAGCAACGGCAGCTGTAGCAACATGAGGAATAGTAGTAGTTGTAGTAGTAGTTGTATGAGTAGTAGCAGTAGTTGTTGCAGTAGTTGTGGTTGTATTAGCACTAATAGTTGTACTTGTAGTAGTAGAAGTAGTAGTTGTTGTTGTTGGCGTTGTAGTAGCAGTGGTAGCAGTAGCAATTGTAGTAGTAGTAGTAGTAGCAGCGGCAATAGTAGTAGTAGTAGTAGTAGTAGCAGTAGTTTTTATAATTATAGCAGTAGTTGTGGTAGTAGCAGTTGTGCTCGTAGTAGTAGCAGTAGTAGAAGTAGTAGTAGATGTAGTATTAGTAGTAGTAGTAGTAGTAGGTGCAGCAGCAGTAGCTTCAATAGTCGCAATAATAGCAGCAGCAGCAGGAACAGTGGCAGTAGGAGGAGGAGTAGTAGTAGTAGTAGTAGCATTAGTAGTAATTGTTGTAGTTGTAGGAGTAGTAGTTATAGTAGTAGTAGCAGCATTAGAGGTAATTGTAGTAGTAGTAGTAGTAGTAGTAGTAGTAATAGTAATAATAGTAATCGGTGGAGTAGTAGTAGCAGTAGTACCAATAGAAGTAATAATAGTAGAAGGAGTTGGAGAGAAGTAATAGTAGAAGTAGTAGTAGTAGTCGTAGTGGTAGTTGTACTGGTTGTAGTAGTGGAAGGTGTAGCAGTTGTAGTAGTAGTGGTTGGAGTAGGATTAGTAGTAGTTGTTGCAGGAGTAGTAGCAAGAGTGGGAGTTGTGGTAGAACTAGTTGTAATAGTAGTAGTAGTAGTAGTTGTAGTTGTAGTAGTTGTAATAGTAGTAGTAGGACTAGTAGTTGTTGTAGTAGTAATATTAGAAGTTGTAGTACTAGCAGTAGTAGTAGTAGTTTCCATAGTGGAAGTAGTTGTAGTAGTAGGAGTAGGAGCAGTAGTAGTAGTATAAGTTGGAGTTGGAGTGGTAGAAGCATTAGTAGTAGTTGTAGCATAGTAGAGTTGGAGTAGTAGTTGTATTAGCAGTAGTAATAGTCATAGTAATAGCAGTAGTTGTTGTAGCAGTAGAAGTTGTGGTAGTAATCGTAGGCGTAGTTGTCAAATTAGCAGTAGTAATAGTAATAGTAGGTGTAGTAGTAGTTGAAGTAGAAGTAGTAGTGGTCGTAGCAACAGTAGGAGAAGTATTAGTAGTGGTAGTAGTAATTCTAGCAGTAGTACTTGTAGTAGTAGTCTAGTAATAGCAGCTGTGGCAGTACTAGTAGTAGTCATAGTAGTAGTAGTCAGAGTAGCAGCAGTAGTAGTACCAGTAGTAGCAGTAGTAGTAGTCATATTAGTAGCAGTTGTAGTAGTAATAGTAGTAGTCGTAGTAGTAGTAGTAGTAGCAGCAGTAGTAGTAGTAGTAGCAATATTAGTAGTAGTTGTAGTAGTAGTATTAGTGCTAGTAGTAGTAGTGGTTGTTGCAATAGTAGTACTAGTAGTTGCTGTAGTGGCAGTAGTAGCAGTAGTAGTTGTTGTAGTGGTAGTAGTAGAAGCATTAGTAATAGTAATAGTCATAGAGTGGTAGTAGAAGTAGTAGTTGTAATTGTAGTAGTAGTAGTAGTAGCTGTAGTAGTAGTAGAATTAGTAGTAGTAGTATTACTCGCAGTAGTAGGAGTAGCTGGAGTATTAGTAGCAGTAGTAGCTGTAAAAGTAGTTTTTGTAGCAGTAGTCGTCGTCATAGTAGTAATAGTAGAGTAGTAGTTGTTGTTGTGACAATTGTATTAGAAGTAGTTGTTGTAGAAGTAGTAGAGTAGTAGTAGTAGTAGTAGTAGTAGCGATATTAGTAGTTGTGGTAGAAGAATTTGTAGTAATTGTGGTAGTAAAAGTAATAGTCGTAGTAGTAGGAGTAGTTGTTGTAGCAGTAGGAGTTGTGGTAGTAGTCGTAGTAGTCGTGGTATTAGTAGTAGTAATAGCTATAGTAGGAGTAGTAGTAGTTGAAGTAGAAGTAGTAGTAGTGGTAGTGGTAGTAGTAGTAGTATTCGAAGTTGTAATAGTAGTAGTTGTAGGAGTAGTAGTTATTCTAGTAGTAGTACTTGCAGTAGTGTAGTAGTAGTAGCGGTAACGGTAGTAGTACTAGTCATAGTAGTAGTAGTAGTTGCAGTAGTAGTAGTAGTCGTAATTGGAGTTGTTGTTGTTGGTGTAGGGGTAGTAGTGGTAGTAGTAGTAGAAGTAATGGGAGTTGGAGTAGGAGTAGTAGTAGCAGTTTTAGTAGTAGTGGTAGGGGTAGAAGTAGTAGTAGTAGAAGTTGGAGCAGGAATAGTTCTAGTAGTAGTGTTAGTAGAAGTAGGAGCAGGAATAGTTGTAGTAGTAGTGTTAGTCGTAGTAGAACTAGGAGTAGTAGTAGTAGAAGTAGTAGTATTTGTAGTTGTATTAGTACTAGAAGTAATAGTACCAATAGTAGTAGCAATAGTTTTTGTATTAGTAGTAGTAGTAGTGGTTGTAATAGGAGTAGCAATAGCAGTAGCAGTAGAAGTAGCAGAAGGCGTAATAGTAGTAGTAGTAGTAGTGGCAGTAGTGGAAGGCATTACAGTAGCCGTAGTTGCAGCAGTAGTAGTAGTAACATTACTAGGAGGTGTAGTAGTTGTAGTAGTAGTTGTTGTTGTAGTAGTTGCGGTAGCTATAGAAGTAGGAGTGATAATTGTAGTTGTAGTAGTAGTTGTTGTTGTTGTTATTGTAATTGTAGTATTAGTAGTAGTAGCAGTTGTTCTTACTGTAATAACAGTAGTAGTGCAAGTTGAAGTAGTAGAAGTATTAGCAGTAGCACTAATATTAGTACTAGTAGTTGTATTAGTAGTAGTGCGAGTTGGTGCAAGAGTAGTAGTAGTAGTTGTTGTTGTTGTTGTAGGAGTAGTAGTAGCAGCAATAGTAGGAGTAGGAGTAGGAATAGTAGTAGTCGTGGTGGTAGTAGTAGTAACGGAGGTCATTGTAGTAGTAATAGTAATAGCAGCCATAGTCCTAGAAGTAGTTGTAATTGTAGTTGTAGTTGTAGTTGTAGTAAGTAGTAGGAGCATCAGTAGAAGTAGCAGCAATAGTAGCAGCAGAAGTAGTAGCAGAAGTTGTTGTAGCAGCATCGACAACAACAGGATTAGGAGTGCCTGTAGTAGGTGCAAGAGTAGCAGTAGTAGTAGCAATAGCAGGAATAGGTGTAGAAGTAGTGATAATAGTAGCAACAGTTCTGTAAGTGAAAGTAGTAGTAGTAGGAGTATGAGTAGTGGCAGTAGTAGTGGTAGGAGTAGTAGTAGTAGTAGTAGCAGTAGGAGCAGGATTAATAGCAGTAATTTTGCTCACTACTTCTACTACTACTGCTACTACTACTACTAATGCTACTTCTACTTCTATTACAACAAGAACTACTACTACTACTGCTACTACTACTACTATTACTACTACAACAACTACTACTATTACTACTACAACTACTGCTACAACTACTTTGATTGCTACTACTACTACTGTTGCTACTACTACTACTACTACTGTGACTACTGCTACTACTCATACTGCTATTTCTATATGACTACTACCACTGCGGCTGCTGCTGCAGCCGCTACTACTACAAGTACACGACAACTACGACTACTACTATAAGTACAGCTACTACTCTAACAACTACTACAATTACTACTACTACTACTACTACTACTACTACTACTACTACTACTACTACTACTTCTAGTACAACTACTATTGCTAGTACTACTACTCCTACTACTCCTACTACTACTACTGCGACTACTACAACTTCTACAACTATTACTATTACTATTACTTCTCCTTCTACTACTGTAACTCCTCCTACTACTAATACTACTACTACGACTACTACAACTACTCTGATTGCTACTACAACTACAACTCCTACTACTACTGCTATTGCTACTACTACAACTACTCCTACTACTAATTCTAGTACAACAACAACTACAACTACTACTACTACTGCTGCTGCTGCTCCTACAACGACTACTACTACTACTACTACTACTGCTACTACTACTTCAACTCCTACTCCTTCTGCTACACCTAATACTACTTTTACTGCTGCAACTACTAACACAACAACTACTACTGCTACTACTACTTCTAGCACCACTACTACTATTCTTGAAACTGCTGCTGCTGTTGCCACGACTATTGGTACTATTGCTACTGGTACTACTACTACTACTATTACTACAACTACTACTGCTACTAATGCTACTATTACTGCTCCTACTTCGACCACTACAACTACTTCCACTCATACTATGACTACTGCTACTACTTTTGTTGATCTCATACTACTAGTCCTACTACTATTAATAATGCTCCTAGTACTACAACTACCACTACTGCTCGTAATACTACTTATACTTCTACACCTTGTCCTCCTCCTACTACTACTACTATTGCTGCCACTACTACTACTGTAGCTATTGCTAATAGTACAACTACCACTACTATTACTACTACTACTACTACAACAACTAGTACTACAACTATTGCTGCTACTATTGATACTACTACTATTATTACTACTACTACTACTACTAGTACTACAACTTGTTGTACCACTATTGCTACTAATGCTAGTACAACTCCGGGTACTACTAATACTTCTAAACAACAATAACGATAATAACTTCTACTACTTGTACTTCTACTACTTCTACTTCTGCTACAGTTGCTTCTACTTCTACTACTACAACAACAACTACTACACCTACAACTACTATTACTTTTACAAGTACAACTACTGCTGCTACTACTGCAACTACTTCTACTGCTACTACTACTATTACTACTACTACAACTACAACTACTACTTCTATTACTACTACCACTGGCAGTACTACTACTAATACTACAACTGCTACTACTACTTCTACTGTTGCAGCTACTAGTGCCACTACTGTTACATCTACTACTACTGCTTCAGCTACTTATAGTATTATTACTACTACAGCTACTACTACTGCTGCTACCATGACTACTGCTACTATTGCTACTACTACTCCAATTACTGTTTCTACCACTATTACAACTACTGCTGCTATTACCACTACTACTACTATGACAACAACAACTACTATTACTGCTAATTCTGCTACTTCTGTCACTACTACTATTACAACAACTACTACAACTACTACTAACCCTTCTATTGCAATTACTATTACTACTACTTCTACATTTGCTACTACTTCTACTATTACCACTACTACTGCAACTACTGCTGCTGCTGCTGCTACTACTATTACTACTACTACGACTACTGCTACTTCTCCTACTACTACTACAACTTCTACTACTTGTGTTGCTACTACTACTAATACTACTACTGCTATTACTATTGCTACTCCTACTGCAACTACTACTATTATTACTACTATGATTGCTACTATTTCTACAATTGTTACTACTGCTACTACCACTACTACCACTACTACCACTACTATTGCTACTAGTACTACTGCTGCTGCTACTACTACTACTACTACTACTACTAATAATACTGCCATTACTCCAACTACTCCAACTACTACTACTACTACTACTACTACACCTAATCCTACTACTCGTAATACTACTACTACTACAACTACTACTTATACTACCGCTACTACTACTACTAATACTATTCCTGTTACTATTTCTAATACTACTACTACTACTCCTAGTCCTGTTAATGCTACCGCTACTCTTACACCTACTACTGCTACAACTACTCCTACTCCAACTACTGCAACTACAACTACTACTCCATCTACTACTCCAACTACCACCACTCCTACTCCTATTATTCCTACTACTAATACTACTAATACTATGCCTACAGCTGCTACTAGTACTACTACTACTAATACTAGAACTACTACTACTACTACCACCACTACTACTACTATCTACTATTATTAATACAACTTCTACTGCTGCTACTACTGCTACTACTACTCTTACGACTACTACTACTACAATAACTACAACTACTACTTCTACTACTACTACTATGACTACTACTGCTTCTAATACTAGTACTAATACTGCTGCTATTACTATTACTACTACTTCTACAATTACTATTACTACTATTACTACTACTACTGCTGCTGCTACTATTGCTACTACAACTACTATTTGTACAACTACTACTACTACCAATACCACTATTAATATACTTCAACTGCCGCTACAACAACTACTACCACTATGAATAATACTCCTACTACTATTGCTACTATTACTTCTACTACTACTAATATTACTACGACTACTACTGCTATTACTACTACTACTATAACAACTACTACTACTATGACTACTACTACAGTACTATGACAACTACTACTCCTACTGCTACTATTAGTACTACTACTACTACCACAAAAACTACAACAATTACTACTACTCCTACTACAACCACTATGACTTCTACTACTGCTACTGCTACTCCGATTACTACTACTACTACTACTATTACTCCTCTGACTACTACTGCTACTCGAACTACTTCTCCTACTATTCCTTCTCCTACACGTATTACTACTACTACTCCCACTACTACCAGTACTTCTACAACTACTACTATGACTACTACAACTACAACTACTACGACTATTATTGCTGCTACAACTACTTTTATGACTTCCACTTCTAACACTAGTAGTACTAATGCCATTACTACTACTGCTATTGCTACTACTGCTATCGCAGCTATAACTAGTACTATTAATACAATTACTACTATTACAATTGTCGATACTACTACTGCTGCTACTACTACTACTACTACTACTGTGACTACAACATCTATTGTTGCTACTGCTACTATGATAATTAATTTTGCTACTACTACTCCTCCTTCTCCTATTGCTACGATAATTACTGTTGCTACTACTACTGCTTCCACTCCTAGTACTACTGCAACTACTACTACTACCGATACTACACAACTAGTTCTAATACTCCAACTACTTTCCTCCTCCTACTACTACTCCAACTACTTCTACTGCAACAATTTCTGTGGCCACTTCTACTACTACAACTAACGCTATTGCTACTACCATTACAACTGCTAATACTACTACTGTTACTACTGCTACTGCTACTACTACTAATTATACTCCTACTATAGCAATCCCTCTTGCTACTACAGCTACAACTAGTGCCACCGCTACTACTACTGCAACTACTGTTGCTGCTACAACTACTACTTATACTACTCCTGCTACTACTACAACAATAACAACAACAACTACTACTACTACCACCACCACTACTACTCCTACTACAACTACAACTGCTGCTACTAGTACTACTACTCTTACTACTGCTACTACTTTTGTCACTATAACTACTGCTACTCCAACTAAAACTACAGCTGCAACTACTGTATTACTAATAACACTCTTACTATTACTACTACTACCTCTACTACTATTATTGCTACTACTACTGCTACTAGTTTTGCAACTACATCTACGACTGCTACTACTACTGCTACTAGAATGACTACAACAACAACAACTACTACTACTACTACTCTTGCAACTACTACTACTATGGTTACTACAACTACTGCCTCTACTTCTACTACTACAACAACTACTACTGCTGCTACTGCTACAGCTACTACCTTTAGTATTACTACTACTATTACTACACTACTACTATAACCACTAGTACTAGCACTACTACTACTCCAACAACTACTACTATTACTACTAATACTAGTCTTATTACTACTACTACTACTACGACTACCACTACTACTACTACTTCTCCTCTTCCTATTGCTACTAGTACTACTCCTGTAACAACAACTACTACTACAACTACTTTTGCAGCTGCTACTGCCACTATTATTGCTATTGCTGCTACTCTTACTACTGCTACTACTACTACTACTACTCCTACTGCTACCACTGCTACTCCTATTGCTGCTACTACTACTATTGCTACTACGAGTCCTGCTACTATTACTGCAACTCCTACTACAACTACCACTACTACTACTACTATGATTACTAGTAATACTTCTACTACGACTACTTCTACTACAACTACTACTACTAGTACTACAATAATTACTACTTCAACTACTACTACAAATATTTCTACTACAACAACTACATCCACTACGGCTACTCCTACTACTATAGTTGCTACTTCTGCTACTAGTACAACTACTATTGCTACTATTACTGCTCCTGCTACTACTACTAATGCTACTGAGATAGCTGCTACTACAACAACTATTACTATTGTTGCTACTCTTGTTGCAGCTGCTACTAACACTACTATTACCTTCAACTACTTCAACTAATGTTACGACTGCAACGATGACTACTTCTACAACTACTGTGACTAATACAACAACAACAACAACAACAACAACAACAACTACTACTACTACTACTTCTACAACTGCTACTACTATTGCTAATACTGCTACTACTACTAGTACAACAACAACTACTATTGCTACTGCTATTACCCTTACAACTATGACTGCTACTACTACTTCCACTACTGCTACTACTACTACTACTACTTCTACTGCTCCTACTACTCCTCCTCCTCCTCTTACTACTACTACTACTACTGTTACTATTACTTCTGTGACTACTACAACTACTACTTTCGCTACTACTATTCCAAATACTACTACTTCTTCTACTACTACTAATACTTCTACTGCTAAAACTACTACTCCTACTACTCCTATTACAACTGCTACCACTACTACTACTACAGCTACTACTACTACAACAACAACAACAACAACTACTACTAGTTGTGGTAGTAGTAGTAGTAGCAGTAGTTCTCTTGGTTGTAGTAGTTGTAGTAGCAGAGGTAGTAGTGGTAGTAGTAGTAGTAGTAGTTGTTGTTGTTGTTATTGTAGTAGCAGAAGTAGTACCATAAGTAGTCGCAAATGTGGTGTTAGTAGTGGAAGCAGTTGCAATTGTAGTAGTAGTAGTAGTTCTAGTAGCAATAGTAGTTGTAGCAATAGTAGTTGTTGTAGTAGTAGTAGTGGTAAAAGTTTTAGTAGTAGCAGTAGTAGTGGTAGTAACATATGTAGCAGAAGACACTATTGAAAAACTAGAAGTAGTAGTTCCAGAAGTAGAAGCCGAAGTGGCAATAGTAGTAGTAGAAATTATAGCAGTAGTAGTAGTAGTTGTAGTAATAGTTCTAGTAGTAGTAGTAGTAGTAGTAATAGTTATACTAGCAACAACAACAGCAGTAATAGCCATAATAGTAGTAATAGTTGTAGTAGTAGTAGCAGGATTTGTAGTAGCGATAGTAGTGGTAGTAGCAGCAACAGTAACAACAGCAGTAGTCGCAATAGTAATAGTAGTTGTAGTAGTAGTAGTTGGAACAGCAATACTAGAGTATTCAATATAGCCGCAGTACTTCTAGATGCAGTAGCAGTTGTGGAAGTGGTAGCGGTAGTACCAGCAAAAGTAGTAGTTATTGAAGTAGTAGCAATAGTAGTAGTAGTTGTAATAACAATAGTAGTATTACTAGTAGTAGTTGCAACATTAGTGGTTACATTAGTAGTAGCAATAGTAGTAATAGAAGCAGTAGTTGTAGTAGTAATAGCAGCAACAACATTAGTAGTAGTAGTTATAGCAGCTACAATAGTAGTAGTAGTAGTAGTAGTAGTAGTTGTAGTAGTAACAATAGCAACAATAATAGTAGTGGTGTTAGTAGTAGTAGTAGTAGCAGAGTAGTGTTTGTGGTAGTAGTAGCAGCAATAGCAGTAGAAGCAGTTGTCGTAGCAGTAGTAGCAAAAGTAGGTGTAGTAGTTATAGTGTTAGTAGCAGCAGTAGTAGTATTAGTAGTTGTAATAGTAGTAATAGTAGTAATAGTAGTGGTAGTAGTAGTCATTGTTATATGAGTTGAAGTTGGAGTATAAGTAGCACTAGTAGTAGTAGTATTATGTGTAGCAGTAGCTGGAGTAGTTGTAGTGGCACTCATAGGAGTAGGAGTGGGAGTAGGAGTAGTGGTAGTCATAGTAGTAGTAGTAGTTATTCTGATTATAGTAGTAGCAATAGAAGAAATAGTTGTAGCAGCAGTAGTAGTAATAGTAGTAGTTGTAGTAGTTGCAGTAGTGGCAGTAGCAACAACTACAGTAGCAGTAATAGTTGTAGTAGTTGTTGTTGTTGTTGTAGTTGTAGTAGTAGTAGTAGTAGTAGTAATTCAGTAGTACGCGTAGGCGTAGGAGGAGGAGAAGTAATTATTGTAGTACTAGTCTGAATAGAAGCAGTAGTTGGTGTAGGGGTAGGAATAGACTAGTTGTACTAGTAGTAGTGGTGGTAGTAGTAGTAGTGTCAGTAGCAGTAATAGTAGCAGCAGCAGCTGTAGTTGTAGAATTAGTAGTAATGGTAGTAGTAGTACTAGTTGTACTAGTTGTACTAGTTGTTGTAATTCTTGTCATATTAGTAGTAGCTGTAGCAATTGTTGTTGTAATAATAGTATTAGTAGTAGCTGAAGAAGTAGTAGTAGTAGTTGTAGTAGTAGCAGTTGTTGTTGATGTTAAAGTAGTCATAGTAGTAGTTGTAATAGTGTTAGTAGCATTAGTACACGTAGTTGCTGAAGTAGTAATAGTTGTAGTTGTAGTAGTAGTAGTAGTAGTAGAAGTAGAAGTATCTATAGTAGCAGCTGTAGCAGTTGCAGTAGGAGTGGTAGTAATAATAATTGTAGTAGCTGAAGCAGCAGTAGTAGTAGTAGTAATAAAAGTTGAGGTAGTAGAAGTAGTAGTTGCAGTAGTAACTGCAGCAGCCGTCATAGCTACTAGAGCAGTAGGAGTAGATGTAGTAGGAGTAGCAGTAATAGTAGTGGCATTCGTAGCAGTAGTAGCATTCGTAGTAGAGCAAGTACTATTGCTTCGGGTAATACTACTACTACTCCTATTACTACAAGTACTATTGCTACTATTGCTACTTCTCCAACTACTACTACTTCTACTCTTACTGTGACTACTGCTACTACTTTTATTGCTTATAATACTCCAAGTACTTCTACCACTACTACTGCTGCTCCTAATACTACATCTACAACTGCACCTACTAATCCTCCTACTTCTTCCACTACTACGACTACTACTATTGCTACTACTACTACTGCTACTACTCTACCATTACTACTACTAGTATTGCTAATAGTACTACTACCACTATAACTACTACTACTACTACAACAACTACTACTGCTACTACAACAACTACTACTACTATTGCTACTATTACTACTACTACTACTTTGTCTATTGCAACTACTGCTGCTAATGCTAGTGCAACTACTGGTACTACTAATACTTCTACAACAACAACAACGACAACAAAAACTTTTACTACTTGTACTTCCGCTACTTCCGCTGCTACTTCTACTACTACTACTACTACTACTACTTCTATTGCTACTACTACTAGCACTACTACTACTACTGCAACTACTATTACTGCTGCTACTACTACTATTTCTACTGCTACTACTACTACTACAACAACAATAACTACAACTACAACTACTACTTCAACAATTGCTACTACTGGTAGCACTACTACTCGTACAACAACTTCTACTGCTACAACTACAACAACTTCTGTTGCTACTACTACTACTACTACTAATACAACTACTACTGCAGCTAGTATTACTTCCACTATTACAGCTTCAGCTACTTATACTACAATAACTACTACTATTACTACTATTGCTGCAACTGCGACTGCTACTGCTATGACTAGTACTACTACTCCTATTATTGTTTCTAATACTAGTACTAGTGCTACCACAATTACAACTACTAATACGGCTACTACTTCTTCTACTCCTGTTGCTACTACTACTAGTAGTACTACTACAACAACAACGACAACTACTACTACTATTACTACTTCTATTGCAACTGCTACTACTACTACTAGTATTATTCCTGCTACTTCTACCACTACTATTACTACTACGACTAATACCACTACTACTCCTACTGCTGTTGTTGTTGCTACTACTACTGCTAGTGCAACTGCTGCTGCTACAACTACAACTACTACTTATACTACTCCTGTTGCTCCTACAACTACAACTACTATTATTACTACTACTTCTATAACAGCTAATATAGCTACTACTACTACGGCCATTACTACTGCTACTGCTACTATTGCTGCTACTACTATTATTACTACTACTACTACTGCTGCTACTATTGCTGCTACTACTATTGTTACTACTACTACTTCTACACCTACTACTACTCCCACTACTACTACTATTGCTAAACCTACTCCTACTACTTCTACTACTACTACAACTACTACTTCAACTACCACAACTACCACTATAGCTACTACTACTACTACCACCACAACAACAACAACTACTGCTACTTCTGATACAACTACTAGTATTACCAACACTACTGCTACTATTGCAGCTACTACTACAACAACGACAACAACAACTACTACAACAACAACAACAACTACTACTACTACTACAACGATAGCTACCACTACTACCGCTATTACTAGTACAACAGCTACCACTGCTACTACGACTACTACTACTACTACTACTACTACTCTCACTAATACTACTACAACAACTACGACTATTACTACTACTAACACTACTACTACCACCACCACCACCACTACTGTTGCTAGTATAAGTACTCCTACCAGGACTACTACTACTACAGTCACCACTGTTGCAACTTCTACTGCTACTACAAGTCCTGTTACTGTTAAACTACTAGTACTACTTCTACCACTACTACTACTGCTACAACTGCTATTGCAACTACTAGTCCTGTTACCACCACAACTACAGGTACTACTTCTACCACTACTACTGCTGCTCCTATTCCTAGTACAACTTCTAATACTACTAGTTCCGTTGTGACTACTACAAGTGCTACGGCAACTGTGATAGCTACTACTATTACTACTAGTGCTACATCAACTAGTACTACTAACGCTACTACTGCCACTAGAATAGCTAGTACTGCTTGTACAACTACTAATATTACTACTATTATTGATCCTACTACTATTACTACTACTTCTACTACTACTGCTATTGCACTTGCTACTGCTACTACTAATAGTGCTACTACTACTACTATTATTACTGAGACTTCCGTGACTAATACAACTACTACTGCTGCTACTACTACTACTACTATGATTGAGACTGCTACTTTTACTACTG
Source organism: Trichopus zeylanicus subsp. travancoricus (assembly GCA_005019695.1). NCBI lineage: Eukaryota > Viridiplantae > Streptophyta > Magnoliopsida > Dioscoreales > Dioscoreaceae > Trichopus > Trichopus zeylanicus. Next base: position 46,872 of record RXID01020779.1, on the reverse strand, counting down.
CTACTGCTACAGCTACTACAACTAGTAGTATGCCAAGTACTCCTACTATTACTACTACTCCTCCTACTACTACAATAACAATTACAACTACTTGCACTACTACAACATAAACTACAACGACTACTGTCACTCCCATTACTTATAATACTACAACGGCTACTACTACTACTACTACTAATACTATTTCTGTTGCTACTGCAGCTGCTACTCCTACCACATCTACTACTAATACTACTGCTTCTACAACTATTACTACAACTTCTACTACTACTACTACTAGTACTACAGCTACTACCACTACTACTCCTCCTCCTCCTCCTGCTACTAGTACTACTGCGACTACGACTATTGCTCCTCCTACTCCTCCTTCTGTTACTACTACCACTACTACTACTTGTACTACCACATTTACTACTACTAATAATATTACTACTACTACTACTACTACTACTACTACTACTACTACGGCAACTACTTCCTCTACTACCACTAAAACGTCTACTTCTAATCCGTCTCCTATTACTACTACTACTTCTTCTCCTCCTCTTCCTACTACTGCTGCTGCTGCTGTTGTTGTTGCTGCTGTTACTACTACTACTACTACTACTATGACTACAACAACAACTACTACTGCTGCTGCTACTGCTGCTACTACTACTACTATGATTACTACTACTGCTACTTGTGCCGCTACTACTACGACCACTACTACTGCTACTACTACTACTTCTAATACCTCTACTACCGCTACAACCGCTATTACCACCACCACCGCTTCTACTGCCCCTATTAGCACCACACAACTAATACTACGACTACTACTACTACTACTACAACGACTACTCCTACTCCAACTACTTCTACTACAACTATTATTATTGTTGCTTCTACTTCTTCTACTACTGTCACTACTACTAGTACTACTAATACTGTTGGTACTTCTACTACTACAACAACTGCTACTACTACTACTACTACAACTATGACTACTATTGCAGTTAAGGCTACTGTTACTACTGCTATCACTGCTACTACTATAGGTACTACTACTACCACTACTACTACTACTACGACGACTACTACTACCATTATTACTAATACTGCTGCTACTATTACTACACGACTACTATAACTACTACTACTAGCACTACTGCTACTCCGACAACTACTAGTATTACCATTGCTAATACTACTACTACTACTACCACCACCACCACCACCATAACTACTACTACCATGACTACTACAACTACAGTGACTACTACTACTGCTACTGCTACTGCTGCTACTACTATTATTATTTCTACTACGGCTATTATTACTACCGGTACTACTACTGTTACTCTTACTAACTCTGCTACGACTACTACTATTACTTCTGCAATTGAAATTGCTGCTACTATTACTACTATTACTACTCCTACAAGTACTACTACTTATACTGCAACAAATACAGCCACTTTGGTTGATACTGTTACTACAACTGCAACTACTACTAGTACAACCACTACTATTGCTACAATTACTACTTCTATTATGCTATTACTACTACTGCTACTACTACTAATGTTGTTGCTCTTGCTGCTCTTGCTATTAATACAGCTACTACTACTGATGCTGCTACTTAAACTCGTACAACTACTACTACTACTATTGAGACTGCGACTACTACTACAGTTGCCGCTGCTGCTAATACTACTACAACAACTACTACTACTGCTACAACTACTGCGGCTACTACAACTACTACTACTACTTCTATTACTGTTTCAGCTACTACTACCACTACTGCTACTACTACTACTACTGCTGCTACTACTACAACTACTTATACTACAAATACTAGTATTACTGCTACTGCCACTACCCTCAGTACTACTATTAATACAACTACTTCAACTACTACTACTACTACCATTGCTGCTGCTACTAGCACTGCTCCACCTCCTCCTCCTTCTCTTGCTATTTGTAATACTACAACCAGTAGTACCACCTCTACTACTATAGGTACTACTACTACTTCAACTACTAGACTACTACTCCTACTACTACTACTACTAATACTAGTACAACTACTGCTATTACTACTACCACAATTAGTCCCACTACTACTACTACTTTTACTGCTACTATTACTGCTACTAGTAATTCTACTACTACCAATACAACAACTACTATTGCTAGTGCTATTACTACTACTACTACTATAACTATAGCTACTACTACTGCTACGCCAACTAATACCTCTATAATTACTACTACTGTGACTTTTACAGCTACTACTGCTACAACAACTACTACTTGTACTACTACTTCAATGCTACTACGGCTCTGCTACTACTACTAATACTATGAGTAACACTACCACTACTTCTCAAACTACTACTTCTACTATTGCAAATATTACTACGACTGCTACTATTGCTACTAGTATTACAATGACTACTACTACAACTACTACCACAACTGCTAATCCTGCTGCTACTCTTACTACTACTACTACTACAACAACAACAACACCTACTACTACTACTACGACTACTTTGACCTCCACTACCGCTACTGCTACTATTACGACTACTACTACTATTACTACGCCTACTACTACTACCACAACTACTACTACTCCAACTAGTATTCCTTCCCCAACATGTATTCCTACTCTACTCCCACTAGTACCACTACTACTACAACAACAACAACAAAAACAATAACTGCTACTACTACTATTACTGCTACTTGTACTTCTACAACTACTACTACTTTTGCGACTACTACTATAGCTACTACTATAGCGACCACTAATATTGATGCTTCTGATACAACAACTACTACTACCAGCATTACTACTACTACTGTTGCTATTACTACAACAACTACTACTCTTTCTACGACTACTACTAACAACACTACTACTACTACTTCTACCGCTACTCCTACTACAGTGACTATTACTACTACTATTATTATTACTACAACTACTACTACTACAACTACTACTCCCAAAACTACTACTACTACAACTACTTCAATTACAACTACTACACCTACTACTTCTGTTCTTACTACTACTCTACTATTACTGTGATTACTACTACTACTACTACTACCACTACTCCTATTACTACGGCGACCACTACTCCTACTACTGCTACTACTACTCCAACGACTATTACAACAACTACAACTTCTGGCACTACAACTACCTCTACTACTGTGACTACTACTACTACAACTACTTGTAATACTACAACAACTACTACTTGTCCTACAGCTACTACTACTACTCCTGCTATTACAACTGCTACTACTGTTGCTACTACTACTTCATTTACTACTAATACTGCTACTTCTACAACAACTGCTACTACTACGACAAATGCCCCTCCTCCTCCTCCACCCCCTCCTCCTACTACTTGCACTACTTCTACTAGTACTACCACATTTACCACAACTACTGCTACTACTACTACCACGACTGCTACTGCTGCTATTGCTGCTACTACTACTGCTACTACTGCTACTACTCCAACTACTACTATTGCTACAACTACTAATACTACTATTATTTTTACTAATAATACTCCTACTACAACTGCTACTGGTCCAACTACTACTACTATGATTGTTACTACTACTACTACTAATACTGCTCCAACTAATGCTACTATGCAACTACTTCTCGTACTGCTACTGCTACTACTACTAATACTACTACTACTACTATTGCTCTTGCTACTACAACTTCTACTCCAACTACTCCTACTACTACAACCACGAGTACTGCTACTGATAATCCTACCACTACTGCTACTACTAATCTCCTACTACTATTGCTGCTACTGCTACTCCTACTATAACTACTACTGCTCCCACTATTACTACTACTACTACTACAACTCCAACTACTACAAGTGCTATAACTGCTCCAACTGCTACTACTAATGCGACTACTACAACTACAGCTACTAGCAATGTGGCTACTACGGTTGCTATTACTACTACTGCTACTGCTATTGCTATAACTTCTACAACTTCTACTGCTTCTACGACTACAACAACAACTACTACTATTACTACAACAACAACTACTACTGCCACTATAACTAATAATACTATTACTGCTAGTACTACTACTACGACTACTACTACTACTACTAGTACTACTACTATTACCACTACTATAACTACTGCTACTACTACTTCTCCTACTACTACTACTACGACTACAAGAACTGCTATCACTACTACTTCTCCTACTCCTACCACTATTACTACTGCCACGGCTAAAACAACTACTACTTCTACTGCAACGACCACTACTTTACCTACTACTAATACTGCTACTACTACTCGTACGCCTACTTCTAGCACTACAACTGCTACTATTACTACTGCAACAATAGCTACTACGGCTACAGCTACTATAATGGCCACTTCTCCTACTACTACTGCTCATGCTACTATGATTGCTACTACTACTACTTCTGCTATTACTGCTGCTGCTACTATTTCTATTAATCCTATTATTGCTACTACTACTACAACGGCTACAACTACTACTACTAAATAACTACTACTACTACTACTACAACTACTAAAACTACTACTAGTACTACTACTACTATGACAACTACTACTGCTGCTGTTGTTGTTGTTTCTACTACTACTACTACTACTATTGCTACTACACTACTATTACTACTACGACTTCTGCTACTACTACTTCCCCAAATACCAATGCGACTATTGGCTACTGTTACTTCTGGCTACTTACTACACTACTATATTCTGCTACTTATCTACGACTACTACTACCACTAATACTACACCACTACTACTACCACTCCCACTACTTACTACTCCAAACGACTACATCTACGATAACGACTACACCACTATACCACTACTACTGCTACTACTAATCCTAACAAACAACTGCAACTAATAAGCCTAGGCCCCTACTACTACTACACTACGACTACTACAAAACTTACTAACTTCCTATTGCTACTGCCTAACTATGACTACTCTTTACTGCCCTTGCTACTACAACTACTATCCTACTACTACTGCTACTATAGCTACTCCTACTATAACGACAACTGCTCCTACTATTACTACTACAACTACTACAACTCCTACTACTACAAGTGCAACAAATGCTCCTACTGCTCCTACTACTGCTACTTCTACTACTAATGCTACTACCACGACTACTACGACTATTGCCACAACCATGACTACCACTACTATTAATACTATAGCTACTACTATTGCTATTACTACTACTACCACTTGCACTGCAACTACTTCTAGAACTACTATGGCTACTATGACTACTACTAGTACTACTACTACTACCTGGACTGCTGCTACTATTGCTAACACTACTACAACTATTAATACTACTACTAGTATAATTACTATTCCTACTACTACTACTACTTCTCCTCCTCCTACTACTGCTACTACAACTTCTGCTCCAGCTACTACTATTACTACTTCTGCGACTACTGTTGCTACTACAGCTACTGCTACTTCTGCTGCTATTGCTTCTACTACAGCTACTACTGCTACCATTAGAACCACTCAAACTTTTGCTACTACTGCTACTACAAATACTACAACAACTTCTACTACTACTACTACTTATACTATGTCCCCTACACCTACCACTTCAGCTCTTACTACTACTATTACTACTACTCCTAATTCTATAACTACCTTAACTGTTGCTGCTACTCCTAACGCTACTTCTACTGCTACTACTACTACTAATTCTATTACTAAAGCTTCTGCTACTACTACTACTCCTCCTCCTCCTCCTCCTCCTACTATTAGTACTACAACTACTACTCCTACTACTGCTACTATTATTACTACTGCTGCTACTACCCCTACTACAACTACTACCACTATGGCTACTACCTAGCAATTACAACTACTACCTATGCTACTACAATAGCTACTGCTACTGGGACTACTTCCACTACTAGTATGGCTGCTACAACAACAACAACAACAACTACTGCTACTACTACTACTGCTGCTACTAGTACTAGTTCTACTACTATTACTACTTCTACTACTACAGTTACTACTACTACTACTACAGCTACTACTACTACTACTACTACTACTAGTACTACTACTACTACCACTACTACAACTACTTCTACTACTACAACTTTTGCTGCTACTACTAATACTACTACTACAACTATAACAATTGCTGCTACTACTGCTTCTGCCACTATTTTGGGTACTACTCATACTTCTCCCACAACTATAACTACTACTACTGCTACTGCAACTAGTACTACTGCTACTCCTACTAAAACTACTTCTACTACTACTAGGACTGCTACGACTATGATTATTATTACTACTAGTACTACTACTAGTACTACTACTACTACTACTACTATTGCTACTATTGCTATGACAACTACCACTACTGCTATTGTAACTATGGTTATGCTACCAACACTAGGCCTGCAACTATTGCTACTACTAATTCTACTGTGACTACTAGTACTACTACAACTACTACTATTGCTTCTACTACTGCTATAGCTTATTCTACTACTACTACTACTATTGTAGCTACTACCACTGCTACTACTACTAATACAACTACTACTGCTACTGCTACCGCTATTATTGTAACTACTATTGCTCCTACTATAACTGCTACTAATGCCGCTGCAACATCTTCTACTACTACCACTGCTACCAACACTACTGCGATAATAGCTCCACTATGAATGCTACAACTATAACATCTACTACCCTAGCTACTAAAACTACTACAACTACTATAACTACTGCTACTACTACTACTATTGCTACTACTGCTACTATTACTACTATTGCTTCTATAGCTACTAAAACTACTGCTACTACTACAATAACTACTTTTACAAATTACTACTACTCCTAATATGCCAACTACAACAACAATAACAACTACAACTATTGCATCTACTACTACTACTACTACTACTACTGCTGCTGCTACTACTACTACTCCTAATACTCCAAATATAATAACAACAATAATAACAACTACTACTCATATTAGTTACAATAGCAGTAGTAGAAGCAATATCAAAAGTACCAATAGCAGTATTAGTAGCAGCAGTAGCATTAGTTGCAGTAGTAGTATTAGTAGTAATAGTTATAGTAGTCATGGAAGTAGTAGTAGCAGTAGTCATGGTAGTAGTAGTAGTAGTAGTGGTGGTGGTGGTGGTAGTAGTCCTAGTAGTAGTAGTAGTTATTGTACTAGTAGTAGTACTAGTTGCAATAGTTTTAGTCATTGTTGTTGTTGTAGTAATAGTAGTAGTAGTTATTAGTAGTAGTAGTAGTAGTAGCTATAGGAGAAGAAGAAGATGGGTTGCTAGTAGTAGAAGTTGTAGTAGCTATTGTACTAGCTGTAGTAGTAGTAGTAGTAGGAGTAGTAGCATTAATCATAGTAGCAATAGTAGTTATAACAGAAGTGGTAGTAGTGGTAGTAGTAGTAGTAGTTGAAGTAGCACTTGTACATGTAGAAGCACTATCAGTAGTAGATGTAGTAGTTGTAGCTATCACAATAGTAGCAATCATAGAAGGAGAAGTGGCAGTAGCAGTAGTAGAAGTAACAATGGCATTAGTTGCAATAGTAGTGCTAGTAACAGTATCTATTATAGCAATAGCTATATTAGTAGTAGCATAGTAGTAGTAGCCACAGTAGTAGTGGCAGTTATAGCATAAGTAGTTGTAGGAGCTTTAGTAGTTGCTGTAGTGGTGGTAGAAGTAGTAGCAGTTGTTGTAGCTGGATTAGCAGTAGTTGCAAAACCAGTATTAGCAGTAGTAGTTTAAGTAGTAGTCGTAGTAGTAGTAGCCGTAGCGATAGTAGCAGTGATAGCAGTAGTAGTAGTTGTAGTAGAAGTCGTTGTAGTGCTAGATGTAGAAGCAGTAGTAGTAGCAGCAATAGTAGTATTAGTAGTAGTAGCAATAGTAGTAATCACAATAGTAGTAATAGCAGTAGTAGCGATAGTAGCAGAAGTAGTAGTAGTAGTAGCAGCAGTAGCAAGAGTCGTAGTAGTCTCAAGAGTAGCAAGAGTTACAATAGTAGCAGCATTCGTTGCAACAGTGGCAATGGTAGCAGCAAGTGTAACATGAGTAGTAATAGTAGTAGTAGCCATCATAGTAGTAGTAGTAGTAGAAGCAGTTGTAGTAATAGTAGTAGCAGAAGTAGAAGTAGAAGTAGCAGCAGTAGTAGTAGTAGGTGAAGTAGTTGTAGTTGTACTAGTTGTAGCAGCTGAGTACTTGATGTAGTAGTAGTAGCAACAGCATAAGAAGTAGAACTGGTAGTATTACTAATATTAGGAGAAGTACTAGCAGAAGTAGTAGTAGTAGTAGTGGTTGTAGTAGTAGGAGTAGCAGTAGCAGCAGCAGTAGTAGAAATAGAAGTAGTAATAGCAATAATAGTAGTAGTAATAGATGTAATATTAGCAACAATAGTAGCTATGGTAGTACCAGTAACAGTACTAATAGTAGTAGTAGTAGTAGAAGTAGTAGCACTAGTAGGAGTAGCAGTAGCATTAGTAGCAGGTGAAATGTAGTAGTAGTAATAGTACGAGCAGTAATAGCAGTGACTTTAGTAGTAGTAGAAGCAGAAGTGGTAGTGGTAGTACTTGTAGTAGTACTTGTATAAGTAATAGTAGTAGTGCCAATCGATATAGTAGTAGAAGCCTTTGTAGTAGGAGTAGCAACAGTAGTAGTAATAGTTGGAGGAGTAGGGGTAGTAGTAGTTGTAGCAATAGCTACAGTAGAAATAATAATAGTAGTAGTAGAAGCTGTAGCAGTAGTAGTAGTACTAGAAGCAGTAATAGTAGCCATAGTTGTAGTAGTTGGAGTAGTAGTAGCAGTAGAAGTTATAGTACTAGTAGTAGTAGAAGTAGTAGCCATAGTGGTAAAAGTGGTAGTTGTAGTAGTAGTAGTAGTAGCAGTAGTCGTAGTAGTAACTATAGTTGTAGTAGCAAAAGTAGTAGTAGAAGTTGTAGTAGCAGGAGCAATATTAGCAGAAGTAGCATCAAAAGTAATAGTAGTTGCAGAAGTAGTAGTAATAGTAGTTATAGAAGTAGAGGTAGCAGTAGTAGTTGGAGAGGTAATTATAGTAGTAGCAATAGTAGTAACAACAGTAGCAGTGGTAGTAGTGCTTGTATAAGTAGTCACAATAGTAGTAGTCATAGTAGTAGTAGTGGCAATAGTAGCAGTAGTAGAAGTAGTTATTATAGTAGCCATAGTAATAGTAGTAGTAGTAGTAATAATTATTGTAGCAACAGTAGTGCTTGAAGTAGTAGTATTAGTAGCAGTAGAAGTAACAGTAGTAGCAGTAGTTGCATTAGTAGCAGCAGTATTTGCAGCAGTAGCATTAGTAGTAGTAGTATGAGTAGTAGCTGTAATAGTAGTCGAAGTAGTAGCAATAGTAATACTAGCAGCAACATAAGTAGTAGCAGTAGGAGCTACAGTAGATGTAATAGTAGTATGAGTTGGAGTAATAGTAGTAGTAGCAATGGTAGCAGTAGTAACGGTAGTAGTAGGAGTAGTAGCAGTAGATGTAGTTGTAGTAGTTATAGTATTAGTAGCAGTTATATAGGTTGTAATAGTCACAGTAGTTGTAGCAGTAGTAGTAGTAGTAGTAGTTATTATGGCAGTAGTAGTTGTTGTTGTAGTCATGGTAGTAGTAGTAGCAGGAGTAGTAGTAGTAGCTATAGTAGTATTAGTAGTAGCAGTAGTAGTAGCATCATAAGCAATTTTAGTAGTAGTGGCAGTAGCAGCAGCAGCAGCAGTAGTAGTAGCAGTTATAGTAGTAGTATTAGTAGTAGTAGCAACAACAATATTAGTAGTTTTAGTTGTAGTAGTAGTTTCAACAGTAGTAGTCATAGTAGTAGTAGTAGTTTTTGATGTAGTAGTAGTAGTTATTATCGTGGTAGTATTAAGAAAAATTATAGTTGGAATAGTTGTAGGAGTAGGAGTTTGAGTAGGTGTAGTAGAAATAGTAGAGTAGTAGCAGCAGTAGTAGTTGCAACAGTAATAGTCGTACTAGTAGTTGGAGGAGGAGTAGAAGTAGTAGTAGTTGTTATTGTTGTTATAGTTGTAGAAGTAGTAGTAGTGGTGGTAGTAGTCGTAGAATTAGCCATCGGAGTAGTAGTACAAGTAATAGTAGGAGTAGCAATCGTAGTAGTAGGGGTAGCAGTAGTAGCAGCAGGAGTAGTAGTAGCAGTAGTAGGAGTAGTAGAAGTAGTAGAAGTATTAGTAGTAGTAGTAATAAGAGTAGTAGTAGCAGTGGTGGTAGTTGTAGTAGTAGTAGCAGTAATAGTAGCAATAGTAGTAGTTGAAGTACTAGTAGGAGTAATAGTAGTTGCAGTAAAAGGAGCAGTAGTTGTAGTAGTTGTAGTAGTAGTAGTAGTACTCATTGCAGTAGTCGAAGTAGTTGTAGTAGTAGTAATAGTAGTGGTAGTACAAACAGCAGTAGAAGTAGTATTAGTAGTAGCAGTTGTTATTGTAATAAGAGTTGGTGTAGGTGTAGTAATAGTAGTAGAAGTTGGGGTAGTGGAAGTGGCAATAGAAGTATTAGTAGTAGTAGTAGTAGTAGTAGTAGTAGCGGTAGTGGCAGTTGCAATTGTAGTAGTAATAGAAGTAGTAATAGGAGTAGCAGGAGTAGTAGTTGTAGTAGTAGTAGTAGTAGTAATAGTAGTAGTAGTAATAGGAGTAGAAGTAGTGGTAGCAATAGTATTGGTAATATTATTAGTAGTAGTAGTAGTAGTAGTAGTAGTAGTAGTAGTATTAGTAGTAATAGGTATAGTAGTAGTAGTAGTAGCAACAGAAGTGCTAGTAGCAGAAGTAGTAGTCGTAGAAATAGTAATAGTAGCAGAAGTAGTAGTAGTAGTACTTGTTGTTGTTGTTGTTGTTGTAGTAGTAGTTGTGCTAATGCAACAGTAGTAGTTGTGCTAATGCAGTAGTAGTAGTTGTAGTAGTTGGAGTAGTAGTTATAGAAGTAGTAATAATAGTAGTTGTAGCAGTAGCGCTAGTAATTGTAGTAATTGTAGTTGTAGTGGTAATAGTAGTAGTAGTTCTAGCAGTATTACGAGTAGGAGTTCAGTCGAAGTAGGGGTCATAGTAGCAGTAGTAGGAGTAGTAGTAGTTGTTGTAATGGCAGGGATAGGAGTAGGAGTAGTAGTAGTAGTTGTTGTTGTTGTTGTAGAAGAAGTATTAGTAGTAGTAGTAGTAGTAGTAGAATTAGTTGAAGTGGTATTAGTAGTAGTAGTATTTGTGGTATTAGTATTAGTATGAGTAGCAATATTAGAAGTAGTATTAGTAGTAGTAGTAGTAAGAGTAGGAGTTGGAGTAATAGTAATTGGAGCAGTGGTAGTAGTAGTAGTAGGAGTAGTTGTAGTAATAGGGGTTGGAGTAGAGTAGTATCAATTATACAAGTAATAGAAGTAATTGTAGTAGTAGTAGTAGCTGCAATAATAGTAGATGTTGTAGTACTAGTAGTAGTAGTAGTTGCAATAGGAGTAGTAGTGGTAATAGTAGTAACAGTACTAGAAGTGGCAGTAGTAGTGGTAGTTGTAGAAGAAGTAGTAGCAACAATAGTAGGAGTAGTACTAGTTATAGTAGTTGTAATTGTCAGAGCAGTGGTAGGAATAGGAGTTGGAGTTGGAGTGGCAGTCCTAGTTATAGTTGTAGTAGTCATAGTAGGTGTAGTAGGAGTAGAAATAGAAGTAGCAGCTATAGCTACAGTAATAGTAGAACTAGTAGTAGTAGTAGGGGGAGTCATAGCAGTAGTAGTAGCAGTAGTAGTAGCAGTAGTGGTAGTAGAAACGATACTAGCAGTAATAATAGATCTAATAGCAGTAGTAGGAGTAGTAGTTGTAGTAGAAGTAGTAGTAGTCATAGTACTAGAAGTACTTGTAGCAATAGTAGTAGTAATATTAGTTGCAGAAATGGCAATTGTGGTTGCAGTGGTACTAGTTGTAGTAGTACTACTACTGATAGTATTAGTAGTAGTATTAATGCTAGTAGTAGTAGTAGTAATAGAAGTACTAGGAGTGGTAGTAGTCATAGTAGTGGCAGCAGTAGTAGGAGTAGTAGTAGTAGAAGTAAGAGTAGAAGTAGTAGTAGTTGGAGTAGTGGAAGTAGTAGGAGTAGCAGTTGTAGTTGAAGTTGTAGTAACAGTAGTAGTCGTAGTAGTAGTAGAATCAGTAGTAGTAGTAATTATTGTTGAAGTAGTAGTAGTAGGAGTTGTCGTTGTAGTAGTAGTAGTAGAAGCAGTTACAGTAATAGTGTAGTAGTAGTAGTTGCTGTTGTTGTTGTCATTGTAGTAGCAATGGAAGGGGTTGTAGTAGAAGTAGTAGCAGCAGCAGCAGTAGTAGTATTAGTAGTCATTGTAGTATTAGCAGTAGGACTAGTTGTAACAGTAGTATTAACAGTAGTAGTAGTAGCGGCAATAGTAGTAGTAGTCATCGTTATAGTAGCAGCAGTTATAATTGTAGTAGTAGGAGTAGTAGTTATAGAAGTAGTAGTAATATTAGTAGTAGCAGTAGTACTACTAATAGTAGTAGTAGTAGTAGTAGTAGCAGTTGTAGTTGTAATAATAGTAGCAATAGTAGTAGCAATATTTGTATTGTAGTAATAGCCATAGTAGTAGCCGTAGGTGTAGAAGTTGCTGTAGGAGTTGGACTAGGAGTGGCAGCAGTAGTAGTAGTATTACTACTAGTAGTAGTACTAGCAATAGTAGTAGTAGGAGAAGGAGTAGGAGTAGGAGTAGTAGTTGCTATAGTTAGAGTAAGAGTAGTAGTAGTGGCTAGATCAGTAGTAGTTGTAGTAGTGGTATTAGTTGTAGTAGTATTAGTGCAGTACTAGGGGTAGGAGTGGGAGAAATACTAATTGGAGTAGTGGTAGTAGTAGTAGGAGTAGTAGCAACAGTTGGAATTGGAGTAGGAGTAGTAGAACTTGTGCTAGTAATAGAAGTAATAGCAGTAGTAGCAGCTGCAACAGTAGTAATAGTAGTAATAGTAATAGTACTAGTATTTGTAGTAGTAGCAATAGGAGTAGTAGTGGTAATTGGAGTAACAGTAACAATAGTAGTAGTGGTAGCAGTAGTAGAAATAGTAGTAGTAGTTGTAGGAGTAGTAGTAGTTGTAGTAGTTGTAGCAATTGTACTTGTCGGAGGAGTGGTAGGAGTAGTAGTTGGAGTAGGAGTCATAGTACGAGTTGTAGTAGTAGTATTAGCACTAGTAGGAGTAGTAGTAGTAGTAGTAGCAGCAACAGTAGTAGTAGTATTAGTAGTCATTCTAGCTTTAGTAGTAGTACTAGTAGTAGTAGTAGAAGTTGGAGTAGTAGCATTAGTAGTAGTTGTAGTATTAGTAGTTGTAGTAGTAGTAGTAGTAGTAGTAGTAGTAGTATTAGTAGGAACAGCAGCAATAATTGTTGTAGTAGCAGGAGTAGTAGTTGTAGAAGTAATAGTAGCACAAGCTGTTCTATTTAGTAATAGTAGTAGTAGTAGTAATAATAGTACTGGCAATAGTAGTAGTAGTAGTAGTAGTAGTAGTAGTAGTGGTGGTTGGTGTAGTAGTAGTTGTAATAGTAGTAGAAGTAGTAGTAACAGTTGTAGTAGTAGTAGTAGTAGTAGTAGTAGTAGTAGTAGTTTAAGTAGTAGTGGTTGGTGTAGTAGTAGTAGTAATAGTAGTAGAAGTAGTAGTAACAATTGTAGTAGTAGTAGTAGTAGTAGTAGTAGTAGTAGTAGTAGTAGTAGTAGTAGTAGTAGTAAGAGCAGCAGCAGTAGTACGAGTAGCAGAAGTAGTTGGTGTAGAAATTATAGTAGTAGTTGTTGTCATTGTTGCAGTGGTAGTAGTAGTAATAATAGTGGTACTAGTAGTAGCAGTAGGTAGTATTATGAGTGGAAGTGGCAGTAGTAGTAGTTGTAGTAGAAGTAGTAGCAATGGTTGTAGCAGTAGTAGTAGTAGCTGAAGTTGTAGTAGTAGGAAAAAATGTGCTACTTGTAGTTGTAGTAGCAACAACAACAACAACAGTAGTAGTATTTTTAGATATAGTAGTAGCAGTTTTAGCAGCCCTAGTAGTAGAAGTTGTAGTAGTTGTAGTGGCAGCAGTAGTAGTTGTAGTAGTAGTAATTGTGGTAGTAGCAACAGTAGTAATAGCAGTTGTCGTGGCAATAGCAATTGTAGTAGCAGTAGTTGTGGTAATAGTTTTAGTAGTAGTAGTAGTAGTATCAACAGCTGTAGTAGCGGCAGTAGTAGTAGTATTAGTAATAATAGTGGCAGTAGTAGAGTAGTAATAGTAGTAGTAATAGTGGTAGTAGCAGCAGTAGTAGTAGTAGTAGTAATAGTGGTGGTAGCACTAGTAGTAGTAGTAGTAGTGGTAGCAAAAGTAGTTGCAATAGTACAAGTAGTAGTAGTAGGAAAAGCAGTAGCAGTAGTTGTAGCATCCGTGGTAGTAGCAGTCGTGTTAGGAGTAGGAGAAGTAGTTGTAGATGTAGTAGTAGTAGCAGTAGCGATAATAGTAGTAACAGCAGTAGTAGTAATAATAGTGGTTGCGTTAGTTGTCGGAGTGGAAGTAGTTGGAGTAGTAGTAGCAATAGCAGTGGCAGTTGTAGTAATAGTGGCTTTAGTAGTAATTACAGTAGTAGTAGCAATTGCAGTAGTTGCAGTAGTAGTTGCGAAAGTAGTAAGAATAGCAGCTGTACTAGTCACAGTAGTAGTTGTAGCAATAGCAGTAGTGGCAGTAGCTGCAGATGTATTAGTAAGAGTAATAGTAGTAGTAGATGCTCTAGTTGTTGTTGTAGTAGTAGTCGCAGTAGTAGTAGTAGTAGTAGTTATAGCAAAAGTAATAGTAGAAGTAGAAGCAGTGGCAGTTGTAGTAGCTATTGTAGTAGTAGCAGTAGTTGTAGTAGTAGTAGGTGTAGTTGCTGTAGTAGTAGTAGCAGCAGCAAAAGCAACAACAGCAGTAGTAGTAGTAGCAGTAGAAGTCAAAGTACTAGAAGCTACAGTAGTAGCAGTAGTATTATTAGTAGTGGTAGCCACAGTACTTGTAGTAGAATTAGTAGTTGTTATGACAGCAGCAATAACAAAAGTAGCAGTAACAGTAGTAGTAGTGATTGTAGTAGCACCAGGAGGAGTCGTAGTAGTAGTAGTAGCAGTAGCTGCAAGAGTAGTAGTAGTCGTAGTAATAGTAGTAGTAGCGGTGGTAGTAGTTGTGGTCCTAGCAGCAGCTGCTGTGGTAACAGAAGTAGTAGCATTTGTACTAGCAGTTGCAATAATAGTACTGCTACTTGTAGTAGTTATAGTTGTAGTTGTAGCTGTAGTAGTACTAGAAGTATTAGTTGTAGTAGTAGTAGAAGTAGTAGTAGTAGTAGCGGGAGTAGCACTTGTAGTAGTAGCAGTAGTAGAAAAATTAGTAGTAGTAGTACAAATAGTAGTAGTAGCAGAAGCAGCAGTAGTAGGAGTAGCAGCCATAGTAGTAAGAGTCGTATTAGGAGTGGGGGAAGTAGTTGTAGATGTAGTAGTAGTAGCTGCAGCAGCAACAGCAACAAGAGCAGTAGGAGTAGTAGCAGTAGTATTAGTAGTAGTAGAGAAGCAATAGCAGCAATAGTCGTAGCAATGATAGTAGTAATGGTAGTAGTTGCAGTTGTAGTAGCAGTAGGAGCGATAATAGTAACAATAGGAGCTTTAGTAGAACTAGTAGTAGTAGTCATAGCAAAAGTAGTAGCAGTAGTACAAGCAGTAATAGAAGTAGAAGAAGCAGCAGTAGCCGTAGCAGTCATTGTAGCAGCAGTTCTAGTAGTTGTAAGAGATGTAGTAGTAGTATTAGTAGTAGTAGTGTAGCAATTGCGACAACAACAGGAGCCACAACAACAGTAGTAGTAGGAGTAGCAGCAGTGGTAGTCAAAGCTATAGTAGTAGTAGTCATTGTATTAGAAGTCATACCCGCAGTACTAGTAGCAGTCACATTAGTCACAGCAGTAGTAGTAGTGGTAGCAATAGCAGTTGTTGTAGTTGTGACAGTAGCAGCAGCAGCAGCAGTAGTAGCAGTAGCAGTAGCAATAGCAGTAGCAGCAACAATAGTAGCAGTCCTATAAGTTTTTGTAGTAGAAGTAGAAGTAGTAGCAGCGGTAGTAGTAGTTTTGGTAGCAGCAGCAGCATCTGTAGTAGAAGAAGTTGTGCAGTTATAGTAGTAGCAGCAACAGTAGTACTACTACTAGTAGTAGTTGTAGCAATAATAATAGTAGTAGTATTTAGTTGTAGTGTCAGTAGAAGTAGTGGTACTAGTAGTAGTTGTTGTTGTGGTAGTAGTAATAGTAGTAGTAGTAGAAGTAGTAGTAGCAGTAGCAGCAGTAGTAGTACTAGTAGTAGTGGTAGTAGCAGTAGAAGAATTGCAACAGTAGCAGCAGTAGTAGAATAATTGTAGCAGTAGCAGCAGTAGTAGTAACAGCGGCAATTACAACAGTTGTAGTAGTAGTAGTTGCCATAGTAATAGCGGTAGCCACTGTCATAGCGGTAGTTGTAGTAGTAGCTATAGCTTGGGTAGTAATAGTAGTAGTAGTTGTTGCTGTTGTTGCTGTTGTTGTAGTGGTAGTAGTAGTAGTAGTTGTGGTAGTATTAGTAGTGTTAGTTAGTAGTAGTAGTAGTAGTAATAGTAGTAGTAGTAGCATTAGTAGCATTAGTAGTAGCAGCAGTAGAAGTAGTTGTAGTTGTAGCAGCAGCAGCAGTAGTAGTAGTGGCAATAGTGGTAGCAGCAGCAGTAGTTGTGGTGGTGGTGGTGGTAGTAGTAGTAGTAGTAGTAGTAGTACTCGTACTAGTAGTAAGATTAGTTGCAGTAACAGTAGCAGCAGTAGTAGAAGTAGTATTAGTAGCAGCAGCAATAACAACAGTAGCAGTAGTAGCAGTAGGAGTACTTCTGGTATGTAACGTAGGAGTAGTAGTAGTAGGAGTAGTAGTATTAGTAGTAGTTGTGGTAGTAGTAGTAGTAATAGTAGCATTTGTAGTAGTAGTAGTAGCAACAGAAGTTGCTGTAGGAGTAGTAGTAGTGGTAGTAGTAATAGTACTAGTACTAGTAATAGCATTTGGAGTAGCACTTGTAGTAACAATAGTAGCAATAGCAGTGATAGTAGTATTAGTAGAAAGAGCAGTAGCAGTACTAGTTATTGTTGTAGTAGTAACTATAGTAGAAGTAGCAGCAGTAGTAGCAGTTGTAGAAGTAGTATTAGTATTGCTAGTAGCAGCAGCAGTTGTAGTAGCTGTAGTTGTTGCAGCAGTAGCAGTAGTTGTAGCAGCAGTAGTAATAGCAGTAGTTATAGTACAAGTAATAGTGGTAGTAACAACATAAGCCATAGAAGTTTTAGTAGTAGCAGAGGTTATGCTAGTACCATTAGCGCAGTAGTAGTAGTAGCAGCAGCACTAGTAGTAGTAGTAGTAGGAGTAGGAGTAGGAGTAGTAGGAGTAGTAGTAGTAGTAGTAGTAATAGTAGTAGCAGTAATACAGTAATGGCAGTTGTAGTAGTAATAGTAGAAGTAGTTGTAGTAGAAGTAGTAGTAGTAGTAGTAGTAGTAGTAGTAGTAGTAGTAGTAGTAGTAGTAGCAATAGTATAGTAATGGCAGTTGTAGTAGTAATAGTAGAACTAGTTGTAGTAGTAGTAGGAGTAGTAGTAGTAGTAGGCGACGAAGTAATAGTAGTAGTAGTAGCGGTAGTAGCAGTAGTAGTTGGTGTAGTAGTTGTAGTAGTAGTAGTAATAGAAGTAGCTGTTGTTGTAGAAGGTGTTGTCATAGTTGCATTCGTAATAGTAGTAGTTGTAGTAGTTTTAGTAGTAGTTGTTGTTACCGTAGCAGTAGTTGTAGTAGTAGCAATAGTAGCAATAGTAGCAACAGAAGTAGTAGTTGCAGTAGCAATTGTAGCGGCAGTAGTAGTAGTAATAGTAGTACTAGCACTAGTAGTAGTAGTAACAATAGAAGTTGTTGTACTAGTAGTGTTTGTAGCAGCTCCAACAGTAGTAGTAGCAGGAGTAGTAATAGTACTAGTAAAAGCAGTAGTAGTAGTAGTTGTGGTAGCTGTAGTAGTAGTAGAAGTAGTAAAAGCAGTAGCAACAACGGCAGCAGTAGTAGTGGCTGTAGTAGTAGTAGAAGTTGCAATAGTAGAAGAAGTAGTTGTAGTAGCTGTAGTAGTAGTAGTAGTGGTGGTAGAAGTAGTAGGAGTTGTAGGAGAAGTTGAGTTGTAGCCATAATCGTAGTAGTTGTTGTAGTAGTAGTAGTAGTAGTAGAGGTAGTAGTAGCTGTACCGGTAGTAGTAGGAGAGGTATTAGTAGTAGTTATAGCAGCAATAATAGCAGTAGAAGTAGTAGTAATAGTAGTGGTAGTGGTAGCAGCAACAGTAACAGTCGTACCAGTAATCATCGTCATAGTAGTGGTAGCAATAGTAGTAGTAGTAGCAGTACTTGTGGTACCAATCGCTAGAAAAGTAGTTGTTGCAATTGTAGTTGTGGCAATAGTAGTAGCAGTAGTAGCAGTAGAACTATTACTAGGAGAAGTAGTAGTAGTAGTAGTAGTAGTAGTATTAGTAGTAGTAGGAGAGGTAGTATTAGTTGCAGTATATAATAGTAGCTGTAGTCATGGTAGTAATAGTAGTAGTAGCAGTAGTACTAGTAGTAGTAGTAGTAGTATTAGTAGCAATAACAATAGCAATAGTAGTAGTAGTAGTAGTAGTAGTAGTAGTAGTAGCACCAGCAGCAGCAAGAGTAGCAATAGTAGTAGCAGTAGTTGTAGTAGAAGTTGTAGTAGTAGTGGTAGTGGTAGTAGTAATAGTAGTAGTATTAGGAGTACTAGTACTCGTAATAACATTTGTAGCAAAGGTAGTAGTAGCAGTAGTAGTAGTATTAGTAGCAATAACAACAGCAATAGTAGTAGTACTAGCATTAGCGGTAGCAGTAGCTGTAGTAGTAGAAGTAGTAGTTGTAGTATATGAAGTAATGTTAGTAGTCGCAATAGTAGTAGTAGGAGTAGTAGTAGTAGCAGTAGTAGTTGTAGTTGTTGTGGTAGTAGTAGTAGTCGTAGTAGTAGCAGCAGCTATAGCAGTACTAGTTGTTGTTGTGGTAGTAGCTGACGTAGCTGTAGTAGCTGCAGTAGAAGTAACAATAGTTGTAGTAGTTGTAGTAGTAGTATTAGTGATAGCAGTAGTAGTTGTAGTCGCAGTAGTTGTAGCAGAGGTAGGAGTGGTTGTGCAACAAATAGTAGTGGTATTAGCGGTAGAAGTGGTAGTTATTGTAGTAGTAGTTGAGGTAGTACTAGTAGCATTAGCACAGTAGTAGTAGTAGTAGTACTAGTAGTAGTAGTAGCAGCTGCGATAGTAGTAGTAATAGTAGCAGCGGTAGTAGTAGCAGTAGTAGCAATTGTAATCGTAATAGTAGAGGTAGTAGTAGCAGACGTAGTAGTTGAAGTAGTAGTAGCAGGAGCAGTAGTACTAGTCGGTGAAATAATAGTAGTAATAGCAGCAGCAGTAGTGTAGTAGTAGTAGTAGTAGTAGTCATAGTTGTAGTCGTAATAGTAGTAGCAGGAGAAGTTGATGTAGCATTAGTGTTCATAGTAGTAGTAGTTGTAGTAGTTTTAGTAGTATTAGTTGTCACAGTAGTAATAGTAGTAGCCATATTAGTAGTAGCAGTAGTAGCTGTAGAAGCTGTAGTAGCAACAGTAGTAGTAGTAGTAATAGTAGCAGTAGCACTAGCAGTAGTAGTAACAATAGAAATTGTTGTACTAGTAGTAGTAGTAGCAGCAGCTATGGTTTTATTTGAAGTAGTAGTAGTAGTAGTAGTGGCTATAGTAGCAGCAGTGGTAGTAGTAGTAGTAGGCGAAGTTGAGTTGTAGTTGTTGCCGTAGTAGTAGCAGTACTAGGATTCAAAGTAGTAGTAGCTATACTGGTACTAGTAGAAGAAGTACTGGTAGTAGCTGTAGCAGCAGCAACTATTGTAGAAGTAGTAGTAATAGCAGTAGTAGTAGTAGTAGCAGTGGTATCAGTTGTACTAGTAATAGTCGTCGTAGTAGTAGTAGTAGTAATAATAATAGCAGTAGTACTAGTTGTAGTAGTAGCTGTAGAAGTATTTGTAGCAATTGTAGTTGTGGCTGTAGTTGTAGCAGTAGGCGAAGTAGTAGTAGGACTAGTTGTAGTAGTAGGAGAAGTAGTAGTAGTAGTAGTAGTAGTAGTAGTAGTAGTAATAGGAGGAGGAGGAGGAGGAGGAGGAGGAGGAGGGGAAGTAGTGTTAATAGTAATAGAAGTAGTAGTAGCAGCTGCAGTAGTAGTGGTAGTAATATTGGTAGCAGTAGTAGTAGGAGTAGTAGTAGTAATAATAGTAGCAGTAGTGGTAGTAGTAGTGGTAGTAGTAGTAGTACTAGCAGCATTAGTAGTTGTAGTAGTAATAGTAGAAGTAGTTGTAGTAGAAGTAGTAGGAGTAGAAGTAGTAGTAGTAGTCGGTGATGTAATTGTGGTAGTAGTAGTAGCAGTCGTAGCAGTAGTAGGGGTAGTTGTAGTAATAGTAGTAACTGTTGTTGTAGAAGTTGTTGTCATAGTAGTATTCATAGTAGTAGTAGTTGTAGTAGCTAAAGTAGTAGTAGCAAGAGCATTAGTAGAGTAGCAGTAGTAGTAGTAGTAGCAGTAGTAATAGTAGCAGTTGTAGCAGTAGTAATAGTAGTACTATCACTAGCAGTAGTTGTAGCTGTAGAAGTTGTTATGCTAGTAGTGTTAGTAGTAGCTGTAGTAGTAGTAGTAGTAGTAGGAGTAGTAATAGTAGCAGTAAAAGCAGTAGCAGTAATAGTTATGGTTGTAGTCGTAGCAGCAGCAGTAGCAGTAGTAGTGGCTACAGTATTAGTAGAAGTAGTAGTAGTAGTATCAGTAGTTGTAGTAGCTTTAGTACTAGTAGAAGTAGTGGTAGGAGTAGTAGTAGTAGTTGTAGATGTAGTGGTAGTAGTAGGAGGAGGAGTAGTAGTAGTAGTATTAGTTATAGTATTAGTAGCAGTAGCAGGAACAGTCGTACTAGTAATAGTCATAGTAGTAATAGTAGATGTAATAACAATAGTAGCAGTAATAGTTGTAGTACTTATTGTAGTAGTAGCTGTAGAAGTAGTAGAAGTAGTAGAACTAGAAGTAGTAGTAGGCGAAGTAATAGAAGTAGCAGAAGTAGTATAAGCAGTAGAAGTAGTAGTAGCAGTAGGCGAAGTACTAGAAGTAGTAGCACTAGAAGTAGTAGTAGGAGAAGCAGTAGTAGTTGTTGTTGTTGTTGTCGTAGAAGTAGTATTAGTTGTAGTAGAAGCAGTAGTGGCAGTAGCAGTAGTAGTGGTAGTAATAGTAGTAGTAGTAGCAGTAGTGGTAGTAGGAGTAGTAGAGCAAAAGTGTTGGAGACTAGGTATTTTGGCTTGGAGCAGGAGCGGAAGAAGGAGAAGCAGAATGAGAAGAAGAAGGAGCAGATATAGGAAATTTTGGTAAGTTTCTCGATGTCATTCCTTGACGACTCTGAGAGGTTTATATAGGAGAGAAGCCCGCCTTATCACCATACGAGTGGATAAGGGTAGGGCATATGCTTTGCATCTACTTTACATCACATCTACTTTACATCACATCTACTTTGCATCTACTTTACATCACATCTACTTTACTTTACATCACAACATCACATCTCATTTACTTTACTTTATTCTCTTGCCTTTGCATCTTCTTTTCCCCATTTTGCTTCCTGTGCAAGCTAGCCCCATGTCCTCAGAACATGAAAGCAGGCAGTCGCTGGGCTGCGTCAGTTGTGAGTTTGACTGTTGTTTCAAGCTGGATATCGATCTGAGTGACCACAGGATGCCACTGGGCCCAGAAATTGCCCGTGGTCTTGCGGCCTACGCGCTTTGTGGCTTCGGTTAGCTTTAGGGCGTGGAGGTCATAGAATTGTCGAACAGCTGTAAGTGCTTCCTGGGCACTCTGTCGTTCCAGCTGTTGGAGCCGCCGTCTAATGGCCTCATAAGCGTCAAGGGACATGGGAAGGTCTCGTAGGAGCTGTAATTGTTGTTCATAGTGTCGCACAAGGCTTGAGCTGTCGCCATGTGCTTCTTCATCTCCTGAGAGGGGACTTGAGGAGCGCCTTGTAATTGGGTTGCGATGAGGTTGAGGACCTCCAGGCCTTCGGGTGCTGGCCATCCTGAAATCACAAGAGAAGTAATTAAATGGGAGAGAGTATCCGCCAGCTGGTTATCCTCTCCACTAATGTGTTCAAACTTGATGGCAAGCCCAGTGCCGGTAACGTAGTCGGTGAAGGCAAGCCAGCGAACGCGGGAAGGCTTATTACTGGCCGACTTATTGAAGAAGCTAATAATAGCTTGACAGTCGATTCGAATGGTGAGCTCGGCCTTATCCAAATAGTAAATTTTTAGTGCTTCCAGCATATTCATGACGGCAAATAGCTCCTCATCAATAGTGGACTTGAGTGGGTGGAACCTGCCGCTAGCATAGGCACATATCTTCTCCATAGCCTTAGGGTCATATTTTTGGGGCTTCCATTTGCAGACCCCGCCCCATCCTGTCATACAGCCGTCGGTTTCTAGGATCATATGGCAGACTTCGAGGGGGATGTCTAGATCCGACAGCTGTTGAACTAAGGCCTTGATCTTGGAAACTAAGTCCCAATCTTGAGAGTTCCAACGTTTCTCCCCTGTAGGACTTGTTTTGGCATAGAGTGGCCCGAGGAGAGTTCCCAGATTAGGAATATAGCTTCGGGCGTAATTCAAGATCCCGAGCCAAGCTCGGAGGCCTTTCATGGTGGTCAGTTCCTGTTCCTGAAACTCCGCAATCTTCTTGATAATGTGCGGTGGTAGCTTGATTCGTTGGTTCCCAAACACTGCCCCTAAGAATTCCACTTCAGGGACTACCAATTTCATTTTGGTTGGGCTCAGGATTAGCCCATTAGTTTGGCAGATATGCAACATGACTCAGAGATGCTGCTCATGCTCTGCTTCAGAGGAAGAGAAGACCAAAATATCATCAATATAGACCGCAATAAAGTCTTCTGTGCCTTTAAAGCAGGTGTACATCTTCCTTTGGAAAACGGCGGGTGCATTTTTGAGGCCAAAAGGCATTACGAGCCATTCATACAGGCCATCGGGTACCCAAAAGGCCGTTCATTCCACAGAAGCAGGATGCATTGCCACCTGATGAAATCTTGATTTCAGATCAAACTTGGAGTATATGCGACTTTGAGTGACCTTTCGTAGAATTGTGTTGATCCCAGGCAAACTGTATTAATCTTTGTTAGTAATATCATTTAGGCGCCGGTAGTTGAACACCATCCGCTCTTTGCCTTTGATGTCTTGGCCCGTACGAGGATCAACTGTTGTGCCGGAGTACACGATTATTGCGGTCGTGCGATGCCGGCTTTTGCTGGGTCGAATAAGACCAAGGTCCAGGAGTGCTTTCACATGTTTTGCATATGTAGCCTTGGCTTGTGGTGTAATGTGCTTCAAGGGCCGGTCTTCAATAGTGAAGTTCGGATTTTTGATCTCCTGGTGACATAGCACCTAGTTCTTGGACAAATACTTCAGCGGGTTGTCACCAATGTAGCCTTGGCTTCGCAGCTCCTGGAGCAAGGGGCCGAATTTGCTGATGAAATTTTGTGATGGCCGTTGTTCCGCTGAGTAGCGCACTAATTCCTGTATCTGTATATACTCCTCTTTGTCTAGCTCCAACTCCTCAATAGCTGCTGTAGTTGGTACTGAGGGAAGAGTGTGAATGGTGGTCACGTTTTTATAAAATGTGACCGTGTCTCCTTCAATGCGGACTCCACCTTGCATTGCTCGAATGAAGTTGCAGCTGCGGATCATCTGAATGTCTTCCCCTAACTTCATGGGGAAGGCGTAGGTATAAGGGACCCGAAAGCCATGGTCCCCAATCAGCATGTGGCCGAGTTTCAATTTCTTGTTGGCCGAGGTGCGAGAGTTGATGCCACTGAAGTGCACTAGGAAGGGGTTGTTTTCTAGGACATTAATAGGGACTGCCCCTTGATCGATGCAGCAGGTTGTTGTCCCTGTATCGAGAATGGCATTTACTTCAAATGGCACAATATGTGGAATATCAAATTTCACCTTCAGATTGTAGAGCATATTTTTGCCTCGGCGAGGCTGCGTTGGCAACTGGGTTTCGGCTGAGAGAACTTGATGAGTGGTGTTGTTGGCTTTATGGTGTCTCGAATCCGGATTTTCCGGATAGTCTTAATTATATTAATGGGCCTAATCCTTATCTAGATTTATCTTCTAGAAGTCTTAAATTAGTAGAAGTCTTATTTGAGTCAGTCTTCTATTTTGACTCAAACATCATTAGGCCACATCTATAAATACACCATTGATGTAAGGGTCTCAAGAAATAGAAAAAGAGAGGGAGAGTTGGTGATATTGGAGTTTCGTCTCCGTCATTGTAATCTTCTCTTTTCTCTTCCTCATCAATACAATATTCTCTGGATCGTCTTCCCACATATATCTCTTGTGTGCTATCTTTTCCTCTTTTTTGTTCTTCCTCTATATTGTGAATTTTGGTGGACATTGATATTTTCCGCAACAAGTGGCATCAGGGCTTGGTTCAATATGTCTACTACGAAGTTCGATATAGAGAAATTCAATGGAAAGCAAGGATTTCCTATTTGGCAAGCAAGAGTTCGTGCAATTCTTACTCAACAAGGGTTGAGACACACATTGGAGGACGTCAAGCCTGAAGATGTCACCAAAAGTGTCTGGGAAACCAAAAGGCCAGCGCACATAGCACAATCATCCTCAGTCTTACCGATGAGGTACTCTATCCGTTTCTTAATGAAACATCACCTTCATAGTTATGGACAAAGCTGGAGAAACAGTATATGAGTAAGTCTATCTCAAATCGAGTTTATTTAAAGCAGAAGCTTTTCAATTTTCGAATGATAGAAGGTACGAATATAGTTGATCATCTTAATGCTTTCAATAAACTTGTCTCTCAATTGTTAAGCATTGATGTTAAAATTGAAGATGAAGACAAGACAATTATTTTATTATCGTCCTTACCTCCTTCTCTTGAGAATCTTAAAACTACTCTCATGTATGGAAAGGATTTGAAATTTGATGATATTTCTGTTGCCCTTCTATCTAATGAATATTTGAAAAAGATTGGAGGGGATGTGTCACACTCAGAAGCATTAATTGTCAGAGGTTGTACCAAAGAAAGATCAAGAACAGGTCGTTCTAGATCCAAATCCAAAGAAATAAACTGCAGGTATTGTAAGAAGATGGGACATGCAATTAAAGATTGTTGGAAGCTCAAAGCAAAGAAAGAAAGAGAATCTCAATCTAAAGAGCAAGCCAAAGAACAAGTTTCAGTTGTTGAAGAGAGTTCTGATGATAATTTGGGTAACGTTCTCTCTATTAGTTCTAATTTTGATCGTTACCATGATATTTGGATTCTTGATTCTGGTTGTTCTTATCACATGTGTCCTAATAAGGATTGGTTTGAAAACTACACGCCTTATGATGGTGGTTTAGTTTTGATGGGTAATAATAATCCATGCAAAACTGTTGGAATTGGAACAATCAAAATTAAGATGTTTGATAATATTATTAGAACTCTTACTGATGTCAGACATGTTCCTGATTTGAAAAAGAATTTGATCTCTTTGGGTGCTATGGATTCTGCTGGTTATAAGTATTCTGCTGAAGGTGGAGTTCTTAAGGTTGCTAAAGGCTCATTGATAGTAATGAAGGGCCTAAAGCATGGAAATTTATATGAGTTAGTAGGAAAAACCATTGCAGGTGGAGCAGCAATTTCTCAGTCTTCTTCTTCTTCTTCTTCTTCTTCTGATATGACTCAATTATGGCATATGCGTCTCGGTCATATGAGTGAGCAAGGTTTAAATGAGCTTAAGAAAAGAAAATTACTGAAAGGTCTCAACTTATGCAAATTGGATTTCTGCGAGCATTGTCTCAATGGTAAACAGTCCAAGGTAAAGTTTAACACTGGTATTCATTGCACTAAAGGCTTAATTGATTCTATTCATTCTGATGTGTGGTGCTCTCCTATTCCATCAAAATATGGTGCTCGTTATTTTGTCAGTTTTATTGATGATTTTTCCAGAAAAGTGTGGATTTATTTTTTGCATCACAAAGCCGAGGTGTTTTCTGTTTTCAAACGGTGGAAAACTTCAGTTGAAAAAAGGGACTGGCAGAAAAATCAAATATCTCAGAAGTGATAATGGCGGAGAGTACAAATCAACAGAGTTTCTCAAATTCTGTGAAGATGAAGGCATCAAGCGTCACTTTACCATCCCAGGAAAACCTCAACAAAACGGTGTGGCTGAAAGGATGAACAGAACCTTGTTGGAGAAAGCACGTAGTATGCTCAGTACAGCTAATCTTGATAAAGATTTTTGGGCAGAAGCAGTCAATACAGCATGCTTCATTGTGAATCGCTCTCCTCAAACAGCCATTAATTGCAAGACTCCTGAAGAGGTATGGACTGGTCAACCTACAAATTATTCTTCTTTAAAGATTTTTGGTTGCTCTGCTTATGTGCATGTTGTCAAGGATAAGTTAGATGCACGTTCCAAAAAGTGTATTTTCTTGGGTTATGCCAAAGGCGTCAAAGGCTATCGTTTGTGGGATCCTACTATTTCAAATGTAATTATTGAGAGAGACATAGTATTTGATGAAAGTGGTATGCTAAAATCTCTCAAGAAAGATCCCAATGATATAATGCAAGTGGAGGTGGAGCATGTAATTCCTTCAGAAGAAGATATTCAGGGTATGCCCAACTCTCAAGAAAATCTTAAGAATCAAATTTCTGAAAAGACTCCACTTCGAAGATCTCAAAGAAAAATAAAGCCACCTGAAAGGTATGGTTTTGAAGATATGGTAGCTTTTGCTTTAGTTACTGACAATGGTAATCCTTCCTCCTATAAAGAAGCAGTGCAGGATAAGAATTCTTCTCAGTGGCAAGTTGCTATGAATGAAGAGATGGATTCTCTTCAAAAGAACCATACTTGGGATCTGATGAAATTACCAAAAGGTAAAAGAGCAATTGGTTGCAAGTGGGTATTTCGAAAGAAAGAGGATTTCTCTGAGATAGATGGTGTTAAATTCAAGGCCCGTTTAGTTGCAAAAGGGTATTCACAAAAGGAGGGTATTGACTTTAATGAAATTTTCTCTCCTGTGGTTAAACACACATCTATTCGTTTTCTACTTGCTTTAGTTGCTTTTCATAATCTTGAGTTAGAACAGCTTGATGTCAAAACTGCCTTTCTGCATGGAGAATTAGAAGAACAAATTTTTATGCAACAGCCTGAAGGGTTCATCCAAGAAGGCAAAGAAAATTTTGTTTGCAAGTTGAACAAATCACTTTATGGTTTGAAACAGTCTCCAAGGCAATGGTATAAAAGGTTTGACAGTTTTATGCTGGGTCAAGATTTCATCCACTGCAAACATGATTGCTGTGTTTATTTTAAGATGCATGCCAATAACTCATTTATTATATTGCTTCTTTATGTTGATGCTATGCTTATCGCTACTCAAGACATATCTCTACTGAATGATTTAAAGTTTAAAATGAAAAAGGAATTTGAGATGAAAGATTTAGGTGCTGCAAGGAAGATTCTCGGTATGGAGATTGATCGAGATCGAAAGCATGGAAAATTATGGCTTAAACAGAGCAAATATCTCGAGAAGATTATTTCTCGTTTTCACATGCAGAATTCAAAATCCGTCAGTACTCCTTTGGCATCTCACTTCAAGCTTTCAGCTCAACAATGTCCTTCTACAGATGAAGAGCATGCATACATGGAGAACATCCCATTTTCAAGTGCTGTTGGAAGTCTAATGTATGCTATGGTATGCACAAGACCTGATATTGCACAAGCAGTCAGCGTTGTTAGTCGTTACATGGCAAATCCAGGAAAAGAGCATTGGCAGGCCATGAAATGGATATTAAGATATATTAAAGGTACTCTTAATATTGGTTTATGTTTCGACAGGAACACAGTGCAAGAGGCCAAAATTATTGGCTATGTCGATTCAGACTATGCTGGAGACCTTGATCGACGCCGATCCCTCACTGGTTATCTTTTCGCTCTTTGTGGAGGACCGATTAGTTGGAGGTCTACCTTATAGTCAACTGTAGCATTATCTACAATAGAGTCTGAGTATATGGCAGCTACAGAAGCCGTCAAAGAAGCCCTATGGCTAAAAGGTTTGGCAAGTGAAATTGGTTTTTCTCAACATGTTCTTCCTATTTTTTGCGACAGTCAGAGCGCCATACACCTTGCGAAGAACCAAATGTATCATGCTAGATTAAAGCATATATATGTCCGATTTCATTTTATTCGGGATATTATTGAAGACGGCGAGATTTCTTTACAAAAGATTCATACTTCAAGAAATCATGCAGATATGTTGATGAAGGTGATTTCAATTGATAAGTTCAACCTCTGTTTGGACTTGATCAATATTCAAGGTTGTTGATCCTATCCCAGGAGGTAATGGTAAAGACATCTATTAAAGATTCAAATTCAGAGAATAAGATGATTCGAGCCAAGGTGGAGATTGTTGGCTTTATGGTGTCTCGAATCCGGATTTTCCAGATAGTCTTAATTATATTAATGGGCCTAATCCTTATCTAGATTTATCTTCTAGAAGTCTTAAATTAGTAGAAGTCTTATTTGAGTCAGTCTTCTATTTTGACTCAAACACCATTAGGCCACATCTATAAATACACCATTGATGTATGGGTCTCAAGAAATAGAAAAAGAGAGTGAGAGTTGGTGATATTGGAGTTTCGTCTCCGTCATTGTGATCTTCTCTTTTCTCTTCCTCATCAATACAATATTCTCTGGATCGTCTTCCCACATATATCTCTTGTGTGCTATCTTTTCCTCTTTTCTGTTCTTCGTCTGTATTGTGAATTTTGGTGGACATCGATATTTTCCGCAACATGGTGTCAACAAGAAAAACGTTGAGGTCCGTATCAGCCGGCTCATCCTCATGCTGCTTGAGAGCCCTCTTCTCTCGGTGGAGTCGTTGTATGTCTCTCCGAAGGTCTTCTCGCTCGAGCATCAAATGATCGAGTTCCATCGTAGCATCTTCAAGGTCCTTATATTTCCCCTTCCAGTGCTCGGACTCATGTTGCCAACGTTGACTATCTGTCTGAGCAGAAAGGAGGCATTGTTGGAGGACCTCCCGCTCGTCTTGGACAAGGGCTAGCTGTTGTTGTAGCTGCCGCTTTTCGCCTTCACAGACAGATATGTATTGCTGTTGCTCAAGCAATAAGGCTTTAGGATCATACTTGGGAAATGCCTGGGCAACAGGGATTCGTTTGTCGAAGTAATACGAGCTGCACCGTACACAAACTGTTAGCTTGCAGGTTGGGCAGTGTATCCGGTAGCATTTTTGGGAGGGCGCCTGGCAGCAACAGCAATGCTCATAGGCGTCGGGAACCTCTTGATTCATCTCCCAAATGTGGCTACACTCGTACTGTTGTTGTGTGACTTGGACCATGGCATGATAGCCTCCTGTAGGGCCAATCCACCAGGTCCGATCTTCTTCTCGAAACATAAATAGCTTTTCTTCCAGCAGGATTGTCGTGTCTTCTTCCCCTTTTGAAATACTATAGATGGCATCACTGGGGTCGTCACCTTCCTGGACAGACATGATTTCATAGTCCTCAGGGAGATCAAGCTGTTCAAACATGGCGACGCGCTTGATATTGCGTCGCTCATTAGGACATTCGCGGGCAAAATGCCCCTCCTCCCCACAAAGGAAGCATCGACACACGCCGATTGCGGATGAGATGCTTCTTATTCTCGATCCGTGCATGCGAGGGATGTGGTTTACCTTTGTAGGTAGTCGACCACCGAATTCCAACCTTTCGTCGGGGTCAATGATAATACCCAGGGATCGGAATATCATGACAGAAGGAGAGGTCTTTGAGTGCCCGGGTAAAGGCCGCCTCCTTGCAAGCTTCCTCCAAGTATTTATGATTCTCGGATAAACTCCGATTGTGTTACCTGGGTGTTTAGCTTCAAATGCAGCTTTAATCTTCTTGCCAATAGTGCCAGGCATCTTGGACCATAGTTTCTCAGATAGCTCGGGGCCGGTGAACAGCCGTCCCGTTTTTGATGCTACCTGCATATAGTCATAGAGGAAAGGGATTATATCCCGCAGATTCTGGCAGGACAACCTTTCCAAGTCCCGATAGGCCTCTTCTTGTATCGTGGTCGAGCCTTGGTACGGATCTTCGAGGGCAAAGATGGTCCAAATTTGTGAGAGGATGTTTTGAGTCCCATCAGCCCCATCAGCATGGTCTAGGAGGTGCTGATACTCCATTGGATATGCCATCCGCCACTGGATCCAGGCTAACTTCTCAGATTCCCCAAGCAGATTTTCAATAAATTCGATTTTACGGCGGGGATCAGTAAAACCATGCAAGGCTACCGTATTTTTGGTAATGGATTCCCAGCGCATGAAGACATCATTGAAGTGTCTGATCTGAGAAGGCATGACGAAGATAGCTCCCATCTGTTGCTGGGCAGAAGGGAGGTTCCACCATTCAGACGGGTCTCTGGCTTTGAATTTTAATCCTTTCGGATAGTAGCCTCCAGGTGCTGGTCCTTGGCTTGAACTGGGTTCCGTTGCCCTGGCGGCAGGAGGATAATTAACAGGACCCATGGTTGATTCTGCCGGGGGCCTGTACTCTGACACAATTGATGACGAGCATAGCCGTTCTGTTGGCTTCGCTCATTGAGGTGCCCGCTAGGGATACTCCATTCCCCAGTCTTCTTCTAAGGTAGCAATGACCTCTGTGTCAGCCAGACCAGTGTAATACTGCACATAATCACCATACTCATCTGGGTCATCTTCTGAGGTATGTAGTGTGGCTAGAAGATGTGTATTATCACCAGTGCCTTCTTGTGGAGGTTCCATGGACTGGAGTACAGAGGCCCCTGGGCGTGTAGCTCCTGCATGGTTTCCACAAGCGGGAGCTTGGTGTTCTTTGGTCTTTGGCTGCCACAACGAATGTTGCTTTACTGTGTTTTGGTGGAAACGGTGTCTCCACTATTTTGCTGGCATCACCTTTCGGGGAGCCGGAAACTGCTGGTTGGTGTTGCCAAGCACGGCCCTGCGGTGTCACTAGGGGGAACATCCCACCCCGTTGGTGTTGTTGGAACTTGTGCGAAGAAGGATGGGGGAGCGAAATAGCGGGCATAATAGTTGTACCATCCGCTAGGCTCACCCAAAGTGTCCCACACTTCGTCAGGAGCCTCAGCCTGCGTGAGGATAGCGACGATTTCATCATCCTCTGCGGTGTCAAGAAGGGAGGCATACTGGTTCAAGCTGAGTGAGATACGCCCATCCAGGATTGTATGGCTGGACACCTTGGTGGGTGTCAGGACAGGCAGGATTTGAGAGGGCTTAAGAAGCCAATCTATCCCACACAGTTGTGCTGTAGAGTACCGCTTCCTAGTGAGGGCATGGACACCGTGACTTGCCAGGTAATCAATGACCCCTGAGACTTCATAAGCAAAAGCCACGTTTGGAGTGTTCGACAGTCTCCCAATTAGTCCTCCGGTCAGCAGCAAGTTGGCCTCACCATGGTGCCAGGTATCATATCCGCGAGTAAGGATAGAGATTTGAGTGGATAAGGGCAGGGCATCTGCTTTGCATCTACTTTACATCACATCTACTTTGCATCTACTTTACATCACATCTACTTTGCATCTGCTTTACATCACATCTACTTTACTTTACATCACAACATCACATCTCATTTACTTTACTTTATTCTCTTGCCTTTGCATCTTCTTTTCCAGTAATAATTATAGTAGTAGTAGTAGTAGTAGTAGTAGTAGTAGTAGTATTAGGAGTACTAGTTATAGTAGTAACATTAGTAGCAGTAGTAGCATTACTCGCAGTAGTAGTAGTAGTATTAGTAGCAATAACAACAATAGTAGTTGTAGTAGTAGTAGTAGAAGTAGGAGTTGTAGTATATAAAGTAATATTAGTAGCAATAGAAGTAATAGTAGTAGTAGTTATGGTAGTAGTAGTAGTTGTTGTAGCATTAGTAGTGGTAGCAGTAGCTACAGTAGTAGTAGTAGTAGTAGTAGTAGTAGTAGTAGCATTAGTACTTGCAATAGTAGCAGCAACAACACCAACTGCAGTAGTAGTAGTAGTACTAGTATTAGGTGTATCACTAGTAGTAACAATAGTAGCAGTAGCAGCAGCAGTAGTATTAGTAGTAGTAGTCATAGTAGCAATAGTTGTAGTGGCAGTATTACTAGTTGTTGTCGTAGTAGTAGGTGACGTAGCTGTAGTAGCTGTAGTAGATGTATCAGTAGTAGTAGCAGCAGTAGTAGTAGTGTTAGTCGTAGGAGTAGCAGCAGTAGTTGTTGTAGCAGAAGTTGTAGCAATAGTAGCAGTAGTTGTAGTAGCAATAGTAGTGGTAGTGGTAGAAGTAGTAGTAGTAGTGATAGCATTGGAGCTTTAGTAGTGGTAGAAGTAGTAGTAGTAGTAGTAGCAGTAGTAGCAGTAGTAGCGGTTGCAGAAGTAGTAGTCCAAGTAATAGCAATAGTAGTATTCGTAGTAGCAGGAACAATAGTAGTAGCAGTAGTAGCTACGACAACAACAGTCGTAGTAATTGCCGCAATAGTAGTAGCAGTAGTTGCCGCAGTAGCTATAGTAGAAGTAGTGGTAATTGTTGCAGTTGTAGTATTTGTCATAGTAGTAGCAGCAGTAGTCGTAGTAGTTGTAGAGGTACTTCTAGTTGCATTAGAGTAGTAGTAGTTGTTGTTGTAGTAGTACTAGTAGTTGCAGTAGTAGTAGTAGTAGCAGTAATAACGGATGTAGAAGTAGTAGTAGAAGCAGTAGTTGTAGTAGTAGTAGTAGATGTAGTAGTAATAGCTGTAGTAATAGTGGTTGGTGAAGTAATAGTAGTAGTAGTAGTAGCAATAGTAGTAGTAGTAGTAGGAGGAGTAATAGTAGTAGTAGTTGTTGTTGTTGTTGTTATAGTAGAGTAGTAGTAGCAATTGCAGTAGTAGTAGTAGTGAAAGTAGAAGCAGTAGTAGAGCAACAGTAGCAGCAGTAGTAGTAGCAGTTGTAGTAGTAATAGTAGCAACAATAGTAGTAGTAGTAGCAGTGGTAGTTGTTGTGGTATTCGTAGCTGTAGTAGTAGTAGTAGTAGTAAGCGTTGTAGTAGTAGTAGCAGAAGTAGTAATAGTCAATGTTGTAGTAGCAATAGTAGTAGTAGTCATAGTTTTAGTAGTAGCTGAAGTCGTAGTGGTAGTTGTGGTGCTAGTAGCAATAGTATGATTAATAATAGTAGTCGTAGCAGGAGTAGTAGTAGTACAGGTAATAGTAATACTAGTAGTAGGAGTACAACTAGTAATTGTAGCAGCGGTAGTAGCAATAATAGTAGCTATAGTTGTAGTAATAGTAGTACTTGGAGTAGCTGGAGAAACAGCAGCAGCAATAGTAGTAGCAGTGGCCGTACTAGTAGCAGCTGTAGTAATAGTAATATTAACTGTTGTAACAGTTATAACAGTAGTAGTAGTAGTAATAGTAGTAGTAGTAGCAATAATAGTAGCAGTAGTTGCAGTAGGAACATTAGAAGTGGTTGTACTAATTGTGTTAGTAGTTGTAATAGTAGTAGTAGTAGTAGAAGATGGGGTAGTTGTAGCAGTAGTTGTAGTAGTTGTTGTAGTAGTAGTAGAAGTAGTAGTAGAAGTAGTAGTAGTAGTAGTAATAGCAATAGGAGTAGCAGTTGTAGTAGTGGTAGTTGTAGTAGCAGCAGCAGCAGTGGTATTAGTCATTATAGTTGAAGTAGTAGTAGTAGCAATGGTAGTGGTAGTAGTCGTAGTTGTTGTAGTAGTAGCAGTAGTAGTAGATTTAGTAGTCTTAGTAGTAGGAGTAGCCGTGGTCGTAGCAGTAGTAGTAGTAGTAGTAGCAGTCGTAGTAGGAGAAGTTTTCGTTGTAGTAGTAGTAGTAGCAGCAACAACCACAACAACAGTTGCAGTAGTTGTGGTAACAATAGTAGTAGTATTAGCAACCATAGTAATAGTAGTTGTACTAGTAGTAGTAGCATTAGTTGTAGTAATAGTAGGAGTAGTTATAGTAGCAGCAATAGTAGCTATAGTCATGGTAGTTGCAATAGATATAGCAGTATTAGTAGCAGTAGTAGCAGTAGTAGCAGCAACAGCAGCAGTAGTAGTAGTACTTGTAGCAGCTATTACTACTCCTATGGCTAATACTACTCCTACTACTATTACTACTTCTACTACTATCGCCACTACTACTACTACTATTACAACAACTACTACTACTACTACTAATGCTACAATTAGTAGCAGTAGCAACAATAGTAGCTATAGTCATGGTAGTTGCAATAGTTATAGCAGTATTAGTAGCAGTAGTAGCAGTAGTAGCAGCAACAGTAGTAGTAATAGTAGTAGTACTTGTAGCAGCTATTACTACTCCTATGGCTAATACTACTCCTACTACTATTACTACTTCTACTACTATTACTACTACTACTAATGCTACAACTACTACTATTACAATAACTACTACTCCTTACAACAACAACAACTACTACTACTAGTGCTTCTACTCCTACCACTACTGCTTCCCCTACTACTATTACAACTACTACAACTTCTACTTCTATTACTACTGCAACAACTACTACTACTATAACTACTACTGCTACAACTATTGCTGCTGCTACTACTACTACTATTACTACTACCACTACTGCTATAACTTCTTCTTTTTCTTCTATTACTACTACCACTACTCGTACTACTACAATTGCTACTATTACTACTACTATTACTACTTCTGCTACTATTTTTGCTGCTACTACAACAACTAATACTACTATTACTACTGTTACAACTAGAACTACTACGACTACTAATATTGCGGCAAGTCCTACTACTACTAGTAGTACTACATATACTATTTCTACTCCTACTCCTACTCCTACTACTACTCCGACTACTACAAGAACTTCTACTACTACAACTACAACCACGATTGCTCCTGCAACTTCTGCTTCTGCAACTTCTACTACTGCTACTACGATTACGGCTGCTGCTACTTTTATTTTTGCTACTGCTACTTTTATTTTTGCTACTACTATTACTACCAATACCACTACAGTGACAACTACTACTACTCCTACTACTACAACTAGTACTGTTACTTCTGCTACTAATACTGATACTACAACTCCTACTATAATCGCTCCAGCTACTATTGCTACTGCCACAATAACTACTACTAGTAGTGCTACTGCTACAACTACTGCTACTACTACTACTACAATTGCAACAACTTCTGCTACTATTACTACTATACTACTGCTACTACTACTGCTAATACTACTAGTAATACTGCTACAACTACACTACTACTGCTAGTATTACTATTACTACTACTACTAGTCCTACTAGCTCACTTACAACAACTACTACTACTACGACTATTCGTAATACTACAACAATAACTACTATTACTACTTCTGCTACTACTGCTACTACTACTCCAACTATCATTACTACTACTACTACTACAACTAATACTGCAACTACTACTACTACTACAACTATTGCTGACTACTACCACTACTACTACGATGGCCACTACTACTACCACTACTGCTACTACTACTACTACTACTAATGCTACTACTCCTGCTAATACTACTACTGCTGCTGCTACTGTGGCTGCAACTACGTCTACTACAGCAACAACAACTACTATAGTACTACTACTACTAGTACTACTAAAACTACTGCTACTGCTGCCACTACTATGACTACTACTACAACTACTCATATTGCTGCTGCTACTAGTACTCCAACTTCTCCACCTCCTACTACATTTACTACTATGACTCCTACTACTATTACTTCTACCAATATGACTACTGCAACTACTGCTCCTACTACTACTCAACAAACTACTACTACTTCAACTACTGCTAACACTATTATTGTTGCTGCTGCAGCAACTGCTACTACCGCTACTATTTCTTCTGCTGCTACTACTACTACAACTGCTACAACTGCTACTACTACTGCAATGTCGGCTACTTCTACTTCTACTGCTAGTCTGTTGCTATTACTACAACTACTGCTACTACTACTACTACTAGTACTGCTACTACTACTACAACTACAACAGCAACTACTACTAATACTACTTCCACTACTATGACGCTACTACTACTATAGCTAGAGCCACTACTACTATTACTACTACTATTACTGTTGTTGCTGCTGCTGCTACAACTCCTACAACTTCTACTACTTCTACTACTGCTATGCAGTGTCTACTACTTCTAGTAGTACTTCTACTGCTACTTCTACTGCTACTACTGCTATTATTGTTGTTGCTACAACTACTATTTCTACTGCTACAACTACTCCTACGACTACTGCTGCTGCAGCTACTACTACTACTACTACTTATACGACTACTTCTACTACTTCTAGTACTATTATTACTACTACTACTCGTACTACTACAATTGCTACTATTACTACTACTGCTACTACTTTTGCTACTATTTCAGCAACTACTACAACAACTAATACTGCTACTGCTACTACTATTACAACTACAACAACTACTACAACTGCAACTTCTCCTACTACTACTACTAGTACTATGTATACTACCGCTTCTCCTACTCCAACTTGTGCTCCTACTCCTACTGCTACAACAACTTCTACTACTACAACTACCACTACGAGTGCTCCTGCAACTTCTACTTTTGCAATTTCTAAAACTGCTACTACAACTACAACTACTACTAGGATTACTGCTTCTACTACAATTATTTTTACTACTACTACCATTACTACAAATACTACTACAATGACAACTACTACTACTCCTAAAGCTGCTAATACTTCTATTATTGCTACTACTACATCTAGTACTGCTACTTTTGCTACTAATACTGCTACTACGACTTCTACTATTACTGCTACAGCTACTATTGCTATTGCTACAATAACTACTACTACTACTATTACTACTATAACTACTGCAACTACTACAACTACTGCTACTAATGCTACTGCTACTATGACTGTAATAAATACTGCTACTATTAATACTTCTACTACTATTACTACTACTACTATTGCTACAACTATTGCTAATACTACTACTAATACTACTACAATGTTGCTGCTACTACTACTACTACTATTACTAGTACTACTACAACTACTAATACTATTTCCACTACTATGACACTACCACTACTGTTGCAACTCCTAATGCTGCTACTACTGCCCCTACTGCTACTACTACCACTACTATTTCAACTACTCCTACTACTACAACTTGTACTACTACTGCTACTATGACTTCTCCAACTACTGCTACAATCACTACTACTGCTGCTGTTGCTGCTGCTATAATTCCTACATCTATAGCTACTACTACAGCTGCTACTACTCCCACTGCTACTACTAGTTCTACTACTATTGCTATTACTACCAATACTACAACTACTACTGCTACTATCGCTACTGCTACTATAACTATTACTTTCACTACTCTTGCTACAACTACTACTACTGCTATCGCTACTACTATTGCTACTACTACTGCTATGACAACTAGGAATACTCTGACTGCTACTTCCACTACTGCTACAACAACAACAAACTACTACTACTACTGCTACAACCACTACTACTACAGCTCCTACTACTACTACTCTTGCTACTACTTGTACTACTACTGCTACTACCACTTTTGCTACTCCTCCTACTACTACGGCTACTACTACTACTCCTACTACTTCTCCAACAATTACTACTTCTCATACTACTATGACAACGACCACTACTACTGCTTCTCCCACTCCTACTGCTACAACAACCACTATTGCTACTACTATTTCCACTACTACTGCTACTAATAATAGTAGTAGTAGTAGTAGTAGTAGTAGTACTACTACTACTACTACTACTACTACCAATACTACTACTACTACTTCTACTACTACTACTATTACTACTAGTACAACTACTACTACTTCTGCAATAACTATTACAACTGCTACTATTATTACTGTTGCAACTACTACTATAGTTACTACTACTACTGCTGCTGCTGCTGCTACTACTACTACTACTTCTACAACAACTACTATACTAGCACTACTATTGCCACTATTATAACAACTGCTGCTGCTGCTACTATTGCTATTACTGCTTCAATTCCTACTACTAGTCATACTACAGTAGCTTCTAGCACTCCTAATAATCTTCTACTACTACTACTCCAACTATACTACTACCTCCAATACTATTACAACTACCATGACTCATAATGCCTATCTTATAAGTACTACTGCTACTACTGCTACTACTAATGCTGCTACTGCTACTACTACTACTACTACTATAATAACTACCACTGCTACTTCTACTACTATCCCTCCTTTGACTACTATTGCTAGTACTACTCCTACTGCTACTACTACTATTGCTACAGCAACCACTGCTGCTGGTATTGCTACCAATGCTACTACAACTCCTATAGCTATTGCTTGCGGCAGGAGTAGAAGAAGTCATAGCAGTGGTAGCAGTTGTTGCTATAGTAGCAATAGTAGTAGTAGTAGCAGTCATAGTAGTAGTAGCAATAGTAGTAGTAGTAGTGTAGCTATAATAGTAGTAGAAGTAGTAGCAATAGTACTAGTAGTAGTAGTAGTATTAATAGTAGTAGTACTAGTACTAGCAGTAGCAGTGAGAGAGGAAGCAACAGTAGTGTTAGTTAGAGTACAAGCAGTAGTAGTAGTAATAGTAGTGGGAGAAGTATTAGTAGTAGCAGTAGTATTAGTAGTAGTAGAAAAATTGTGTGGTGGTAGTAGTAGTACTAGCAGAAGTAGTTGTAAAAATAGTAGTAGTACTAAAAGTTTGACTAGCACTAGAAGTTTGAGTAGTCATAGTAGTAGTAGTGCTTGTAGTAGTAGTAGAAGCAGTATGAGTAGTTGTAGTAGTAGTAATAGCAGCAATTGGAGTAGTAGTAATAGTAGCAAAAGCAGAAGTAGTTATAGTAACATGAGTAGTAGAAGTAATAGTAGTAGCTGTAGAGTAGCAATAGTAGCAGTTGTAGTAGTAGTAGTGGTAGCTATAGTAGTAGTCGTAGTAGTAGTAATTGTAGTAGTGGCATCAATTATAGTAGTAGCAGTACCAGTTGCAGTAGTAATGGTCATAGTAGCAGAAGTATTAGAAGTAGAAGTAGTAGTAATAATAGTAGTAGAAGTAGTATGACTAATTATAGTACTAGTACTAGGAGTAGCGATAGTTCTACCAGCCCGTAGTAGGGAGTATGATAATATAGTACTCGTACTGGAGTAGCAGTGTAGTAGCAGCAGAAGAAGGAGGATTAGTACCAATAGCAGAGTAGTAGTAGTTGCAGTAGTAGTAGTAGTAGTAGTAGTAGTAGGCGGACTAGTAGTAGGAGTAGGAATGGTTGTAGGAGAAATTGTAGTTGTTGGTGTAGTATTAGGCATAACCAGATTAGTAGTAGTAGTATTAACAGTAGTAGAAACAATTATAGTGGTAGTAGCTATTATAGCAATAATAGCATTCGTAGTAGTAGTAGTAGTAGTAGCAGCAGCGGCAGTAGTAGTCATTGTAGTAGAAATAGTAGTAGTTTTAATCGTAGAAGTGATAGTAGTAATGGTTGTAGCAAAAGTAGCAATAGTAGTAGTAGCATTAGCAGCAATAGTCATCACAGTAGTAGTAGCAGTATTAGTAGTAGGAGGAGTAGTAGTAGTAGTAGTAGCAGTAGTAGTAGCAATAGCAGTAGCAAAGTTAGTTGTAGTGGTAGTATTCATAATAGTAGCAGTATTATTACTATTAGTAATAGTTGTATTGCAGTACTAGTATTAGTTTTAGTAGTATTTATAGTAGCAGAAGTAGTAGCAGTAGCAGTAGTAGTAGCAGCAGAAGTAGTAGTAGTAGTTATAGTAGTAGTAGTATCAAGACGAGGAGTAGTAGTAGAAGTAGCAGTAGTTGCAGTTGTTGTTGTCGTAGTAGTATTAGTAGTAGTAGTAGTAGTAGTAGTAGTAGTAGTAGTAGTAGTCATAGTAGTAGTAGTAGTAGTAATAGTAGTAGCAGTGGTAGTGGTAGTAGTAGTAGCGGTAGTAGCAGTAGTAGCAGGAGTAGTAGTTGTAGTAGTAGTAGTGGTAGGAGCAGCAGCCTCTGCAGCAGTAGCAGCAGCAATAGCAGCAGTGATGGTATTAGTAATAGTAATAGTAGTAGTAGTAGAAGTAACAGTAGTTGCAGCAGATGTAGTAGTAGTAGTTGTTGTTGTTACTGTAGTAGTAATAGTAGTTGTTGTTGTTGTAGTAGTAGCAGCAGCAGTAGAGGCATCAATAGTAGCAGAAGAGGTCATAGTAGTAGTAATAGTAGTCATGGTAGCAGTAGGAGCAAGAGTACTAGTAGTAGTAGTTGTTGTTGTTCTTGTTGTTGTTGTTGTAGTAGTAGTAGTACTAGTACTAGTAGTCGTGGTAGTAAAAGTAGTCGTAGTAGTAATAGTAGTAGCGGTGCTAATAGTAGTAGTAGTGGTAGCAGCAGCAGTAGTAGTAGTAGTGCTAGTAATAGTAGTAGTGGTGCTAATAGTAGTAGTATTGGTAGCAGCAGTAGTAGTCGTGGCAGTTGTAGTAATAGTAAAAATATGGGTAGCAGTAGTAGTAGTATTAGTAGTAGGAGTAGTAGTTGTAGTAGCTGTAGTAGTAGAAGCAGGTAGTAGTTGTAGTGTAGTAGTTATTGAAGTAGTAGTAGAAGTTGTTGTTGTACTAATCGGAGTAGCAGCATCAGCAACATTAGTATTAGTGGCAGTAGTAATAGTAGTCATCGAAATAGTAGTAGCAAGAGTTGTAGTATTAGTTGTAGCAACAAAAGTAGTAGTAGTACTAGTGATAGTAGCAATAGTAGTAGTAGCAATTGTAGTAGTAGTAGTACTAATTGTAGTAGTTGTACGAGTAGAATCAGTAGCGGCATTAGTAGTTGCAGTAGTACTAGCAGTGGTAGTAGTAGCAGTAGCGACGACAGTAGCAATAGTAATACTAGTAGTAGAAATAGGAGTGGTAGTAGTAGCATTTGTACAAGAGGTGGGAGTGGTAGTATCAATAGCAGCAATAGCATCAGCAACCGCAGCAGTAGTGGTAGTAGCAGAAGCACAGCGGCAAAAAAGTAGTAGCTGTAGTAGGAGTAGTAGTAGTAGCCACAGCAATAGCAGAAGCGACAAGAACAGTAGTAGTATTGGTAGTAGTAGAATTAGTAATAGTAGTATTAGTAGTAGCAGCAATTGTACTAGCAATAGAAGTAGTAGTAGCAATAGTAGTAGTAGCAGTAGCAGCAGCAGTAGTAGCAGTACTAGTAAAAGGCGTAGTAGTAGTTATGGTAGTAACAGTTGTAATAGTTGTATTTGTAACAGTAGTAGTAGCAGCAGTTGCAATAATAGTAGGTCTAGTCATAGTTGTAGCATTTACAGTAGTAGTAGGGGTGGGAGTTGCAGAAGGAGTAGTAGTAGGGGTTGTAGTAGTCATAGTGGTACTAATAGGAGTAGTCGTAGTTGGAGTAGGAGTAGGGGTAGTATTAGTATTAGTATTAGTAGTAGTAGTAGTAGTAGAGCAGTAGCAGATGTAGTAGTAGTAGCAATAGTAGTAGTAGCAATAGTAGTTGTAGCCGTAGCGGCAACAACTGTAGTAGTAGTATTAGTAGTAGGTGTAGCAGTAGAAGTAGAAGTAGAAGTTGTAGTAGTTTTAGCTGTAATAGTGGTAGTATTATAGTGTAAAATAAGTAGTAGTAGTAGAAGTTGTTGGAGTTGTAATAGTTGTAGTAGTAGTAGTAGTAGTAATAGTATCAGTAGTAGACATAATATTACGAGTAGGAATAGTAGTAGCAGTAGTAGAAGTAATAGCACTAGTAGTTGTAGAAGGATTAGTACGTGTAGTAATAGCTACAGTAGTAGCAGCAGCAAAAGCAAAAGTAGTTGGAGTAGTAGTAGTTTTAGCAGTTACAGTAGTAGAAGTAGTAGTAATAGTAGTAGTTTAAGGTGAAGTAGTAGTAGTAGTTGTAGTACTTGTTTTGGTAGTAGTAGTTGTCATAGTCATAGTAGAAGCAGGACCAAGATTAGTAGTAGCAATAGTACTAATAGTAATAGCAGTAGTATTAGGAGTAGTAGTCATTGTAGCACTAGTAGAAGTAGTAGTAGTAGTAGTTGTAGCAATGGTAGTTGTTGTTGTTGTAGTAGTTGTAGTACTAGTACTAGTAGCAGTAGTAGTAGTAGCAGCAACAACAGAAGGAGTAGTAGTGGTACTAGTAGTTTTAGTAGTGCTAGTAGTAATAGTGGTAGTAGTAGTAGTTGTTGTTGTTGTTGTAGTAGTAGTGGTAGTACTGGAATGTTTACTACTACTAGTAGTAGTAGTAGTAGTAGTAGTAGTAGTAGTAGTAGTAATAGTAGTAGTAGTAGTAGTAGTACTTGCGTTGTAATAAGAGTGGAAGTAGAAGTAGTAGTCATAGTAGTTGCAGTGGTAGTACTGGAAGGAGTAGTAGTAGAAATAGTAATAGTAGTATTTGTGGTAGTTGCTGTAATAATTGTAGTAATAGTAGTAGTAGTTGTTGTTGCAGTAGTGGTAGTAGTTGTTGTTGTAGTAGTAGTTGTTGATGTTGTTATTGTTGTTATTGTAGCAGTAGTAGTGGTTTTATTAGTAGGAGTAGCAGTAGCACTAGATGTAGTAGCAGCAATAGTAATAGTAGTAGCAGAAGTTGTACAAGTAGCAGTAGCGGCTTCAGTAATAGTAGTAGTATAGTAGTAGTAGCAGTAGAAGCTGTAGGAGCAGCTGCAGTCGCAATAATGGTAGCAGTCGTGGAAGATGTACTAGTAGTAGAAGAAGTTGTTGCTACAGTTGTAGCAGCAGGAGGAGTAGCAGCAGCAGCAGCAGCAGCAGCAGCAGTAGTAGTAGTAGTAGTAGTAGTAGTAGTAGTAGTAGTAATAGTAGTAGTAGTAGTAGTAGTAGTAGTAGTTGTAGTAGTAGTAGCAGTAGCAGTAATAGCAGTTGTAGAAGTAGGAGCAGTAGCAGTAGTAGTAGTAGTGATAGTAATAGCAATAGAAGTAGTAGTAGTAATAGTAGTGATAGCAATAGCAACAGAAGTAGCAGTAGCAGTAGTAGTAGTAGTAGTGGTGGTTGTAGCCGTAGTGGTAATGGTAGTAGTAGTAGCAGAGGTAGTAGTGGTAGTGGCTATAGAAGTAGTAGGAAAAGTAATAGTAGAACTGGTAGCAGCAACAACAGTAGTAATAGTAATAGTAGTAGTAGTGGCAAGAGTAGTAGTAGCAGAAGTTGCAGTAGTCGTAGTAGTAGAAGTAGTAATAGAAGCAGTAGCAGTTGTAGTAGCAGCAGCAGTAGTGGGAGTAATTGTTGTTGTTTTTGCAGTAGTAGTAGTAGTAGTCATAGTAGAAACAATAGTAGTGATAGTTGTAGTACTAGCAGCAGTAGTACCAATCGCAGTATATGTAGCAGTAGTAGTTGTAGTAGCATAGGTTATAGCAGTAGCAACAATTGTTGCAGTAGTAGTAGTAGTAGCAATAGTAGTAGCAGCAGTAGTAGTAGTAGTAATAATAATAGCAGTAGTAGTAGTAACACAAGTAGAAGCTGTAGTAGTAGCAGCAAAAGTAATACCTCTAGTACTAGAAGTGGTTGTAGTAGATGCAATAGCATTATTAGTGTAGTAATAATAGTAGCAATAATAGTTATAGTAGGTGAAGTAGTGGAAGTTGTAGTTCGGGCGACAGTTGCAGGAGCAACAGCAGCAGCAGTGGCAGAAGTAGTAGTAGTAGTAGTAATAGCAGTATAGTACTAGTAACAGTAGCAGTTGTAGTAGGAGTAGTAGTAGCAATAGTAATAGTTGTTGTATTAGCAACAACAGCAACAACAGTAGTAGTATAAATAGTATTAGAAACAGCAGCAGTAGCGGTAGAAATGGTATTACTAGTAGTAGTAGTACTAGTCATAGTAGTAGAAGAAGTAGCAGTATTATTAGCAGTAGAAATAGTAGAGGGTGAAGTAGTAGTAGTAACAATACCAGTAGCCACAGTAGCGACAGTAATAGTATTAGTAATAGTATTAGTAGTGGCAGTAGCAATAGCAGCGGCAACACAGTAGTTGTAGTAGTAATAGAAGTAACAGAACTAGTAGTTGGAGTTGGAGCAGAAGTATTAGTAGTAGTAATAGC
Source organism: Trichopus zeylanicus subsp. travancoricus (assembly GCA_005019695.1). NCBI lineage: Eukaryota > Viridiplantae > Streptophyta > Magnoliopsida > Dioscoreales > Dioscoreaceae > Trichopus > Trichopus zeylanicus. Next base: position 2,523 of record RXID01020779.1, on the reverse strand, counting down.
AAAAGGAATACGAGTAGTAGTGATAGCAATAGAAGTAGTAGTACTAGGAGTAGCGATAGCAGTAGTAGTTGTAGTAGTAGAAGCAGAAGTAGTAGTATTAGTAGATGTAGTAGTAGTAGTATTATTAGTAGTTGTAGTAGTAGTAGCAGTACCAGCAGCAGCAGCAATAGCAGCAGCAGTAGTAGTAGTATTAATAGTAGTAGTAGTAGTAATAGTAGTATTAGTAGTGGTAGTAGTAGTTGTAGTAGCAGTAGTGGTTGTAGCGGTTGTAGTTATTGTTGTTGTAGTAGTAGTAGTAGTAGTAGTAGTAGTAGTGGTGGTGGTAGTAGTAGTAGTGGTAGTGGTGGTAGTAGTAGTAGTAGTGGTAGCGGTGGTGGTGGTGGTGGTGGTAGTAGTAGTAGTAGTAGTAGCAGCAGCAGCAGTAGTAGTAGTCGTAGTAGTAGTAGTAATAGCAGTAGCAGTAGTAATAGTAGCAGTAGTAGTAATAATGGTAGTAATAGCAATCACAGCGGCCGCAATAGTTGTAGTAGGAGTGTAAGGATTGGTAGCAGCAATAGTAGTACTAGTAGGAGTATAAGGATTAGTAATATATTAGTAGCTGTAGAAGTACTCGTGGTAGTAGTTATGTAGTGGTGGTAGTAGTAGCAGCAGCAGCTACAATAGTAGCAGTAATAGCAATAGTTGAAGTTGTAGTACTAGTATTAGTAGTATAAATCGTGGTAGTGGGAGCAGCAATAGCAGTTGGTGCTATTTTCGGATTAGTAGTAGGAGTAGTTGTAGTCGTAGTTGTAGTAGTAGTAGTAATAGTAGTACTAGTAGTACTAGTAGTAGTAGTAGTAGTAATAGTATTAAGAGTAGTTGTAGTAGCTGTAGTACCAGTAGTAGCCATAGTTGTATTAGTAATAGTAGCTGCACAAGTAGTAGTAGTAGGAGTAGGAGTTTGAATAGTAGTAGTAGTTTTTGCAATAGTAGCAGTTGTTGTTGTAGAAGTCATAGTACTTGCCACAGTAGCAGCAGTAGTAGTAGAAGTAGCAGTTGTAGTAGTATTCGTAGTAGTAGTAGTAGCAGCCGTGGAAGAATTTGTAGTTGAACTAGTAATAATGTGGTAGTTGTCTTAGTAGTTGCAGTATTTGAAGTAGTATTGTAGTATTAGGAGTAGTAGTAGTCGTTGTTGTAGTAGTAGTAGGATTAGTAGTAGTACCAGTTGTAGTAGTAGTAGTAGTGGTAGTAGTAGTAGTAGTAGGAGAAGTATTATTAGCAATTGAAGTAGTCGTAGTATTAGCACTTGAAGTAGTAGAAGTCTTTGTAGTAGTAGTCATAGTTGTAGCAGTAGTAGTCGTAGTAGTAGTAGTAGTAGTAGTAGTAGTAATCGTAGCAGTAGTCGTAGTAGTAGTAGGAATAGGAATAATATTACGAATAGTAGTAGTTATAGTGGTAGTGGTAGTAGTTGCAGGAGTAGTAGTCACAGTTGGAGTTGGAGTAGGTGTAGCAGTAGCATTGGAAGTCATAGTAGTAGACTAATGGTAGTAAGAGCAGTAGTAGTAGCCATAGTGGTGGCAATAGTAATATTAGCAGCCGCATGAGTAGTTGTAGAGGTAGTAGTCATAGTAGTAGTAATATTAGTAAGATTAGTAATAGTAGTAGTAGTTGTTGTTGTAGTAGTAGTAGTAGTACTGGTAGTAGTGGTAATAGCCGTACTAGTAGTGGTAGTAATAGCAGCAGCAGCCGTAGTAGCATTACGTAGAAGAGTGTTAGGAGTAGTAGCAGTAGTAATAGTTGTACTAGTAGTAGTAGTAGTAGGAGTATTAGGATTAGTAGTAGTATTAGTATTAGTAGTAGTAGCAGTAACAGTATCCGTAGTTGCAGTACTAGTTGTAGTAGGAGAGGAGGTAGTAGGAGTAGTAGTAGTTGTTGTTGTTTTGATAGTAGTAGTAACTGTTGTACAATAGTAGTAGAAGTTGTTGTAGTAGTGGTAGCTGTTGTAGCAGTTGTAGTAGTAGTAGTAGCAGTAGGAGTAGTAGTAGGAGTAGAAGTTGGAGTGGGAGTAGAAGTAGTAGTAGTAGTAGTAAAAGAAGAAGAAGAAGAAGAAGAAGTAGTAGTAGTAGTAGTAGTAGTAGTAGTAGTAGTAGTTGCGGTGGTACTTTTTGCAGTGGTTATAGTAGTGTTGGTAGTATTAGTTGTAGCAGTAGTAATTGTTGTAGTCGTAGTCTTAGAAGTAGTATCAGTAGCGGTACTAGTTGTAGTAGTAGTATTTGAAATTGTAGTAGTAGTAGTAGTAGTAATAGTAGTCTTTGTGGTGGTGGTAGTAGTAGTAGCAGTAGCAGTAGCAGTACCAATAGCAATTGTAGTCATAGAAGTAATTGTAGTGGAGTAGGAATAGTAGAAGTAGTAGTAGTAGTATTAGTAGTCATAGCAGTAGAAGTAATAGGAGTAGAAGCTGTAGTAGTAGTAGTTGTAGGAGGAATAGTAGTAGCAGTAGGAGGAGTAGCAATTGTTGTAGTAGTAGTAGTAGAAGTAGGATTA
>RXID01020778.1:0-31728 GCA_005019695.1 Trichopus zeylanicus subsp. travancoricus | reverse complement strand
AGTCAGAGTAGAAGTTGTAGCAGCAGTAGTGCAGATAGTATTAGTAGTAGCAATAATTATTTTAGCAGTAGTAGTTGTAGTAGCAGTCATAGTAGTGGCAGTAGTAGTAGTAGTAGTTGCCGTAGTAGAAGTAGTAGTAGTCGTAGCTGTCATAGCTGTAGTAGTATTAGTAGTAGTAGCAATAGTAACAGTAATAGTGGAAGCAATAGTAGTAGTAGGAGTTGTAGTAGAAGAAACATTAGCAGCTGTAGTAGTAAGCATTAGTAGTAGTAGTAGCTATAATAGTATGAGAAGTACTTGGAGTAGCAGTAGTTGTTGTTGTTGTAGTAGAAGTAGCAATAGCAGCTGTAGTGGTTGTTGTGGTTGTAGTAGTTATTGCAGCAGTAGTCGTAGCCGCTGCAGCAGCAGTAGTAGTTGTTGTTGTTGTCGTAGTTGTATTAGCTGTGACACTAGTTGTAGAAATAGTAGCAATTGCAGTGGTAGTAGTTGTAGGAGCAATAGTAGTAGTAGTTGTAGGAGCAGTAGAAATAGTATTTCTAATAGTATTGGTAGTAGTAGTCGTAGTACTTGTGGTAGCAGTAGTTAATATTATTGTAGTTGGAGTAGTAGTAGCCATGGTAGCAATAGTAGTAGTAGTTATTGTAGAAGCAATAGTAGTTGCAAATGTAGTAGAAGTAGGGGAAGTAGTAGCAACAGTTGTTGTAGCATGAGTAGTACTAGAAATGATAGTAATTGTAGAAGGGGTAGTAGTATTAGTAATAGTAGCAGTATTAATAGTAACAAAAGTAGTATTTGTGGTAGTAATAGTAGTAGCAGTAGTGCTAGCAATAGTAGCAATTGTAGTGGCCATAGTAGCAGCAGCAGCAGCAGTTGTAGTAGTAGGAGTAGCAGTAGTAGTAGTAGCAGTAGAAGTAGAAATAATAGTAGTAGTAGGAGTAGTAGTGGTACTAGTAGTACTAGTAGTAGTATTTCTAGTAGTAGCATCTATTGTAGAAGTAGTAGTTGTTGTCATATTGTAGTGGTAGTTGTAGAAGCAATAATAGTATTAGTAGCAGTAGTTGTTGTTGTAGCAATAGTAGCAGTACTTGTAGGTGCAGTAGTTGCATTAGTAGTAGGAGTAGAACTAATAGTTGTACTAGTAGTAGTAGCAGCAAAAGTTGTAGTAGTAGTACTACTAGCAGCAGTAGTAGCAGTAGTAGTAGTAGATGTAGTTGCAACTGTCTCATAGCAGTAGTAATAGCACTAGTAGTAGTAGTTGCAGCAAAAGTAGTAGCTGTAGTAGCAGCGGCCGTAGTAGTTGTAGTAGTAGTGCTCATATTAGTAGTAGTAACAATAACAGTAGTAGCAGAAGTAGTAGCACCAATTGTTATAGTAGCAATAGTAGTAGTAGCGGTAGTAGCAGTAGTGTCAGTAGTAATAGAAGTAGTAGTAGTAATAGTAAAAGTAGGAGTAGTTTTTGCAGAATTAGTAGTAGTTGTAGTAGTTATAGTTGTAGTAGTAGTAGTAGTAGTAGTAGTATTAGCATTAGTAGTAGTCATAATAGAAGTTTTAGCAGTAGTAGCAGAAGTAGTAGCAGTAGTAGCAGTAGCAGTAGCAGTAGTAATAGTTGTAGCAATAGTTGTAGTAGTAGCATTCATAATAATGGTAGTAATAGCAGTAGTAGAAGCCATTGCAGGAGTAGTAGTAGTAGTAGCAGTCGTAGCTGTAGTAGCTGTAATAGCAGTAGTAGTAGTAGTAGTAATAGTAATAGTAGATGCAGTAGTGGTAGTAGTAGTAGCAGTAGTAATAAAAGTAGTAACAGCACATGTAGAAGTAGTTGGAGGAGCAGTAGTAGTTGCTGTAGTAGTTGAAGTAGTAGTAGTCATTATTGTACTAGTTGTGTTGATAATATCAGTAGTAGTAGTCGTAGCAACAGTAGTAAAAGTAGTAGTAGCAATAGTAGTAGCTGTAGCAACAAGAACAACAATAGTTGGAGTAGTAGTAGTAGTAGTAGTGATAATCAGAGCAGTCAGAGTGGTAAGAGTAGTAGCGATTGTTGCAGTAGTGTCAGTAAGGGTAATAATAGTAGTCGCACTAGCTGTAGTAGAAGCAACTATAGTCATAGTAGTAGAAGTAGTAGTAGTAGTAGTATGAGAAGTACCATAGTAGTAGTAGCAGTAGTAGTAGCAGCAGTAGTAGCAGTAGTAGCAGTATAGTAGCAGTAGTAGAAGTATGAGTAGTCGTAATAATAGCAGTAGTTGTAGTAATAGGAGAAATAGATTAGTAGCAGTAGTAATAGCCATAGTAGTAGTAGTAATAGCCGTAGTAGTAGTAGTAATAGCCGTAGTAGCAGTAATAGTATTAGTAGTAGTGGTGGTGCAAACAGTAGTAATAGTAGTAGCAGTAGTAGTGGCAGTAATACAAGTAGTAGTATTAAAAGTAGTGGTAGTAGTGGTAGTAGTAGTAATTGCTGTAGTAGTGGCAGTAGTAGTAGTAGTAGTAGTTGTTGTTGTTGTAGTAGTAGCAGTAATAGTTATAGTAGTAGCAATAGTAGCAGTTGCAGCAGCAATAGTAGTAGTACTAGTTGTAGTAGTAGTAACAACACCAGTAGTAGTAGTTTTAGTAGTAGTAGGAGCAGTAGTAGTTGTAGTAGGCAAAGTAGTAGAAGTAGTTGTAGAAGCAATAGTAGTAGTTGTAGTAGTATTTTTGGTGGTGGTAGTAGTAGTAGTAGCAGTAGTAGTAGTAGGAGTAGTATTAGTAGCAGTGACAGTATAGGTTGCTATAGTAGTAATAGTTGTAGTTGTTGAAGTAAAAGTTGTAGTAGTAGCTGTAGTTGCAGTTATAGTAGCAGTAGTAGTTGTAGCAAAAATAGTAACTATAGTAGGAGTAGTGGTAGTGGTAGTAGTAGTAGCAGTAGCAGTAGTAGAAGCAGTAGCGATAGCAGTAGTCATAGTAATAGCAGCAGCAGTAGTAGTATTACTAGCAGTAGTTGCCATAGTAGTAGTAGTGGCGGCAGTAGTTGTAATCACATTAGTAGCAGCAGTAGGAGGAGGAGGAGTAGTAGTAGTAATAGTAGTAGTAGTAATAGCAGTAGGAGCAATAACAGTAGTAATAATAGTAGTAGTAGTAGTCATAGTATCAATTATACCAGCAGTAGTAGTAGCAATAGTAGTAGTTACAGTATTAGTAGCATTAGTAGTAGTAGTAGTAGTTGTTGTACTAGTAGTAGTTATTGTTGTTGTAGTAGAAGTAGTAGTAGAGCAACAGTTGAAGCAGTAGTAGTTGTAATAGTAGTAGAAGTAGTACTAGTAGCAGTAGAGCAGTGGTAGCAATAGTGGTGGTCGAAGATGTGGTGGAAACCGTAGCAGTAGCTGTAGTATTAGTTGCAGTAGCAGTAATCGAAAGAGAAGTAATTGTAGTAGTGGTACAAGGAGTAGTTGTAGTAGTAATGTTAGTAGTGTAGTGGTAGTTTTTATTGTCATTCCTGCAGTAGTTGAAGTACTTATTGTAGTTCTTGTAGTAGTAGTACTGATGGTTGTAGTTGTAGTAGTAGTTATAATAGTAGTAGCAGCAGTAGTAGTAGTAGTCGTAGTTGTACTAGTTGTGTTGGTAGTAGTAGTAGTAACAGTCGCAGCAGCAGTCGTAATAGTAGTAGTAGAAACAGTAGCCGTAGTAGTAGTAGTAGCAGAAGTAGCAGCAATAGTAGCGATAGTAGCAGTGGTAGTAGTAGTAGGGGCTGTAGTTGGAGTAGTAGTACTATTAGCAATCATAGCTATAGTAGCAGTGGTAGTAGTTGTAATAGTAGTAGTAGTATTAGTTGTAGTAGTAGTAGCTATACAGGTAGTAGTAGAAGTAGTACTAGTTAGGAGAAGTAGAGTAGTTGTAGTAGTATTGATTATAGTAGTAGCAGCAGTAGTGGAAGTAGCAATCATCAAAATAGTAGCAGCAGTAGTAGTAGGATAAATAGAGTAGTAGCAGTTGCAATAGTTGTAGAAGTAGTAGTAGTATTAGTAGTAGTGGTGGTTCTAGCAGTAGTAGTGGTGGTAGTAGTAGTTGTACTTGTAGTAGTGGTAGTAGTAGTAGTAGTAGCAGTAGTAGAAGTAGTAGTAGCAATAATAGTAGTAGTAGTAGCAGTGGTAGCAGTCGTAGTAGTAATAATAGTAGTAGTTATTGTTGTTATAGTAGTAGTAGTACTAGTGACAATAGTAGCAGTAATAGTAATAGTATTAGTGGCAATTGTAGTAGTAGTAGCAGTAAAAGTAGTAGTAATATTTGTAGTAGTAGCAATTATAATAGCAGTAGTAGTTGGCGAAATAGTAGAAGTAGTAGTAGAAGTAATAGTTTTTGTGGTGGTAATAGTAGTAGGGGTAGCAGTAGTGGCAGTAGCAACAGTGGTAGTAATAGCAGCAGTAATAGCTGTAGTGACAATATAAGTAGCAGCAATAGTAGTTGTAGTAGTTGTAGTTGTAGTAGTAGAAGTAGTAGTAAAAGCCGTAGTACTAGTAGTAGCACTTGTAGTAGTAGCAATAGTTGTAGTAGTCAGAGAAGTTATAGGAGGAGTAGTAGTAGTAGCAACAACAACAATAGTAGTTGTTGTTGTTGTAGTAGTAGTAGATGGAGTAGTAGTAGTGGTAGTAGCAGTAGTAGTAGCAGTAGCAGCAGCAGTAGTAGTCGAACTATTAGTAGTAGTAGTAGAAGTAGAAGTAACAGTAGTATTGCATGTAGTAGTAGTAGTGCTTGTAGCAGTAGTAGTTGTAGTAGCAGTTGCAATAGTAGCAGTAGTGGTAGTAATAGTCGTATTAGTAGTAGTAGTAAGAGTAGTTGTAGCAGTAGTAGTAGTAGTAGTAGTTGGAGTAGTAGTAGTTGTAGTAGGAGTAGGAGTAGGAGTAGCAGTAGTAGGAGTAGTGGGAGTAGTATGAGTTATTGTCGTAATAGTAGTAGTAATAGTGTTAGTTGCAGTAATAGTAGTATTAGCAGGGGAAGTAGTAATAATAGTAGTAGTAGTTGTAGTTGTAGTAATAGTTATTGTAGTTGTAGTAAGAGTAATAGTAGCAGTAGTACTAGTAGTTGTAGAAGCAATGCTAGTAGTAGTAAAAGTAGTAGTAGTGTTAGTAGTAGTAGTAGGTGTAGTAGGAGTAGTAGTAGTGGTAGCAGCATTAGTAGTAGTTCTAGCAGCATTAGTAGTTATACTAGTAGCAGTGGTAGCAACAGCAGGAGTAATAGAAGTAGTTGTTGTTGTAGTAGTAGTAGTATTGTCAGCAGTAGCAGTAGTAGAAGTAGAAGCAGCTGAAGTAGTAGCAGCAGTAGCAGATGTAATAGTAGTAGTAGTAGTGGTGGCGGTGGTAGTAGTAGTAGTATTAGTACTAATAGTAATCGTAGTAGTTGTAGCAGCAGCAATAGTAGTAGTATGATTACGAGTAATAGCAATAGTAGCAGTAGTAGCAGTAGTAGCAATAGTAGCAGTAGAAATAGTACTAGCTGTAGTAGCAGCAATAGCAGTATTAGTGGCAGTAGATAAAGCTATAGTAGTTGTTGCTGTAGTACATATAGTTTTTTGAGTAGTAGTCATAATAGTAGCAGTCGTAGTTGCTGTGGTAGCGATAATAATAGTAGTAGTAGTAGTAATAGTAGTAGTAACGGTGGTAGTAGTAGTTGTTGTAGTAGCAGCAGTAGGTGTAGTAGTAGTTGTACCAGTATAAGTGGTAGGAGAAGTAGTCGTAGTAGTTGAAGTAGTAGTAGAAGTAGTAGAAGTAGTAGTAGCAGCAGTAGTAGTAGTAATAGTAGTAGCTATAGAATTAGTAGTAGGAGAAGTTATAGGAGTAGTAGTTATAGTAGCAACAACAGCAATCATAGTAGTAGTAGTTATTGTAGTTGTAGTAGTAGTAGTAGTAATAGTAGTAGTAGTAGTAGTAGTAGTAGTAGTAGTAGTAGCAACAGCAGCAGAAGTAGCAATAGCAGTAGTGGCAGTAGCAGTAGTAGTAGTAGAAGGAGTAGTAGCGATAGTATTAGTAGTTGTAGTGGTAGTAGTTCTAGTAGTAGCAGTAGTAGCAGTAGTAGAAGCAGAAGTCGTAGTAGTAGCTGGAGTAGTAGTAGTAACAGTAGTTGGAGTAGTAGTAGTTGTACTAGGAGTAGCAGTAGTAGCAGCTGTAGTGGGGGTAGTAGTAGTAGGAGTAGTAATAGTAATAACAGTAGTAGTAGTAGTATTAATAGTCATAGTAGTAGTATTAGTAGGAGCAGTAGTAATAGTAGTAGTAGTTGTTGCTGTTATAGTAATACTAGTAGTAGTAGTAGTTCTTGTAGTAGTAGTAGTAGTAGTAGTAGTCGTAGTATTAGTTGTTGTAGTAGTAGTAGTAATTGGTGCGTTAGTAATAGTAGCAGTAGTAGCAGTAGTAGTAGTAGCTATAGTTTTCATAGTAGTAGTAGGGGTTGCGGTAGTTGTAGTAGAGTTAGTAGTAGTTTTATAAATAGTAGTAGCAGCAGCAAAAGTACTAGAGTGTTAGCAGTATTAGCAGTACTAGTTGTTGTTGCAATAGTAGTAGTAGCCATAGGAGTATTTGGAGTAGTAGTAAGAGTAGCGGTTGTAGTAGTAGTACTAGTAGTAGTAGTGGTGGTAGGGGTAGGAATTGTAGTTGCAGTAGTAGTAGTAATAGTAGTAGTAGTGGTAGTGGTAGTGGTAGTGTTAGTAGTAGTAGTCGTAGTCGTATTAGTATTTACAGTAGTCATAGTAGTAGTATTAGCAGAGGCCGTAGTAGTAGTTCCAGAAGCAGTAGCAGTAGTACTACTAGTAATAGAAGCAACACTAGTAGTAGTAATCGTAGTAGGAATGCCAATAGTAGTTGTAGGAGCAGTAGAAGTAGTAGCAGTGGTAGTAGCAATAGTAGTAGTTGTAGTAGAAGTACTAGTTGTGCTAGTAGCAGAAGTAGTTGCAGCATTGTGGAAGAAGTAGTGGTTGTTGTTGTAATAGTAGTATTGTTAGTTGTAGGAGCAGCAGCAGCAGCAGTAGATGTAATAGTTGCAGTAGTAGAGTAGTAGTAGTAGTAGTAGTATTAATAGTAATAGTAGTAGTCGTAGGAGTAGTAGTAGTAGTAGTATCAATAGTAGCAGTAGAAATAGTAAGAGCTGTAGTAGTAGCAATAACAGTATTATGAAAAGTAGATGCAGCTGTAGTAGTTGTAGTAGTAGTGCTAATAGTTTTAGGAGTAGGAGTAGTAGTTGTAGCAGTTGTAGTTGTAGGAGTAGCAGTAGCAATAGTAGTAATAGTTGTAGTAATACTACTAGTAGTAGTGGTTGCAGTAGCAGTAGTTGTTGTAGTAGCACTTGCACTAGTGGAAGTGGTAGGAGAAGTAGTAGTAGTACTAGTAGTAGTAGTAGTAGTAATCGTAGTAGTAGTAGTAGAAATAGAAGTACTAGTAGTAGTAGTAGTAGTAGTAGTAGTTGCAATAGCATTTGTAGATGCAGTAGTAGTAGTTGTTCCAGGAGAAGTGGTAGGAGTAGTAGTAGAAGTAGAAGTAGCTATATTAATAAAAGTAGTCGTAGTTGTTGTTGCAGTGGTAGTAGTAAGTGAAGTAGTAGTAGTAGTAGTAGTGGCGGTAGTAGCAGTCATGTAGAGTAGTAGCAGTAGAATTAGTAGTAGTAGTCGCAGAAGTAGCAATTATAGTTGGAGTAGCAGCAATAGCAGTATCAGGAGAGGTAGTCGCATTAGTCGTATTAGTAGTAGCAGTAGTAGTAGGAGAGGTAGTAGTTATAGTAGGAGGATAAGTAGTACTAGTAGCAATAGTCGTAGTAGTAGTCGTAGTAGTATTAGAAGTAGAAGTAGTAGTAATAGCAGTAGTAATAGTAGTAGTAGTAGTAGTATTTACAGTAGTAACAGTAGTAGCATCAGTAGAAGTAGTAGTAGCAGTTCCAGAAGTTGTAGCCGTAGTACTAGTAGTAGTAGAAGCAATACTAGTAGTTGTAACAGTAGTTGGAGTGGCAGTAGTAGTAGGAGGAGCAGTTGGAGTAGTAGCAGTGGCAGTAGCAATAGTAGTAGTTGTAGTAGAAGTAGTAGTTGTATTGGTAGCAGAGGTAGCTGCAGCAGTAGTGGTTGTTGTTGTTGTAGTAGTAGTATTGTTAGTAGTAGGAGCAAAAGGAGTAGCAGTAGTAGTAGTAGTATTAGTAGTAATAGTCATAGTCATAGTAGGAGTGGTAGTAGTAGTATTAGGGGTAATAGCAGTAATAGCAGTAGTAGTAATAGTAGCAGTATGAATAGTAAGAGCTATAGTAGTAGCAATAGCAGTATTATTAGAAGTAGATGCAGCTGTAGTAGTTGTATCAGTAGTGCGAATAGTTTTAGGAGTAGTAGTCGTTGTTGTAGCAGCATTACTAATAGTTTTAGGAGGAGGAGTAGTAGTAGTAGCAGTAGTTGTAGCGGTAGCGGTAGTAACAGTAGTAGTACTACTACTACTAGTAGTAGCGGTTGCAGTATCAGTAGTAGTTGCAATAGCAGTTGTACCAGTGGAAGTGGTAGGAGAAGTAGTAGTAGTAGTAGTAGTAGTAGTAATAGTAGTAGTAGTAGTAGTAGTAGTAGAAGAAGAAGTATTAGTAGTAGTAGTAGCTGTTGTTGTTGTTGTTGGTGTTGTAGCAGTTGCAAATGCAGTAATAGTTGTACTAGAAGAAGTGGTAAGAGTAGTAGTAGTAGTAGATGTAGCAATATTAGGAAAAGTAGTTATGTAGTAGTTGTAGTGGTAGTAGTAAGTGAAGTAGTAGTAGTTGCAGTAGCCGTAGTAGTAGTCATGTGGTAATAGTAGTTGTAGAATTAGTAGCAGTAGTTGCAAAAGTAGCAGTTGTATTTGGAGTAGCAGCAATAGCAGTAGCAGGAGAGGTAGTCACAGTAGTCGTATTAGCAGTAGCAATAGCAATAGCAGGAGAGGTAGTCACAGTAGTCGTATTAGCAGTAGCAGTAGCAGTACGAGAGGTAGTAGTGGTAGTAGTAGGAGAAGTAGAAGTAGTAGCAGTAGTCTAGTAGTAGTCGTAGTAGTATTAGAAGTAGAAGTACCAATAGTAGTAGTAATAGTAGTTGTTGTTGTAGTAGTAGGAGTAACAGTAGTAGTAGTTGCAATTGTAGCATTGGTACTAGGAGTAAAACTACTACTACTCCTACAATTACGAAAACTACTATTGCTACTACAACTACTACTACTACAGTCGTAGTAGGAGAAGTTGCATTAGTAGCAATAGCCGTAGTAGTGGTCGTACTAATATTAGAAGTCATCCTAGTAGTGGTAGTAGTTGTTGTTGTTGTTGTCACAGTTGTCGTAATAGTAGTACGAATAAAACTACTACTACTACTAATAATCATACTACATCTACTAAAACTATTATTACTACTATAGTTGTTGTTGCCACTACTACAAGTATTTCTATTGCTACTACTGTTAATTACTACTGTTATTACTAGTACAACTACTACTGCTACTGCCCCTCCTACTACAACTATTGCTACAATTACAACTACTACACCTACAACTACTGCAACAACTACTACTGCTATTGCTACAAAAGCTACTATTACTATTACTACTACAACAACAATAACAACTACTACTGCTACAGTTGCAACGGCTACTGCAACTACAACCACAATTTCTACTGCTACTACTCTGCTACTACTACTCCGCCCATTATTAGTGCTACTCCAACTACTGCTGACCCAATTACTACTACAACTACTACACCAACTACGACTGCTACTACTACTATTGCTGCTACTAATACAACAACTACTACTAATACCGCTACTCCTACTCCCACTCTTGCTAATACTAATACTATGAGTAACATAACAACAACTACTACTACAACTATTACTACTACCACAACAACAACAACTACTCCTACTACTACTAATAATACTACAACTACTAATTCTGCTACAAGTAAAACAGCTACTACTACTGCTGCTGCTACTGCCACTACTAATAATACTACTACTAATACAACTGCTACTACTACTACTCCATCTATTGCTGCTACTACTACTACTACTAATACTACTTCTACTCCAACTCCTACTGCTACTCCTACTCCTACTCCTACTCTTAGTCTAACTACTACTACTACAACTCCTAATACTACTACTACTACTACAACTACAACTATTACTCCTACTACCGCTGCTACTACTAATCCTACTGCAACTACTGCTACCACTACGCAAACTATTAATACTCCTCCTACAACTCCTGCTCCTACTCCATCAACTACTATTACATCTCCTCCTCCTCCTCCTACTACTACTAATACTACTACTACAACAGCTACTAGGATAACTGCACCTCGTCTTACTCCTAATGCTTTTACTACTACACCTACTCCTACTACTGTTACTCTTACTCGTACTATTACTCCAACTCCTACTACTACTCCTCCTCCCACTACTACTACTACTCCTACTCCTATTGCTACTCCTACTACTACTCGGACTCCTTCTACTACTACTACAACTCCTACTCTTACTCCTATTTCTTCTACGACTACAACTACTACAATTACTATCACTACTATTGCTACTATACTACTACTGCGACAACAACCCCTACTACTCCTACTGCTTCTACTACTGCGACTACTACTATTCAATATCTACTACTTCTAGTGCAACAACTACTACTATTGCTACTATTACTCCTACTACTATTGTTGCCGCTGCTGCAACTACTATTGCTATTACTACTGCTACTACTACTATAACTACTGTTACTACTACAATTACTACTACTACTACTACTACTACTGCTGCTGCTGCTGCTGCTGCTGCTGCTACTACTACTACTACAACTAATACTACTACTACTACTACTACTATTACTACTACTACTACTACTACTGTTGTTGCTACTACTAATCCAACTGCAACTACTGCTACCACTACGCCAACTATTACTACCCCTACTACAACTCCTTCTCCTACTCCCACTACTGCTACTACATCTCCTCCAACTACAACTACTACTAGCACTCTGCTGCAACTGCTACTATGACAACTACATGTCGTCTTACTCCTCCTCCTACTACTACACCTACTCCTAATACAACTCCTACTCCTCTTACTACTCCTACTACTACTACTACTCCTACTACTACTACTACTACTACTACTACCTATACTATTACTACTACTACTACTACTACTCCTACACCAACTTCTACTCGTACTACTACAACTACTACAACTATTATTACTACTACTGCTACTACTATTACTACAATAACTACTACTACTACTGCTGCTACATCTACAACTACTGCTGCTCCAACTCCTAATTTTACAACAACTTCTACTACCACTACTCCCACGACTTTTACTATTGCTACCAGTACACTTACAACTACTACTTTAATTACTACTACTACTACAAATACTACTACAACTATTACTACTCCTATTGCTAATATTACTCCTATTACAGTTACTAATATTACTACTACAACTACTTCTCCTACTACTACTACTACTACTGCTGATACTACAACAACTACTACTAGTACATCTACAACAACTACTACTACAATTCCTAGTTTTACAACAACAGCTACTACTACGACTCCTAATTCTGCTACTGCTACCACTACAATTACAACTACCACTTTTATTACAAATACTACTACTACAATTACTACTCCTACTGCTAATACTACTACTACTATTACTATTACTACTATTGCTCCTACTTCTCCTACTACTATTACTACTACTACTTCTAATACTACTAGTGTAGCTTCTCCTACTGCTACTACTACTCCTACAACAACAACAACTACTACTACTACTACTGCAACTACAACTACTTCTATTACTGCTACTACTACTAAAACTACTACTGCTACTAATTCTACTACTGCTGCTACAACTACAACTACTACTACACCTACAACTACTTCTACTATTACTACTACTACTCCTCCTCCTATTACAACTATTACTACTACTACCACAACAACAACAACTACTACTACAACTCTTACTACTACTACTACTACTACTACTACTACTACTATTACTACTATTACTACACTACAACTATAACTGCTAGTAGCACTACTGCTACTATTCCTCCAACTACTAGAACTGCTGTTACTACTACTGCTACTACTACTGTTACTTCTACAGCTACGATTCCTCCCGTTACTATTGCTGCTGTGACTACTGCTACTACTACAGCTGTTACTATTCCTACTACTCCATCACCTTCTACGACAACTGCTTCAACTGCTACTACTAGTACTACTACTACTACAACTACTACACGTACTACTATTGCTACTATGACTACTATTGCTACTAATACTACTACTACTACTATTACTACTTCTATTATTACTAGTACTGCTGTTGCTGCTACTACTACTATTATTACAACTAAAACTCCTCCTCCTCCTCCTCCTCCTAGTACTACTACAACTCGAACTACTACTACTAATAATAATACTACTACGACTACTACAACAACTGCTACTACTACTACCACTACTGCTGCTACTCCAACTGCTGCTGCTACTACTACTGCTGCTGCTACTACTACCACTGCTGCTACTAGTACAACGATTGCTACTACTACTATTGCTACTACCATTCCTACTAATGCAAATACTACTACTACTGCTACTGCAAGATTACTACTCCTACTACAGCTGTTACCACCACAACTCCTTCTCCCACAACTACCCCTACTACTAGTCCTACAACAACTACTACTAAAACTACTGCTACTACTACTCCTCCTACTACAACCACTACTATCACTACAACCACTGCCCCAAATACTACTACCACTACAACTCCAACAACAACTACTACGAATACTGCCACTATTGTGGCTCATGCTGCTTCCACTACTCCTCCTCCTCCTACTACTACTGCTACTATTACTACTGCTGCTGCTAAAATGACTGCTGCTACCACTACTACAACTGCTACTACTACTGCACTTGCAAGACTACGACGACAAGAACAATTGTTGCTACTAATGCGATTATTAATGCTAGAACTACGACTACAGCTACTACAACTACGACAACTACTACAACTGCTACTGCTACTACTACTTCTACTACTAGCACTACAACTACTACTTCGACTACTATTGCTGCCAAAGCTACCACCTCCCATACTACTACTACTACTGCTACTACCACTACAACGGCTACTACTACTGCTGCTGCTGCTGCTGCTGCTCCTATTACTACGATTACTTTGACTTCTACTACGACAAGAGTTGCTACTACTACTGCTACTACTATTATTACTACTACTACTACTACTATTGCAACTACTACTATTATTGTTACTAATACTACTAATACTTTCACAAGTAATAGAACTACTACTACTATAACTACTACTACTGCAACAATAACTACTACTACTCTTACAACATCAACAACTACTGCTACTACTTGTACTATTACTACGGACACAACTACTACTATTATTACTTCTACTATAACTATTACTGCTGCTACTACAACTACACCTGCTACGACTACTACTGCTACTACTACCACCACAACTACAACTGATACTACTAGTGTGACTACAACTACTACTACTACTATGACTAGTACTACTACTACTTCAGCAACTACTACTACTACTACTACTACTACTACTACTACTCTACAATTACTACTGTGACTACTATTGCAACTACTGCTACTACTCTAACTCCTAGTACTATTGCTACAACTGCAACTACTATTACTACTGCTACACCTACTACTACTACTGCTACTGCTACATCTCCTAGTACTATCACTACTGCTATTGCAACTGCTGCTACTACTACTACTCCTACTGCGACTAGTCTTGCTACTACTACTACTCCTGCTACAACTAATTTTACTACTACAACTACTGCTACCACTATGACAACTACTACGACTACTACTACTTCTAATACTTCTAATTCTACCACCACTACTGCGACTATTACTACTACTTTTGCAACTACAACAACAACAACTACTACTACTACTTCTCCTACCACTTCTTCGGGTATAATTACTACTACATCTACTACTACAACAACTACCAGTACTACTATTACTACTACTACTACTACAACTGCCACCACAACTACTACTATTCCTGCAACTTCGACTACTACTCATAAAACTTTTATTACTACTACTACAACTACTAAAATTGCTTTTGCTACTACTAACAATGCTATTGCTGCAACTACTGCTCCTACTATCTCCAGGGCTACTATTGCCAGTACTTCTACTATTGTTATTACTCCTATCACACCTAATTTTACTACTACTACTACAACAACAACAACAGCTACAACATCTGCTACTGTTGCTGCTATGACTACAACTAATGCTACTACTAACACTTCTAGTACTCCAAATACAACAACAACAACTACTACTATTGTTGGTGCCGCTATTTCTACTACTACTACAACTACGACTACTGCAACTGCTACGACTACTACTACCACAGCTGCTACGACTACAACTACTGTTGCTACTGCTACAACAACACCTACTACTACTACTGCTAATTATAATGGTGCTACTACTCCTACTACTGCTACAACAACTACTACTACTGTTACTACTACTACTACAAATACTATAACTATTGCTTTTAACACTGCCATTACTACTATTGTTGCTGCTACTATTACTACTCATACTTCCACTACCACTACTACTACTTCTGCTACTACTTGCGCTACTACTGTTACTACTGCTTCTACTACTTCTACTACTACTTCTACCAAAACTGCTCCAAATACAGCAGCTTTTGCTATAGCGATTACTACTACTACTACTACTACTACTACTACTACTACTAATACTATTGCTACTTCAACAACAACTAATGTTACTACTTCTGCTTTTGCTACTACTATTATCACTATTCCTACTACAACTTCTGTTACGAGAATTGTTACTATTGCAACCACTACTACTACAACTGCTACTACTGCTATTACTACTATTACTATTATAACTACTGCTACAACTACTACTCCTCCTCCTACAACTACTGCTACAACTACGATAACTACCACAATAACTACTACTACTACTATTGCTACTACTACTACTGCTACTGCTACCACTACGGCTACCACGACTACTACTATGGATACTGCAACTACTACTACTTCTCAAACTTGTACCACTACTGCTACTACTATTGCTACTACTACTGCGACTACTAATGCTATTGCAACTACTATTACTACTACCATTATTACTACTACTACTGCTACTACTACTAACTATTTCTCTAACCACTTCTAACCTTACAACTACTACTGCAACTACTACTGTTATTACTACTACTACTAATACTACTGCTACTACTACTTCTACTGATACTATGACTACTACAACAACTACTACCACTGCTGCTACTCCTACAGCTAATAGTGTAGTGCTACTACTACTATAGCTTGTTCTACTTCTACTAACCCAGCTACTATTGCTACTACTACTCTTACTATTTCCGCTGCAACTATTGCTACTATTGCTACTACTGCCACTACTGCTATTACTCCAAATACTACTTCTAGTACTACTACAACTTCTTACTAACATTACTACTACTACTAATACTACTACAACTACTACCGATAGTAGTACTACTACATCTGCTGCTGCTACAACAACTACTAATACTACTGCTACTACTAACACGACAACAACAACAACTACTACTCCTAGTACTACTGCTACAACGACTATTACTCCGAGTATTACTACTAGTACTAGTACTACTTCTACTACTACAACAACT
This sequence comes from Trichopus zeylanicus subsp. travancoricus, assembly GCA_005019695.1. NCBI lineage: Eukaryota > Viridiplantae > Streptophyta > Magnoliopsida > Dioscoreales > Dioscoreaceae > Trichopus > Trichopus zeylanicus. The sequence goes on along the minus strand of RXID01020778.1, from coordinate 15,953 downwards.
ACTACTACATCTACTGCTGTTGTTGCTACAACAACAACTACTACTACTATAGCAGCTAAAACTACTGCGACTACAACAACTGCAACTACAACAATAACTACTGCTACTGCTACTACTATGTCTAATACTGCTACAACTACTAGTACTCCAACTACTACTACTACTACAACTTCTGCTGTTGCTAATACTAATACTACTACTACAACAACAACTAATATTAGTGCAACTATTACAGCTACTACTACTATTACTACTACTACTTCTACTACTACTACTTCCACTACTACTACTAGTATTACTACTACTACTCTTAGTGCAACTACTGCTACTACAACTGCTACTACTACAACTACTACTACCAGTTCTGCTCCAACAACTACTGCTACTACTACAACTTCTACAACTAGAGATGCGGTTTGTACTACAACAACATCTACAACTACTACTTGTACTACTGCTACTGCTTCTACTACAACTACTACTACTACCATTCCTATTACTACTACTAATACTACTACAAATACTACTTCTACTACAACTACTATTACTACGACCACTGCTACAAATACAACTACTTCTACTACTATTTACTACAAATAATACGCCTACTACATTACTACTACTTCGCCTACAAGTGGTACTTTCTACTACTGCTAACTTCTTGTACTACTAGTACTACTACTGCTACGCTACTTACTACTACTACTACTACTACTACTACTACTACTACTACTACTGAGCCTACTGTTACTGCTACTATTGCTAATACTACTACTCCTGCTACAAATACTAATACTACTACCTCAACGACTACAACAACAACAACAACAATAGCACCAACAACTACTACTACTACCACTACTACTGCTACTACTACTACACTTACTACACCTCCTCCTACTACTGTTGTCACAACACTACTTGTACATCAACTACTACTAGTGCTATTACTGCCCCTACAACTATTACTTTTACTACAACTACTTCTTCTACTACTACTACTACAAATCGTATTGCTACTACAACTACAACTACTGCTATTATTGTTGCTGCTACTACTACTACTAGAACTGCTAGTATTACTACTGCTGTTGCTGCTACTGCTAAGGCTACTGCTACTACAACTGTTACTAGTACTACAACTCTTACTACAAATACTACTACAACTATGATTACGACTACTATTACTGCTACTACTACAACTATTACTATTACAGCTACTGTAGCTGCTCCTACTACTACTGCTACTGCAACACTATTGCTATTACTAGTAGTACTAGCTTTACTACTCTTACTACAAATACTACTACTACTACAACTACGATCACTACTACTATTATTACTACTACTACTGCAACTACTACTATTGCTACTTCTACTACTACTATTGCTACTGCTGCTACTACGACTACTACTACTACTACTACTATTACTGCTACTACTACTACTACTACTACTACTACTACTACGACTGCTACTACTACTATTATGGCTACTATTGCTACAAATACAACTACTACTACTGCTATGACAACAAATACTACTCCTACTACTACTATTCCAACTACTACTACCACTCCTCGTGCTACGACTACTACTGCTGCTACTGCTACTACTACTACTACTTCTATTTCTAGAACTACTATTACAACAACTACTACTACTCCTACTACTACTACGACTACTAGTACTACAAATTTTGCTATTGCTGCTACTGTTGCTGCTACTACAACTGCTACTACTATTACTACTGCGACTACCACTATGACTGCAACTACTATTACTACTACTACTACTACTACTACTACTACTACTACTACTACACTTAATACTCCTACTACTACTACTACTACACTACTACTACTACAGTTAATACTCCTACTACTACTGCTACTACAATACTACTACATCTACTGCTACTAATGCTATTACTACTCCTACAACTAGTACTATTGCTACTACAACAACAACTACTACTACTAAAATCCTATTGCTGCAACTACTACTACTACTACACCTATTGCTACTACTAGTCCTATTACTACTACTACTATAACAACCACTACTTCTATTGCTGCTACTACTATTAGCACAACTACTACTAATACTACTGCTACCGCTACTATTATTACCGCTTCTACTGCTTCTGCTGCTGCTGCTGTTTCTACTACAGCTATTACTACTACTACTCCTAATAGTACTACTAGTAGTAGTAGTACTACTACTACTACTTGCGCTACTACTACTACTACTACTACAACAACAACAACAACAACAACAGCTAGTACAACAACTACTACTCCTACTATAGCTATGACAACAATGATTATAGCTCCTACTACTTCTATTACCACTTCTACTACTACTACTAATACTACAACTAATTCCAGTACAGCTACTATAGATGTTGCTACCACTGCTACTACTACTCCAAAAATAACTTCTACTACTCTTACTACTACTGCTGCTACTACCTCTACTGGTACACCAACTACTACTGCTACTACAACTGCTGCTACTACTACTCCTACTCCTACACCTGATCCTACTACTACTACTACTACTACAACAATAACAACAACAACCACTACTACAATGACTATTATTGCTACTCCTACTGCAACTACTATTACTATTAATGCTACTACTACTACTACTCCTACTGTAACTACTATTACTATTAATGCTACTACTACTACTACTACTGCTACAACTACTATTACTACTACTACAACAACAACAACTACTCCTGCTACTAATACTACAGTGACTACTAGTAGTAGTATTGCTACTGCTGCTACTACTATTAGTACTACTACTACTATTACTACTACTACTTCCCCTACTACTACAGTTATTGCTTCTGCTTCAACTACTACTAGTACAGCTACGACAACCACAGCTACTACTACTACTGCTTCCACTACAACTACTACTAGTACAACTGCTACTATTTTTGGTACTACTACTACTGCTACTACTACTGTCATTGCTACAACTAGTGCTACTATTACGACTACCAATGGTGCTACTACTGCTACTACTGCCTGCCGCTATTAATACCACTACTACAACTACTTCGACTACTATTACTACTGCTACTACTACTGCTGCTACTATAACTTATACTACTACTTCTGCTACTACTACTGCTACTACAACTTCTACTAAGACTTTTGCCACTACTACTACTGCTACTATTGCTACTGTTTCAACTACTCCAAGTGCTACTCCTACTCAAACTCTTGATTGTACTTCCACTGCTACTACTCCTACTAGTTCTATTACTATTAGTACTACTACTACTACTAGTACTACTACTTCTTCTTCTTCTACTACTACTACTATTACAACTGCGACTACTACTGCTACTACTACAACTCCTACTATGACTACTAAGACTACTAAGACTACTAATATGAGTACTATGATTACTACAATTAATACTACTATTACTGCTACTGCTGCTACTGCTATTCCTCCACCTCCTCCTACTACAACAACAACAACAACTACAACTACTACTACTACTACTACTTCTTCTACTACTGTTGTTGTTTCTGCTGCTGCTACAAATAATACTACCACTACTTCTACTACCACTGCTACAACAATGACTCCTACTTCTCCTGCTACTACTATGACAATGGCTACTACATCTCCAACTGCTACTACTAGCATAGTTGCTGCTGCTACTACTTCTACTACTACTACTACTAAGACTGTTGATGCCACTAATGCTACTACTGCTACTGCTGCTAAGACTACTGCTACTACTACTGCTACTACTACTATTACCGGTACTACTACTGCTGCCACTACCACTGCAACTACCGATACTACTACAACTACTACTAATACTACTATTACTACTACTTCTTCAACCACTACTACTACTACTAGCACTACTACCACAATTGTTGTTGTTTCTACTACTACTACTACTCCTACTACCTGTCCTACTCCAATAGCTACTACTACTGCTACTACTGATACTACTACCACTACAACTACTGCTGCTGCTGCTGCTACGTCTACTACTACTTTTACTACTAATATTACTACTAGTCCTTGTACTACTACTACTATGACTGCTACTACTACAACAGCAACAACAACAAATATTTCTACTACTAGTAGTAATAATACTACTACTGCAGCTGCTACTAGTACAACTGCTACTACTACTACTAATACTAATACTAGTACAACTACTACTACTACAACTCCTACTACTGCTGCTGCTGCTGCTACTATAGCTTATACTACAACTACTAATAGGACTACTACTACTACTTTTTCTACTTCTGATACTGCTACTACTACTACTAATACTACTACTACTGCTATTACTATTACTTCTACTCCTACTACTACAACGACCACTACTATTACTGTGGATAATACCACAACTACTGTTGCTGTTGCAGCTACAACTACATGTACTACTACTACTAATACTACTACTACTATTACTATTAATTTTGTTGCTGCTACTACTACAACTCTTATTATTTCTACTACTACTGCTACTATAGGTACTGTTGCTGATGCTACTAGTACCACTCATACTACTACTACTACTTCTAGTACTACCACAAGAACAACAACAATTACTACTACTACTACAAATACAACTGTTACAACTACTTCTACTACTACTACTGCTGCTACTACTACTATAATTACTACTACTACAACCACTACGACTGCTACTCTTAGTACTCCAACTACAACTACTACTACTCCTACTGCTACTGCTATTACAACTACTACTCTTGCTACTACTGCAACTACTGTAACTCCAACTACTACTAATAATTCTACTACTGCTACTACCATTGTTGCTGCTACAACTAGTACTACAACAATTATTGCTACTACTGCTAATACGACTACTACTGCCACTACTACTACTACAACAACAATAACAACCGCTACTATTATTACTATTGCGGCCACTGCTGCAATTGCTACTCCTACTAGTACTACTAGCACTTCAACCACTACTAATACTACTCGTACTACTTCTACTACTACCACTGCTGCTACTACTACTACTACTACTACTACTACTACTATTACTACTACTACTGCTACTGCTGCTGCTTCTAGTACTAATACCATGACCACTATGACTACAACTTCTGCTACTATAACTATTCACGCTACTACTACTACAAGAAATCCAGCTGCTGCAGCTATTACTTCTACTACTACAGCTATAACAACAATAACAACTACTACTACTAGTCCTGCAACTGCTACTATTACTTCTACTACTACTGCTACAATAACTACTACAGCAACTACTACTATTACTATGACTATTACTTCACCACTACTACCGCTACTACCATTAGTACTAATTCAGCTCCCATAACTACTACTATTACCACTACAAATACTACTACTAGTAATACAACTGCTGCTACAATAACTACTACTACTACTATTGCTACTACTAATGCTACAACTACAATTACTACTCCTACTTCTTCTGCTACTACCCCTACTACTACTCCTACAACAACAACTACTGAAACTGTTGCTGCTGCTACTACTCCTTCTACAACAACTACTACCACTACTACTATAACAACTACCCCAACTACTACTACCACTACAACTACAACAACAAAAGCAACTAATACTTCCACAACTGTGGCTCATGCTGCTACTTCAACTACTGCTGCTCCTTCCACTACTCCTACTCCTCCTACTATTACAATTAAGACTGCTAATCCTACTACTACTATTACTACCACTACTCCTACTACTACTCCAACAACTACTACTACTACTACTACTGCTACTACTACTACTACTCCGACATCAACTACAATTACCACTACTACTACTTCTCCTGCTTCTACTACTACTGCTACCAAAATAACAACTACTACTACTATTACTACTACTACTCCTCCTTCTATACTACTGCTGCTACTACTGCTATAGCTACTACTGCTAGTACTACAGCTACTATTGCCACTATTCCTTCTACCACTATTGCTACTACCACTACTACTACTGATACTACGGCTGCTACTCATATTATTACTACTACGGCTACTACTGTACTAGTTCTACTGCTACTACTCGTACTGCTACTAGTACTACTACTACTACGACAACTACTACCACTACTGCTACTACTGTTGCTACTAGTACTCCTACTATATTTACTCCAGCTACAACAACTACTATTACTATTGTTGTTGTTGCTGCTGTTATTACTCCTACTACTACAACAACTACAACTACTACTACTATTACTTACCACAACTACTACTATTACAACTGCTACTGCTATTACTCCTACAACTATCACTATTACTACTTCTACGACTGCGCCTACAACTGCTACTACGACAACAACAATGACTACTACTACTACTTACTACTACAACAACTACTACTACAACAACAACAACTACTACTACGACTACTTAATACTACTATTGTTGCTACTACTACTACTACTGCTACTGCTATTGCTCCAACTATTGCTATGGCTACTACTACTGCCACTACTACTACTCCTGCAACTACTACTACTACTACTACTACTAATACTACTACTACTATTACTACTACTACTACTACTTCTACTACTACTATTGCTACTATTTCTACAACTACTACCACTACTGCTTCTACTACTACTACTACGGCTTTTACTACAAGTACAACTACTTTTACTACTTCTTTTACTACTACTACTACTACTACAATAGCTACTACAACTACTACGATGGCTTGTACTATCACTACTACTCCTACAGCTACCACTACTACTATCGCTACAACTGCTACTACTCCTTGAACTACTACTATTACCACTGCTACGACCGCTACTACTACTACTGCTTCTATGATTACTACTACTACTACTCCTATTCTGACAATTACTACTACTATTACAACAACTTCTACTACTTCGCCTACTACTGCTGCTGCTGCTACTATTGCTTATGCAAGTACTACAACTAGTTCTACTACTACCACTGCTACTACTGTTGCAACGGCCACTACTACCACTACAACTATGGTTACTGTCACAACTGCTACCACTGCTACTACTAATATACTACTAATACTACTACAACATCTACTACTGGTAGTACTACTGCTCCCACTACTACTACTATCATCGCATTTACTAGTGATACTACTGCTACTACCATTGCTAGTGATACTACTATACTTCGCCTACTTCTACTATTGCTACTACTACTGCAACTATGACTACTAGCACTACAACAACTGTTGCTACTATAATGACTAATACTACTCTTGCTACTACTACTACTACCTCTATGATTTCTGCTACTACTGCTACGACCTCTACTACAGCTACAACTATTGCAACCACAACTGCCACTATCCCAATGACTATTACGACTACGACTACTACAACAACAACAACAACTACTACTGCTACTACTACTGCTCCTGCTGCTGATACTACTGCTATTACTACTCCTACTACAGCTACTACTACTACTACTACTACTACTACTACTACTGCTGCTACTGCTACTACTACTACTACTACTAATAGTACTACAACTACTACTACTATTGCTACTACAACTACTACTCCTATGACTACTACTGCTACTACAACCTCAGCTACTACTACTTCTTCTTCTACTACTACTACTACAATGACTACAACTATCGCAACAAGCATTGCTGCTGCTAATACTACTGCTACTACTACTATTACTACTATTACTACAACTACTACTATTACTACAACTATTACTAGTATCACTACTACTACTGCCACTATTACTGCAATTGCTACTACTGCTACTGCTTTTACTACAAATACAACTACTTCTACTACTACTTCTACTACTACTACTACTACTACTACTACTACAACAATAGCTACTACACTACTACGATGGCTTGTACTATCACTACTGCTCCTACTGCTACCACTACTACTGCTGCTACAACTACTGCTACTCCTTGAACTACTACTGTTACCACCGCTGCTACCACTACTGCTACTATTACTTCTACGATTACTACTACTACTACTCCTATTCTGACTACTACTACTACTACTTCACCAACTACTACTACTACTGCTACTACTACAATTGCTACAACTATTGCTTGTTAATAGTACAACTAGTTCTACTACTCCCACTGCTACTACTGTTGCGACTGCCACTACTACCACTACAACTATTGTTGCTGTAACAACTGGTACCACTGCTACTACTACAATACTACTAATACTATTACAACTTCTACTACTGCTACTAATACTACTTTTCCCACAATTACCAATACTGGTACTACTACTGCTACCACTACTATTGGTATCACCGCTACTACTATGGATACTACTACTGCTACTGCTACCATCGCTACTACTACTACTCTATTTCGCCTACAACTACTACTATTGCCACTACTACTTCAACTACGACTACTACCACTACAACAACTGCTTTTGCTACTACTACTACTACCCCTATGACTTTTGCAACTACTGCTACAACCTCTACAACAACTAAAACTATTTCAACCACTACTGCCAGTACCCCAACAACTATTACTACTACTACAATAGCAACAACTAATACTCCTACTACTACTGCTGCTACTGCTGAGACTACTGATACTACTACTCCAACTATAGCTACTACGACTACAACTACTATTACTACTACTACCACTATTAATAGTACTACTGCTGCTGCTGCTACTACAACTACTACTACTATGACTACTACGACTACTACAACTTCAGCTACTGCTACTGCTACTTCTACTAATACTACTTCTTCTACTACTACTACAACTACTAAAACTAATGCAACAACTATTGTTGCTACTAATACTACTACTTCTACTATTACTACTTCAACTACAACTACAACTATTACTGCAACTATTACTGCTATTACTACTACTACTACTGCCACTACTACTAGAACTACTACTATGACTACTACTACTTTTACTACTACTGCTGCTACTACTACGACAACTACAACTAGTACTGCTACTACAAATGCTGCTGCTACTGCTGCTGTGACTACTGCTACAGTTGCTATTCCCACTAATACTACTATTAGCGTCCTACCTATGGATAACTATTGCTTTGCTTCAATTGCTACCACCACTCCTACAACTAATACTGCTACTACTGCAACTACTACTAATACTTCTACTACTACTGTTACTACTAATACTACTACTACTTCTCACACTACTACTACTACTATAACTGTTACTACTACACTACTACTATTGCTACTACTATTACTTCTACTATGACTACTACTACTACTTCTATAATTACAGCTACTACTACTACTACTACTTCTACTACAACTACCACTACTACGACTACTTTTATTACTACTACTACTAGTACTGCTGCTTCTACTTCTACTACAACGTTCGCTACAAATACTACTGCTGCTACTACTACTACAATTGTTATTGTTGCTTCTGCTACTACTACTACTGCTACTATTGCAACTACTAGTACTTTCGCTACTACCACTACTGCTGCTCCTACTACTGTGACTACTACTACTAATACAACAACAACGACAAGCACTACTACTACAACTGCATCTACTACAACTTCTACTATTCAATCTACAACAACAACAACAACTACTACTACTACAACTGCTGCAACTACTTCTTCTACAACTACTTGGATTTCGTCTACTACGGCTGCTGCTACTGCTGCTACCACCACTAGTACTACAACTACTGCCACAACTACTGTTACAATAGCTACTACTACTGCTGCTACTGCTACTTCGACTACTAGTATTACTACTATTACCGCTACTACTTCCACCAGTACTACAACAACTACAACAACAACAACTACTAGTAGTAGTACTACAATAACAACTATTATAGCTACTGCATCTACTACTTCAGCTACAGCTACTACTACTGCTACTTCTGCAACTGCCCCTACTACTACTACTACTGCTGCTACAAATACTACTGCTCCAACTACACAACTACCACTACTGTTGTTGCCGTTACAACTATTGCTACCACTACTATTGCTGCTACTCCTAATACTGCTACTGCTACTACTAAAAATACAACTACTACTGCTCTTACCACTGCTACTACTATTTCTGCTCCTACTAACACTTCTATGGTTACTCCAACTACAACTACTAGTATTACTGCTACAACAATAACTACTACAACAATAACAACAACAACAATAATAACTATTACTACTACTACTACAACTAGTATTACTATGATTGCTACTACAACTACTACTAGTTTTACTACTACTACTGCAACTATTGTTACTGCTACAACTGCTGCGACTGCTGCTACAACAACTACTATTACTTCTACTGCTACTACTACTACTGCTACAATTATTGCTACTGCTACTACTACTACTGTTATTGCTGCTGCTACTGCTATTACAACTATTACTATTACTTCTACTTATATTACTATTACTACTCCTATGCCTGCTACTACTACAAGTGTTGACACAATGGCTACCACCTCTACTACCGCTCCCAATACTATGACTGCTACTACTTCTGCTACTGCTACAGCAGTGACTGAGGCAACAATAAGAACGACTACTACTACTACCACTACTATTGCTAATGCTGTTGCTGCTACTAATACTACAATTGCTACTACAGCTACTACTACTACTACAATTCTTGCAACTACTATTGCAGCTCCCACTACTACTGCTATTACTACTACTACATCTACTACTACTGCTACAACTATTACTACGACTTCTGTTACTATAACTTTTGCTGATATTATTACTACAACTACTACTACAACAACAACAATAACTACTACTACTACTACTATGACTACTGCTATTATAACTACTATTACTGATATAAATATTAAAACTACTACTATTACAACAACTACTACTAATAGTAATACTAATCTTACTACTACTGCTACTAGTACAAAAACTACTACTACTACTACTACCTCTACTACTGCTAATGCTACTACAACTTCTACCACTGCTACTAATGCTACCACAGCTAATACAACTTTTACTACTGCTACTACTTCAGCTACTACTCGTGCTGCTAGTTCTACTACTAGTAGTAGTGCTACATTACTAGTATTACTGCTGCTGCTATAATACTACTACAACTACTACTATTGCTGCTCCTACTATTAATACTGCTCCTAATACTGCTACTACAACTAATAACATTATTGCAGTCAGTACTACTATTTTTACTGCAACTACTGCTACAACTACTGTTACTACTAAGACTATTACTCTACTACTTCTACTGCTACAGCAACAACAATAACAACAACTACTACCACTACAATTGCTACTATTACTAGTGCTACTACTACTGCTACAACTGCTACTGCTGCTGCTATTACAACTACTATTGCTGCAGCCATTGCTACTCATACTGCTACGACTACTACGACTACTACTGTTTCTGTTGCTACTGCAACTAGTGCTACTGCTACTGCTACTAGTACAGCTAATACTGCAACTCCTACTACTGCTACTCCTACTACTTGTCCTACTTCTACTACAACTGTTACTGCTACTATTATTACTACTATTGCTACTGCTTCAACTACTATTACTATTACTAGTACTATTGTTACTACTTTTACTACTTCAACTACTACTACTAATGCTACTACTGTTACTACTAGTACTACTGCTACTATGTTTAATACTACCACAAGTAGTACTACTGGTACTACTACTACAACTACTACTACTTCTGCTACTAATGCGACTACTGCTACTTTTGCTACTAATACTGCAACTACTGCTACCACTACTGCAACTACTACTACTACTATTATAATAACTACTACAACTGTGACAAGAATGACTACTGCTACTACAATAACTACTACTAATACAACTACTATTGCCACTACTACTACTGCTGTTTTGGCTTCTAATACTACTACTACTACTATTGCTACTACACTACTACTACTGTTGCTATTGTTGTTGGTGCTACACCTACTACAACTACTGCTGCTATTGCAATAATTGCTCTAACTACTACTACTACCACTACTACAACTACTACTACTACTACAACTTCTAGTACTATTATTGCTACAATTACCACAACTACTACTACTGCAATAATGAATACTGCTACTGCTATTACAACTTTAATTGCAACTACTACTGCAACTACTGCTACTCATACTACTACTAGCGCTGCAATACCACTACTAAAGATGTTGCCACTACTACTAATACTACTATGACAACAATTAATGCGACTACTACTATAACTACTAATACTACTACTACAACTACTACTGCAACAACAACTACTGCTATTGCTACTGCTACTGCTACTGCCACAACAACTACTACTACTGCTACTACTGCTACTGCCACTACTTCTGTCACTACTATTGCTACTGTTCGTACTTCTACTACTACAACAACTACTGCTATTATTGCTACTATTCCTAATGTTGCTGCAACTACTACCACTGCTGCTACAACTACTAGTACTTCTGCCACAACTACTCCTACTATTACTACAACAACTGCTACAATGACTACTGCTACCACTACTACAACTGCTACTACTACTACACTAATACAACTACTACTACAAGGACAATTGTTGCTACTAATGCTATTAATACTGCTAGAACTACAACTACAACTACTACTACAACTGCTACTGCTACTACTACTTCTACTACTAGTACTACAACTACTACTTCTACTACTATTATTGCCACAGCTACCACCTCTCATACTACTACTACTACTGCTGCTGCCACTACAATGGCCACTACTACTGCTACTGCTGCTGGTACTGCTCCTATTACTACTACTACTTTGACTACGACTACGACAATAGTTGCTACTACTACTACTACTACAGCTACTATTACGACTACTAGAACTATAGGTACTACTGCTACTACTCCAACTACTGCTATTATTGTTACTAATACTGCTAATACTTCCACAACTACTGGAACTACAGCTACTAAAACTACTACTACTGCAACAACAACAACTACTACTCTTACAACAACAACTATTGCTACTACTACGACGGACACAACAACTACTATTATTACTTATTCTACAACTACTACTGCTGCTACTACTACTATAGCTGCTATAACCACTACTGCTACTACTACCACTACTATAACAACTGCTATTACTACCACTACTACTACAACTGCTACTACTAGTGCAACAACTACTACTATTACTACTACTAGTACCACAACTACTTCAGCAACTACTGCTACTACTCCTACTACTACACCGGTTACTACTGCGATTACTATTGCAACTACTACTACTACTACTACAGCTACTACTACTGTTGCTGCTACTACTACTACAACCACTAACTTCTATTACTAAAATTACTACTACGGCTACTGCTGCTACTGTTACTTCTCCAACTACTACCACTATTCTTACTACAACTGCTAGAACTGCTACTACTACTACTCCTGCTTGCGACTAGTAGTACTACTATTACTACTCCTACTACAACTGCTACTACTACGACTATGAAAACTAATTCTACTACTACAACTACTGCTACCACTACTACAACTATGAGAACTAGTACGGCTATTGCTAACACTAATACTTCTAATTCTACCACCAATACTACTACTATTACTATAACTTTTACAACTACAACTACTACCACTACTACTTCTACCACTTCTTCGGGTACAATTACTACTACATCTAGTACTACTACAATTACTACTACAAGAACTACCACTACTACAATTACTACTTCTACTACTACTACTACCACCACTACTACTATTGCTGCTACTTCGATTACTACTCCTAAAACATTTAGTACTAGTGCTAAAACTACTAAAATTGCTTCTACTGCTACCAACAATGCTACTGTTGCAGCTACTGCACTTACTATTTCCATGTCTACTATTGCCCCTACTTCTACTAGTGTTATTGCTGCTATTACACCTAATTCTACTACTACTACAACAACAACAATAATTGCTACTACATCTGCTGCTGTTGCTGCTGTTACTACAACTACTGCTATTAGTAACACTTTTAATACTCCAAATACAACAACAACAACTACTACTGCTATTGGTGCTGCTATTTCTACTACTACTGCAACTACTATCTCTACTACTACTATAGTTTCAACGACTACTACTACTGCTGCTGCTGCTACTACAACACCTACTACTACTATTGCCAATTATAATGGTACTACTACTCCTACTACTGCTACAACAACTACTACTACTATTACTCCTACTACTACATGTACTATAACTGCTGCTCCTAACACTACCATTACTACTACTATTGCGGCTACTATTACTACTCATACATCCATTACCACTACTACTACTTCTGCTACTACTACTTCTACAACTTCTACCACTACTTCTACTAAAATTGCTCCTAATATAACAGCTTTTGCTACTGCAATTACTACTTCTACTACTGCTATTGCTACCGCTACTACTACTACTAATACTATTGCTACTTCAACAACAACTATTGCTACTACTGCTGCTACTACTACTTCTGCTAATACTATTATCACTATGGCAACTACTACTCCAGCTACAGGAATTATTACTATTCCAACCACTACTGCTACAACTACTACTACTGCTATTGCTGCTATTACTACTACAACTACTGCTCCTTCTACTACTACTACTTCCTGCCACAACTACGACAACTACCACAACAACAACAACTACTACTACTACTGCTACTGCTACTACTGCTACTGCTATGACTACTGCAACCACGACTTCTACTACGGCTACTGCAACTACTACTACTTCTCATACTGCTACCACGACTGCTACTACTACTGCTACACCTACAGCGTTTACTAATGCTGCTACTACTACTATTACTACTAGTATTATTACTACTACTTCTTCTCCAACTACTTCTGACGGTACAACTAGTACTGCAACTACTACTACTATTATTACTACTACTACTACTACTACAACTACAACTACTACTACTACTACTAGTACAATGACAACTACAATAGCTACTACTACTACTACTGCTACTCCTACAACTAAAAGTATAGTGCTACTACTATTACAGCTTGTTCTACTTCTACTAACACTACTACTGCTACTACTACTGCTCTTACTATTTCTGCTGCAACTACTGCTACTACTACTATTGCTACTACGCCTCTTAATCCTAGTACTACTTCTAAAACTACTACTACAACTTCTTCTAACACTACCGCTACCGGTACACCTACAACTACTACCGCCAGTAGTACTACTACATTTACTTTTGCTGTTACTAATATGACTACTATTACTACTACTACTAATACTACTACAACAATTATAGCTACTACTACTACTACTATTACTACTACTTCTTCTACTACTACTTCCACTACTACTACTACTACCACCACTACTACTGCTACTACTACTACTATTCTTAGTGCAACTACTGCTGCTACTACTACTCTTAGTGCAACTACTGCTACCATTGCTACTACTACTACTACCACCACTACTACTACCACTACTACTACTACTACTACACTTACTACAACTCCTACTACTACCGTCGCAACACTACTTGTAGGTCAACTACAACTAGTACCATTACTACCCCTACAACTATTACTTTTACTACTCCAACTACTCCTACAACTACTACTACTACAAATCGTATTGCTACTACAACTACTGCTATTGCTACTGCTGCTACTACTAGAAATCATACTATTACTACTACTGCTGCTAAGGCTACTACTACTACAACTGTTACTAGTACTACACCTCTTACTACAAATACAACTACAACAACGACTACGACTACTTTTACTGCTACTACTACAACTACTACTATTACTACTACTACTATTATAGCTACTAAAGCTGCTACT
>RXID01020776.1:0-30875 GCA_005019695.1 Trichopus zeylanicus subsp. travancoricus | reverse complement strand
AGGAGTAATAGTAGTAGTGATATTAGTATTAATAGTAGTAGAAGTAGTAGTAGTAGTAGTAGTAGTGGCACCAGTGGTAGTAAAATTAGTTTTAGCTATTGTACTAGTAGTAATAGTATAAGTAGCGGTAGCAGTAGTAGTACTAGTAGTATGAGTTGGAGCAGGAGTAGTAATAGCATTAGTAGGAGTAGTATTAGGAGTAGTAGGAGTAGTTGTCGTAAGAGTAGGTGTAGAAATTGTAGTAGTTATAGTACTATTAGTTCTTCTTTTAGTCGTAGTTGTTGTAGTAGTAGTCGTAATAGTAGTAGTAGTAGTAGCATTTGTGGTGGTAGTAGCAGTAGTAGTCGTGGTAGTAGTAGTTGTAGTGATAATAATGGTAGTAGTAGCAGGAGTAGGAGTAGTAGTAGTGGTTGTAGCAACAACAGCAGCAGTAGCAGCAGTAGTAGCAGTAGTAGTAGTAGTCGTAGTTGTGGTAGCAGCAGCAGCAGCATTAGCAGCAATAGTAGTAGTAGAAGTAGTTATTGTCGTTGTGGTATAGTAGTAGCAGTAATCGAAGTAGTAGTAGGAGTAGGAGTAGGTATCGTAGTGGTAGTAGTGGTAGTAGTTATAGCAGTTGTAGTGGTAGTACTAGTAGTAGCAGTCGTAGTGGAAGCAGTAGTTGGAGATGGAGTAGCAATAGCAGTAGTCGTAGTGCTAGTAGAAATAGTAGTAGTAGCAATAGTGGTAGTGGTAATAGTAATATTAGTCTTTGTTGTTGTTGTTGTAGTAGTACTAGTGGTGGTCGTAATAGTGGTAGTAGTAGTACTAGCAGTAGTAATAGTAGCAGTACTAGTAGTAGTAGCAGCAGCAGCAGTAGTAGTAGTAGTTGTTGTCATATGATTAGTAGTAGTAGTAATATTAGTATCAATCATAGTAGTAGTACGAGTAGTAGCATTAGTAATAGGAATAGCAATAGTGGTAGTTGTAGTAGTAGGAGTTGGAGTGGTAGTAGCAAGACTAGTAGTAGTTGGAGTAGCAGCAGTAGTAGTAGTCATAGTAGCAGCAGCAGCAGCAGTGGTCGCGAAAGTAGTAGTTGTAGTGGTAGTAATTGTAGTAGTAGCAGGAGTAGGAGTAGGAGTAGTAGTAGTAGTTGTTGTTGTTGTTGTTGTTATTGTTGTAATTATTATTGTTGTTGTTGTTGTAGTAGTAGTAGTAGTTGCTATGAGAGTTTGAGCAGTAGTAGTAGTGGGTGTAGAAGTAGTTGGAGTAGGGGCAATAGTAGCAGTAGTAGGACTAGTCGTAGCAGTATGAGTTGGAGTAGGATTAGTAGAGGCAGTAGTTGCTACTACTACTAGTAGTAGTAATAGTAGTAGAAGTAGTAGTAGTAGTAGTAGTAGTAGCAATAGTAGTAGCTTTAGTAGAAGTAGTAGTAGTTGTTGTTGTTACAGTGGTAGTAGTAGTTATAGTAGTTGGAGTACTAGTAGGAGTATGAGTTGGATTAGTGGCCTAGGAGTAATAGTACTTGGAGTAGTGGTAGTAGTTGTAGCAGCTACAGCAGTAGTAGAGGAAGTAATAGTAGTAGTTATAGTAGCTGTAGTAGTAGTGGTAGCTGTAATCATAGTAGCCGCAATAGAGGCACCAATACCTGTAGTAGTAGTATTTGTAGCAGTAGAAGTTGCGGAAGTAGTAGTAGTTGCAATTTTTGGAGTAGTAGCTATAGTAGTAGGAGCAGGAGTAGTACTGCTAGGAGAACTAATAATAGTAGTAGTGGTAGCTGCAGCAGTGGAAGTAGGAGTAGTAGATGTAGTAGTAGTAGTTGCGGTAGTTGTAATAGTAGACATAATTGTGGTAGTTATAGTAAGAGTAGTAGTTGTAGTAATAGTAGTAGTAGCAGTAGTTGTTGTAGTAGTAGCCATAGTAGTAGCAGCAGTAGTAGCAATAGTAGTAGCAGTAGTAGCAATAGTATTAGTAGTAGTAGTAGTAGTAGTAGTAGTAAGTAGTAGTATACATAGCACTAGTGGTAGTAATAGTAGTAGTACCAGCAGCAGTAGTTGTAGTGGTAGTAGTAGTAGCAGTTGTCATAGTAGTACAAGTAGTAGAAGTAGTTGTTGTTGTAGTAGTAGTAGTAGTTGTTGTTGTTATTATTGTCATTGTAGTAGTAGTTGTTGTTGTAGGAGCAGAAGCAGTAGTAGTAGCAGTGGTAGCGGTACTAGTAGTAGTAGTAGCAGCCGTCGCCGCAGAAGTAGTAGTAGCAGTAGCAGTAGCAGCAGTTGTAGTAGTGGTAATAGCAGTGGTAGTAGTAGCAGTAGCAGAAGTAGCAGCAGCAGCAATAGTAGTAGTATTAGTAGTGGCAGTAGTTGTAGTAGTAGTAGCAGCTGAAACAGTAGCTATAGTTGTAGTTGTTGTAGTAGTAGTATTAGTAGTAGTTGTTGTTGTAGTAGCAGTTGTAGCCGTTGAAGCTGTTTTAGCGATGGTAGCATTAGTGGCAACAGTTGCCATAATTGCAGCCTTAGTGGTCACAGCCATAGCAGTAGTTGTAGTAATAGTAGTAGAAGTAGTATTAATTGTAGTAGTAGCAATAGAAGTAGTAGTAGTAGTAGCTGTAGTAATAGTAGTAGTTGTAATACTGGTTGTAGAAGTACTAATAATAGTAGCAGTAGTATTAGTAGGAGTAGCTGTAGCAGTAGCTGTAGTAATAGAAGTAGACAAAGTAGTAGTAGTAGTACCAAGAGTAGTTGTGATAATAGTAGTAGAAGTAGCAATAGTAGTAGCAGTAGTAGTAGAAGTAGTAGTGGAAGTAGTAGCAGTAGTAGGGGCAGTAGTAGTAGTAGTTGTTGTAGTAGTAGTAGCAATACTTGCAGTATTAGTAGTAGTTATAGTAGTTGTAGTCATGGTTGCAGTAGTAGCAGTAGGAGCAGTATTAGTAGTTGTAGAAATAGTAGTAGTGGTAGTTGTAGTGGTAGTAGTAGTAGCAGAAGTAGTTGAAGTAGCAGTAATTGTAATAGTAAAAAGGGGAAGTAGTGGTGGTACTGGTTGTAGCAGTAGTGGCAGCAGTAGTTGTAGTTGTAGGAGAAAAAGTTGTAGTAGTAGTAGCAGTAGTTAATGTAGTAGTAGTAGTAGTAGTAGTAGTAGCAATTGTTGTAGCTACAATACTTGTAGTATTAGTAGTAGTTGTCGTAGTAGTAGTAGCTGTAGCAGTAGCAGTATCATTGTTAGTAGTAGTAGGAGTAGCAGTAGTGGTAGTAGTAGTAGTAGTAGTAGCAGTAGTAGTAGTAGTAATTGTAGGAGTTGGAGTAGGAGTAGTAGTAGGAGTAGTAGTACTTGGAGTAGTAGTACTAGTAGTAGTAGTAGTAGTAAGAATACTAGTAGTAATATTATTAGTAGTTGTGCTAGTATTAGTGCTTATTGTTTTTCTCATTATTGTAATAGTAATAGTAGTAGTACGAATTGGTGTAGGAGTAGTGGTAGCGGTAGGAGTTGGAGTAGGTGTAGCTGTAGTAGTATTAGTAGTAATAGCAGCAGCAGCAGCAGTAGTATCAGCCGTTGCAATAGTTGTTGCATTAGTTGTAGCAGATGTAGTAGTAGTATAAGTTATAGTAGTAGCTGTTGTAGTAGTTGAAGTAGTAGTAGCAATGGTAGTAATAGTAGGAGAAA
Source organism: Trichopus zeylanicus subsp. travancoricus (assembly GCA_005019695.1). Taxonomy (NCBI): domain Eukaryota; kingdom Viridiplantae; phylum Streptophyta; class Magnoliopsida; order Dioscoreales; family Dioscoreaceae; genus Trichopus; species Trichopus zeylanicus. Next base: position 27,242 of record RXID01020776.1, on the reverse strand, counting down.
TAATAGTAGTACTAGTAGTAGTAGCAGTAGTAGTAATAGTAGGAGAAGTAATCATAGCAGTAGTAGTACTAGCAATCATAGTAGTAGTAGTAAAAGTAGTTCTAGTAGTAGTAGCAGCAGTTGTGGTAGTAGTAGCAGTAGTAGAAGTACTACAGCAATAGTAGTTGTTGTTGTAGTAGTAGTAGTAGTAGTAGTAGTAGTAGTAATAGTAGCAGTAGTTATAGTACTAATAGTAGTAGTAGTAAAAGTAGTAGTAGTAGTAATAGTAGTAGTAGTAGTAGTAGTAGGAGTAGTATTAGCAACAGTAGTAGTAGTAGTAGTAGTGGTAGTAGTAGTATTAGCAGTAACAGTTGTTGTTGCATTAGTTGTAGCAGTGTAGTAGTAGTAGTAGTAGTAGTAGTTGAAGTAGGAGTAGCAGTAGCGGTAATAGCAGTAGTAGTAGTACTAGTAGTAGTAATAGTAGAAATAGTAATAGTAGTTCTAGTACTAGTAGTGGTAATAGTAGTAGTTGTTGTTGTAGTAGTAGTAGTAGTGGTAGCCGCAGTAGTAGTAGTAGTTATGGTAGCAGTAGTAGTAGCACTCGTAGAAGTAGTAGTACTAGAAGTAGCAATAGTAGTTGCAGTAGTAGTAGTAGTAGTACTAGTAGAAGCTGCAGTGGTAGTTTAAGTACTAGCAGTAGTAGGAGTTGCGGTAGTAGTAGTAGTAGTAGTCGAAGTAGCAATAGTAGTAGTACAAGTAGTAATAGTAGTAGTAGTACTAGTACTAGTACTTGTAGCAGTAGCAGCAGTAGTAGTAATTGTACGAGTAGAAGCGGTAGCTATAGTAGTAGAAGTAGAAGTAGCAGTAGTAACAATAGTAGTGGTACTAGTTATTGGAATAGTAGTAGTAGTAGTAGACGTTTTTGTAGTAGTTGTAATTGTACTAGTAGTAGTAGAAGTAGTGGGAGCAGTAGTAGTAGAAGTAGGAGTAGCAGTTGTGGCAGTAGGAGGAGTAGTAGTAGCAAAAGTAGTTGTAGTAGTAGTAGTTGTTGTAGAAGTAGTAGTAGCAGCAGCAATAGTAGTAGTAGGAGTGGTAGTCAAAGCAAAAGGAGATGTAGTAGTAGCAGCAATAGTAATAGCAGTAGTAGTAGTAGCAGTAGTCAACGTTGTTGTAGTAGTAGTAGTGGTAGTAGTAGCAATTGTAGTAGCAGTAGTGGTAGTAGTCACCGTTGTAGTAGTAGTAGTGGTGGTGGTAGTAGTAGCAGTTGTAGTAGCAGTAGTAGAAGTAATACTAGTAGTTGTTGTTATAGTAGCAATTGTCATCATCATTGTCAACATAGTAGTAGTAGTAATTGTAGTATTAGTGTAGTTGCAGAAGGAGTGGCTGTAGTAGTCGAGGTATTAGTAGTAGTTGTTGTCATAGTTGCAGTAGTAGTAGTTGTAGTAACAGTTGCAATAGTAGTAGTTGTGGTAGTAGTTGTTGTAGTAGTAGCAGTAGTAGTAGTAGTCATATTAGTAATAATAGTTGGTGGAGTAGTAGTAAAATTATTAGTAGTATTCATTGTAGTTGTACTAGTAGTAGTAGTATTTGTATTAGGAATAGGAGTAGTAGTTGTAGATGTTTTTGAAACAATAGTAGTAGTAGTAGTAGTAGTAGAAGTAGATGTAGTAATAGTAGTTGTTATAGTAGTATTATTAGCAGAATTTGTAGTAGGAATAGCAGTTGTAGTAGCAGGAGTAGTTGTAGTAGTAGTAGTAGTAGAAACGGTCAAAGTAGTAGTAGCAGAAAGAGTTGTTGTAGAAGAAGTAGTGCTAGAAGCAGTAGTAGGAGTAGCAATAGTAGTAGCAGCAGCAATAGTCGTAGTGGTACTAATTGTAGTATTAGTAGTATTAGTAGCAGGAATTGGAATAGTAGTTGTAGTAGTAGTCGCAACAATAGTAATACCTATAGCAGCAGGAGTAGTAGTAGTTGTAGTGGTAATATTAGTAGAAGTTGTAGTCGGAATAGTAGTAGTTGTTATTGTTGTAGCTGTAGTAGCAATACTAGTAGTAGTAGGTGTATTAGCAGCAATAGTAGTAATAGTAATAATAGTAGTATTAGCAATAATATTAGTTATAGGAGCAATAGTATTAGTAGTAGTAGTAAAAGTAGTTGCAGTAGTAGTAGTGGTAGTAGTAGTAGTGGTAGTAGTAGTAGTAGTAGTAGTGGTGGTAGTAATAGTAGCAGTAGTTATAGTACTAATAGTAGTAGTAAAAGTAGTAGTAGTAGTAGTAGTAGTAGTAGTAGTAGTAGTAGTAGTAGTAGTACTGGTAATAGTTGTAGTAGTTGCAGTAATAGTAGCATCAGTAGCATAGTACTAGTAGTAGTACTAGTGCTAGTACTAGTAATAGTAGCGGTAGTTGTAATAATAGCAGCATCAATAGCATAGTAGTAGTAGTCATAGTCGATGTTATTGTTGTTGTATTTGCAGTTGTCATAGGAGTAGTATTAGTAGTAGTTGTTGTAGTTGTAGAATTAGTAGTAGTAATAGCAGTATAAGTAGGAGTAGGTGTAGCAGTAGCAATAGTACTAGTGTAGTAGGACCTATAGTAGCAGTAGCAGAGGTTGTAGTAGTAGTAGTAGTATTAAAAGTAGTAGTAGTAGCAGTAGTCGTAGCAATAGTAGTAGCAATAGGAGTAGTAGCAATAGTAGTTGTAGCAGTAGAAGTAGTAGTAGTAGAAGTAGTCGTAGCAGTAGAGGTTGTAATACTAATAGTAGTTGTAGTAGTCACAGTAGTAGTAGTAGTAGTAGTAGTAGTAGTAGCAGCAGCAGCAGTAGTAGTAGAACTTATAGTAGTAGTTGTAGCAATTGTTGTAGAAGAAAAAGGAGTAGTAGTAGTTGTTATAATAGTAGTAGTGGTGGTTGTAGTAGTGGCAGTAGAAATAGTAGTACCACTAGTAGTAGTTGTAGTAGTCACAGTTGTAGTAGCAGTAATAGTTGTAGTGGTAGCAACAGTAGTTGTTGTTGTTGTCGTAGTAGTACCATTTGTAGTAGGAGCAGTAGTAGTTGTAGTAGAAGTAGCAGTAGTAGTATTAATAGTAGTAGTAGCAAGAGTAGCAGTAGTAGTAATTGTAGTCGTAGTGTAGTTGCTGAAGTAGTACTTGTAGTAGTTATAGTTGTTGTAGTAGTGGTAGTAGTAGTAGTAGCAGTTGCAGTAGTAGTAGTTGTAGTAGTAATTGTCGTAGTAACAATAGTAGAAGTAATAGTTGGAGTAGCGGTAGTAAAATAATTAAAAGTAGTCATTGTACTAGTAGTAGCAGTAGCCTTAGTAGTAGTAGTAGTAGTAGTTTGTGGAATAGGAGCAGTAGTAGTAGATGTTTTTGCAACAGTAGTAGTAGCTATAGCAGCAGGAGTAGTAGTCCTAGTAGTAGTAGTAGCTGCAATAGATGTAGTAGTTGTTGTTGTTGTAGTAGTACTATTAGTAGAAGTGGTAGTGGGAATAGTAGTTGTAGTAGCTGTAGTAGTCGTAGTCGTAGTAGTAGTAGAAGCAGGAGTAGTAGTATTGAAGCAGTACTAGGAATAGGAATACTAGTTGTAGAAGTAGTTGCAACAGTAGTAGTCGCTGCAGCAGCCAGAGTAGTAGAAGTTGTAGTAGTAATATCTGCAGAAGTTGTAGTAGGAGTAGGAGTTGGAGTAGGGGTAGTAGTAATAGAAGTAGTAGTAGTGACAGTAGTAGTAGTAGTAATAGCAGTACCAATAGTTGGAGTACTAGTGGCAGTAGTAGTAGTTGTTGTTGTAGCTATACTATTGGTAGTAGTAGTAGTAGTAGTAGTAGGAGAAGTAGATGTAGTAGTTGTAGTAGTAGGAGTAGCTATTGTAGTTGTCTCAGTAGTTGTGGTAGTAGAAGTAGTAGGTATCGTAGTAGTAGTAGTACTAGTAATAGTAATAATAGTTGTAGTAGTAGTAGTAGATGTCGAAGTTATAGTAGTAGTAGTAGTAGCAAGAGTAGTAGTTGTAAAGTTTGTAGTAGAAGTAATAGTGGTAGCAGAAGAAGTAGCAGTAGTAACTATAGTAGTAGTAGCACAAGTAGTAGTAGTAGCAGCAGTAGTAGAATTAGTAGTAGTGGTAGTAATTGAAGTAGTAGCAATAGTAGTAGTAGTAGTAGTGGTAGTAGTTGAAGTAGTAGTAGTAGTAGTAGTAGTAGTAGTAGTAGTAGTAGTAGGCGTATTAGTAGTAGCAGTAGTTTTAGTAGTAGTAGTAGTTGTAGTAGTACTAGTAGCAAAAGTAGTAATACTAGCAGTAGTAGCAGCAGCAGCAGTAGTAGTAGTAGTAGTAGTAGTAGTAGTAGTAGTAGTAGTAGTGGTTGTTGTAGTTATAGTTGTGATTATAATAGTAGTTGTAGTAGCAGGAGTAGTAATAGGAGGAGTAGTAGTAGTAGTATTCGTAGTAGTAGTAGTAGTAGTAGTAGTAGTAGTAGTATTAGTAGCAGTAGTAATAGTAGTAGCATTAGTATTAGCAGCAGTAGCAACATTAGTAATACTAGTCATAGTATTAGTGGGAATAGTTGCAGTAGGAGTAGCAGAAGAAGTAGTAGTAGTAGCAATGGTAGTAGAAATAGCAGTAATAGTTGTTGAAGCAACAACAGTAATAGTATTAGTAGTAGGAGTAATGGTAGTAGCAGTAGTAATAATAGTAGTATTTGCATTGATAGCAGTTGTAGGACTAGTAGTATTAGTAGTAGTAATAGTAGTAGTTGCAGTAGTAGTAGTAATAGTAGTAGTTGTTGTAGTGGTTGTGGTAGTAGTAACAGTAGTTGTAGTTGTTGTTGTTGTTGTTATGGTGGTAGTAATAGTAGTAGTAGTACTAATAGTATTAGTAGTAGTAGTAGCAGTAGTAGTTGTTGTTGTAGTAGTAATAGTTGTTGTTGTTGTTGTTGTTGTTGTAGTAGTAGGAGTAGTAGTAGTACTATTGTTAGTTGTAGTTGTTGTAATAGTCGCAGTAATAGCCATAGTAGTAGCGGCAATAGTTGTTGTAGCAATAGTAGAAATTTGAGTAGTAGTAGTAGTGGCAATAGCATTCGTAGTCACAGTAGAAGTGGAATTAATTGCAGTAGTAGTTGTTGGAGTAGTTGTGGCTGCACTACTAGTAGCAATAGCAGTTCTAGTAGTAGTAGTAGTAGCAGTGCTATTAGTGGTAGCGGTATTAGTAGCTGTACCAGTAGTAGTTAGAGAAGCAGAAGCAGTAGTTGTAGCAGTAGTATTAGCAGCAGCAGTAGTAGTAGTAGCCGTTGTAGTAGTAGCAATAATAGTAGTTGTTGCAGCAGTATTAGCAGTTCTTGTAGCAATAGAAGTTGTACCAATAGTAGTAGTAGTAGTAGTGGTATTTGCAGCAATAGTAAAAGCAGTTGTCGTAGTAGCAATAATTGTAGGAGTAGTAGTAGTAGTAGGAATAGTAGTAGTAGTGGTACAAGTGGTAGTTTTTGTAGTAGTAATAGCAGTTGTAGCAACAATAGCAGTACTTATCATAGTAGTAGTTATAATAGTATTGTAGTTGTTGTAGTAGTAGAAGTAGTTGTAGCAGTACTTATAGTGGTATTAGCAGTAGGAGTAGTAGTTGCAGTAGTAGTAGCAGTAGTAGTAGTAACGGCAGAAGTACTAGGAGCAGTAGTAGTAGCAGTAGCAGTACTAGCAATTATAGTAGTAGTAACAGTAGTAGCAGTAATATTAGTAGTGGTAGTAGTATTTGTATTAGCAATTGCACCAGTTATTTGACTAGTTGTAGTTGCAGCAGTTATTTGACTAGTGGTAGTTGCAGCAGTTGTAATAGCATTAGGAGTAGTAATAGTAGTAGTAGTAGTAGTTGGAGGAGTAGTTCTAGTACTAGCAGTAGTAGTTACAATAGTAGCAGTAGCAGTTGTGGCTGTAGTTGCAGTGGCAATTGTAGCAATTGGAGTAGTAGTAGTAGTGGCAGTAGCAGTTGTAGTAGCAATAGAAGTAGTATTAGCTATAGTAGTTACAGTTGCAGTCGTAGTAGCAGTAGCAGTAGTGGTGATAGTAGCATTAGTAGTAGTATTAGCAGTAGTAATAGTAGTAGCAGTGGTATTAGTAGTAGCAGTATTGGGAGCTGTACCCGTAGTTGTATCTGAAGCCAAAATAGTAGTAGTAGCAGTATTAGTAGCAATTGTAGTGGTCGCAATTGTAATAGTTGTAGCAGCAGCAGTTGTTGTTGTTGTAGCAGTAGTAGTAGTAGTTGTTGCAGTAATAGTAGCAGCAATTGTAGTAGCAGCAGAAGTAGTACTAATTGTAGTAGTGGTGGTGGTAAGAGTGGTAGGAGTTGTGGTAGGAGTAGTAGTAGTAGCAGTGGTAGTAGAGGTTGAAGTTGTAGTAGTAGTAGTAGCTATTGTAGCAACAGTAGCAGTAGTTATCGTAGTAGTAGTTGTAATAATATTGTAGCTACAGTAGTAGTAGCAGTAGTTATAGCAGTAGTTATGGTGGTATAAGCAGTAGCAGTAGTGGTTGCAGGAGTAGTAGCAGTAGCAATAGTAGTAGTAGTTGCAGTAGTAATAGCAGCATCAGATGTAGTAGGAGCAGGAGTAGTATCAGTAGCAGTACTAGCAGTTGTAGTATTAGTAGTAGTACTAGCAGTAGTAGTAGGAGTGTTAGTATTAGTGGTAGTATTTGTATCAGCAAGAGCAGCAGTAATTGGGCTAGTAGTATCTGTAGTAGTAGTAGCAGTAATAGTAGAAGCAGTAGTAGCAGTATTAGAAGTAGCAGTGGCAGTATTAGTCATAGTACTAGTAGTAGTTGTTGTAATTGTTGTAGTAGTAGAAGTAGCAGTAGTGGCGGTAGTTGCAGTAGCAATAGTAGCAGTAGGTGTAGTAGTAGCAGTTGTAGTAACAATAGAAGTAGTATTAGCTGTAGTGGTAATATTAGCTATAGTAGTAGTAGTAGTGGTAGTGGCAGTAGTAGTAGTAGTCATAGTAGGAGCAGAAGTACTAATACTAGCAGTAGTTGTTGTAATAGTAGTTATAGTTGCAGTAGTAGTAGTGGTGGCAGTTGCAGTAGCAATAGTAGCAGTCGGAGTATTAGGAGCAGTAGCAGTAGCAGTAGTATTAGCTGTAGTAGTAGCAGCAGGTGTAGTAGTAGTAGCAGTAGTGGCCGTAGTAGTAGTAGTAGTAGGAGTAGTAGTAATACTAGTAGTAATTGTTGTAATTATAGCAGTAATGGCTGAAGCTGTTGTAGCAATAGTAGTTATAGGAGTAGTAGCAGTCGTAGTTGCAGTAGTAGTAGTGTTAGCTTTAATAGTAGCAGTAGTAGCAGCAGCAGTAGTTGCAGTCGAAGCAGCATTTGTAGTAGTACTATAGTAGTAGTAGTTGTAGCGGTGGTATTAGCAGTAGCAATACTAGTAGCCATACCGATAGTAGTAGCAGAAGCAGAAGCAGCAGTAGTAGCAGCAGTGCGTGCAGTGGTAGTGCTAGTAGTAGTAGTAGTAGCAGTTGTTGTAGCAGCAACCATAGTGATAGTTGTAGCTGTAGCTGTAGTTGTCCCAGTGGTAGCAGTAGTAGCGGTAGTCGTTACAGTAATAGTAGCAGCAGTAGTAGTAGAAGTAGGAGCAATAGCACTAATTGTAGTAGTGGTGGTGGTAAGAGTAGTCATAGTAGCAATAATAGTAGGAGTAGTAGTAGAAGTAGTAGTAGCAGTTGTAGTAGGAGTGGTAGTTGTAGTAGTTGTTGTTGTTGTTGTAGCCACAGTAGTATTAGTTATCGTCATAGTAGTTGTAGTGGAGTAGTAGTGGAAGTAGTAGTGGTATTAGCAGTAGCAGTAGTAGTTGCAATAGTAGCAGTAGCAACAGTAGTGGCAATAGTAGCAGCAGTAGTAGTATTTGTGCTAGTAGTAATAGCAGCAGCAAAGGTTGTAGCAGCAGTAGTAGTAGCAGTAGCAATAGTAGCAGTAGTAGGAGTAGTGGTAGTAATAGTCACAATATTTGTAGGAGCAATAGAAGCAGTAATTGTACTAGTAGTAGCTATAGCTGTCATAACAGAAGTAGGAGTAATAGTAGTAGTAGTAGCAGAAGTTGTAGAAGGAGGAACAGTAGCAATAATAGTAGTTGTTGTAGTGGTAGCAGTAATAATTTTAGTAGTAGGAGCACCAGTAGCAGCAGGACTAGTAGTAGTAGTAGCAGTAGCTATCGTAGTTGTTGTAGTAGTAGTAGTAGTAGTTATTATTGTTGTTGTAGTAGTAGTAGTAGGTGGATGAGGAGGACAAGGAGTAGTAGTAGGAGTAGGAGTAATCGTAGTAGTAGTAGCAGTAGTAGCAGTAGTAGGAGTAGTAGTAGCAGTAATAGTAGTAGTTGGTGTAGTTGCAGTAATAGTTGTTGATGTTATTGTTGTTGTAGTAGTAGTATTAGTAGTAGTAGTAGTAGCAGTAGTAGTAGGACTACTAGTAGTAGTAGTGGTAGTAGTTGGAGTAGTAGTAGTTTTAGTTGCTGTAGTAGCAGTAGCAGTAGTAGTTGGAGTAGTAGTAGTAGTAGTAGTAGTTGTAATAGTAGCAGTAGTAGTAGTAGTAGCAGCAGCAATAGTAGCAGCGGTAGTGGTAGTCATAGTAGTAGTTGTTGTTGTTGTTGAAGTAGCAGTAGTAATTGGAGTAGCCATAGAAGTTCGAATACTAATAGTTGTAGTAGTAATAGTAGTAGCACGAGTCGTAGCAGCAGCAGTAGTTGTAGCAGTTGTAGCAGTAGTAGTAGCAGTAGTAGTAGCAGGAGTGATAGGAGTAGTTGTAGCGGTAGAAGTAGTAGTAGTAGAAATTATTGTAGCAGTAGTTATAGCTATTGCAATAGTAGCAATAGAAAAAGTAGTTGTAGTATTAGTAGCAATAGTTGCAGTATCAGTAGTTGTAGAAGTAGCATTAGTAGTTGTAGTAGCAGTAGCAGCGGTAGTTATGGTAGTAGTGCTAGCAGTAGTAGATATAGTAGTAGTAGTGCTAGCAATAGGAGTAGTAGTAATTGTAGTGGTAGTTATAGTAGCAGTAGTACTAACTGTCATAGTTTTAGTAGTAGTAATATTAGCAGTAGTCGGAGTAGTAGTAATAGCAGTTGTAGAGATAGTAGTTGTGGTAACAGTAGTTATAGTAGTACTAGTAGAAGTTGCAGTAGCAGTAGTAGCTACAGTAGTAGTTGTACTAGTTGAAGTCGAATGAGAAGTAGCAATAGTAGTTGGAGAATTTCTAGTAGTAGCAGTAACCGTAGTAGTAGTTGTAGTCATAGCAGCAGCACTAGTAGAAGTTGTCAAATTAGTACTAGTAGTCGTAGTAGTAGCAGTAGTAGTATGAGTAGTAATAGTAGCAGTAGTAGCTGTAGTACTCGCTCTACAAGAAGTAGTAGTAGTAGTAGAAGTAGTAGCAGTTGTAGTAGTAGCAGTAGTAGTAGGAGAAGTGGTTGAAGGAGTAGTAGCCGTAGTTGTGGCCCTAGTAGTAGTAGTACTGTAGCAGTAGTCCTAGTGGTAGTAGCAGTATTAGCAGCAGTACTAGAGGTAATAGTCACAGTTGTAGTGGCAGCAGCATGATAAGTAGTAACAGAAATAGTAGTAGCAGTAGTTGTTGTTGTAGTAGTAATAGTAGCTCTAGTAGTAGTTGCAGTCGTAGTAGTGGTAGTAGCAGCAATCGTAGTAATCGTAGATGCAGCAGCCGCAGGAGGAGTAGTAGTAGTTTTAGTAGTGGTAGTTGTTGTCGTAGTAGTAGAAGTATTAGCAGCAGCAGCAGCAAAAGTAGTAGTAGTAGTTGTAGTAGTGGTACTGGTAATAGTAGTAGCGGTAGCGGTATCAGTACTTGTAGCAGCAATAGTAGTTGTTTTTGTAGTAGTAGTCTTGGTAGTAGTAGTTGTAGTGGTAGCAGCAGCAGTAGTAGTTGTTGTTGTAGTAGTAGCAATAGTAGCATATGTAGTAGTAGTAGTAGTATTAACAGTTGTAGTTGTACTCATACTGGTAGCACTAGTAGTAGTAGCACTTGTAGTAATAGTAGTAGTAGTAGTAGTAGTTGTAGTAGCAGTAGTAGTAGCAGTTGCAATGATAGTAGCCGTAGTAGTAAAAGTAGTAGTAGTGGCAGTAGGAGTAGTAGTAGTTGTAGTACTTATAGCAGTAGTAGCAGTAGTGGTAGGATTAGTAGGAGGCGGTGGAGGAGTAGCAACAACAGTAGTAATTAATAGGAGTAGTAGCAGTAGTAGCTGAAGTAGCTGTAGTAGTACTCGTGGTAGAAGCAGTATCAGAAGTAGCAGTAGTAGTAGTAGCAGCAGTAGTAGTAGTAGTAGTAATAGTAGAAGCAGTAGCAGTACTAGTAGTAGTAGCAATAGTAGCAGTAGCAGCAGCAGTAGTAGTAGTTACAGTAGTAGTAATAGCAACAGTAGTAGATGTAGCAGTAGTAGTAGCAGAAGTTGTAGTAGTAATAGAAGTAGTAGCAATAGTAGCTATAGCAATAGCTGTAGTAGTAGAAGTAGTAGTAACGGTAGAAGTGGTAGTAGTGGTAGCATTAGTAACAATTGTAGCAATAGCAGTAGCAGTAGTAGCAGTAGTTGTAATAGTAGCAGTGGCAATAGTAGTAGATGTAGCAGTGGTAGTAGTCGTAGTCGTCGAAGTAGTAGAAACAATAGGGATAGTAGCTATAGCTATTGTAGCAGTCACAGTAGTAACTATATCAGTAGAGCAGTAGCTGTAGTAGCAGTAGAAGTAGCATTAGTTGCGGTAGCAATAGTTGAAGTAGTAGAGTAGTAGCAGATGTAATAATAACAATAGCAGTATTAGTAGAAGCAATAGCACTAGCCACAAAAGTAGTAGGCACAAAAGTAGTAGCCTTAATCGTAGTAGGCACAGTTTTTGTGGCTGCTATAATCGTAGCAGCCGTAGAAGTTCCATGAGTAGCAGTTGCAGTAGTAGTAGAAGCATTAGCAGTAGTAGCAGCACCAGTAGTCTTAGTAGTCATAGTAGAAGTAGAAGTAGCGGTAGCAAGAGTAGGAGTAGTAGTAATAACAATAGTAGTTGTTGTAATAGTAGCACTTGCAGTATCAATAGTAGCAATAGTAGTAGTAGTGGATGTTGTAGTAGTAGTAGTAGAAGTAATATCGGTAGTAGTAGTGGCAATAGTAGCAGTAGTTGTAGCAGTAGCATTTTTGGTAGTAGTAGTACCACTAAAGTAGTAGTAGTAGCAATAGTTGTAGTAGCAATAGTAGTAGTTATAGTAGCTGTAGTAGTAGTAGTAATAGACGTAGTAGTTGTAGTTGTATTAGTAGTCATAGTAATAGTAGCAGTGGAAGTAGCATAAGCAGTAGCCGAAGCAGTAGCAGAATTAGTAGTATTAGTAGTTATAGTAGTAGTAGCAGAAGTGGCTGTAGTAGTAGCAGAAGTAGCTGTAGTTGTAGCAGCAGTAGCTCTAGCAATAATAGCAGTAGTAGCGTTATAGCAGTAGTTCGTAGTAGTAGTGGTGGTAGTAGTAGCAGCAGCAGTAGCAGTAGGAGTAGTGGTGGTGGTGGTAGCAACAACTGCAGTAGCAGAAGTTGTAGTAGTAGTAGCAATAGTAGTAGTAGTAGTCATAGTTGTTGTTGTTGTAGTAGTAGTAGTAGTCGTGGTAGTAGCTGTAGTAGTTGTTGTAATAGTAGTAGTAGTAGTAGCAGCTGTAGTAGTAGGAGCGGTAGTAGGAGCAGCAAGAGTAGTGCTAGTGGTATATGCAGTAGTAATAGTAGTTGTTGTACTACTAGTAGTGAACATTGCAGTAGCAGTACAAGTAGTAGTAGTAATAGTAGTAGTTATTGTTGCTAATGTTGCAGTAGCAGTACAAGTAGCAGTAGCAGCAGTTGTTGTAGTCGTAGCAGCAATAGTAGTGGTAGTAACAAAAGCAACTGTAATAGTACTAGTAACAGCAGTTGTGGTAGCAGTAGCAATAGCAGCAGCAGCAGTAGTACTAGAAGTAGTTGTAGCTGTAGAAGTAGTAGTTATAGCACTAGCAGTAGTAGCAGTTGTAGAAGCAGTAGTAGAAGTAATAGGAGAAGTAGTAGAAGTAGCAGTAGTTGTAGTAGTCGTAGCAGCAGTAGCAACAGCAGTAGTAGTAGTCATAGTAGCGTTAGTAGTAGTAGTTGTAGTAGTAGCTGCAGTAGTAACAGCAGCAATAGTAGGAGTCATAGTAGCAGCAGCAGTAGTTGTAGTAGTAGCAGTTGAAGCAAAAGTAGTACTAGTCATAGTAGCACTAGAAGCGACAACAACAGTAGTAGTAGATAAGTTGTAGTTATTGTTGTCGTAGAGTTATAGTAGTAGAGTATTTCCAGTAGTAGCTATAGTAGTTGTAATAGCAATAGTAGCAGTAGTAGCAATAGTAGTAGTAGTACAAGTAGAAGATGTAGGAGTGGTAGTCGTAGTAGTAATTGTAGTAGTAGCAGTAGTACAAGTAGATGTAGAAGCAGCAATAGTAGTAGTAGTCACACTGGTAGTAGTAGCAACAGCCCCAGATGTAGTAGCAGTACTAGCGGTAGTTGTAGTAGCAGTAGTAGTTGTCGTTGTAGTACCAATAGTAGGAGTAGCAGTAGTAGTAGTGGCAGCAGTAGTAGTCGTAGTATCAGTAGTAGCAGGAGTAGTTGTAGTAGTTATAGTCATAAAAGTGAAAGATCAGTAGTTGTTGTAGTAGCAGTAGAAATTATAGGAGCAGTAGTTGTAGTAGTCGTAGTAATATTAGTAATAGTAGTAGTAGTAGTAGTAGTAGTAGCAGCAGCAGTAGTAGCAGCAGTATTAGTTGTAGAAGTAGTAGTAATAGTAGTAGGAGAAAGGGTGGTATTTGCTATAGCAGTTGTAGCAGTAGATGTAATAGCAGTAGTAGTAATAGTAGTAGTAGTTGTTGTTGTTGTAGTAGCAACATTAGTAGTAGTAGTAGCAGAAGCAGTAGTTGTAGTTGTTGTTGTGGTAGTAGTAGTAGTTTAGGAAATAGTAGAAGTGGTAGCAACAGTAGTAGCAATTGCATCAGTAGTAGTAGAAGCAGTTGTGGCAGTAGCTGTAGTTTGTAGTTTGTAGCAAGAGTAGCCGCAGTAGTAGTAGTAGTAGCAGTAGTCCTAGTCGTAGTAGTAGCAGTAACAGTAGTTGTAGCAGTAGTAGTGGTTGCAGAAGAAGTCGTAGTGGGAGAAGTAGTAGTAGGAGTAGGAGTAGGAGAAGTGGTAGTAGTAGTAGTAGTATTAGTAGTAGTCATAGTAACTGTAGTAGCATCTATAATAGTAGTAGTAGCAGTTGCAGCAGTAGCAATAGTAGAAGTGGTAGTAGTACTAGCAATAGTAGCAGTAGTAGCAGAAATAGTAGTAAAAGGGTAGTAGTAATAGTAGTCGTAGTAGTAGTAGTAGTAATAGTAGTAGTAGTAGAAACTGCAGTCAGAGTAGAAGTTGGAGTCTTAGTAGCAACACTAGTGGAAGTACTACTAGCTGTTGCTGTTGTAGAACTGGTTGTAGTAGTTATAGTCATAGTAGTAGTAGTGGTCGTAGTAGTAGTAGTAGTACTACTAGTAGTAGTAGTAGCAGTAGCTGTTGAAGTAGTAGTAGTAGTAGTAGTTGTTGTTATTGTTATTGTAGTAGTAGTAGTTGTAGAGTAGTAGTACTAGTAGCACTAGAAGTTATAGTGGTGGTAGTAGTAGTAGTACTAGCAGCATTATTAGCAGTAGTTGTAGTAGTAGTAGGCGAAGTAGCAGAAGCCGCAGTAGTAGTAGTAGTAGTAGTAGCTGTAGAAGTAGTAGTAGAATTAGCATTTACAGCGGTAGTAGTAGTTATTGTAGTTGTACTTGTAGTAGAACCAGCAGTAGTAGTAGCAATAGTAACAACAGGAGTACAAGTAGTAGTAGTTGCAGGAGTAGTAGCAGTAGCTGTACTAGTAGCATTAGTAGTTATAGCGGTAGTAGTAGTCAGGGAAGCTATTGTAGTAATAGTAGTAGTAGTATAAGTAGTAGTAGTAGGAGGAGAAGTAGTTCTAGTTGTTGTAGTTGTAGTTGCAGTATTAGTAGTAGTAGTAGTATCTATTATTGTAGTAGTAGTAGCAGCTGTAGTAATTGCAGTTGTAGATAAAGCAGGAGTAGTAGGAGTAGCAATAGGATAAGTACTATTGGTTGTTGTAGTTGTAGTAGTAGCGATAGTAGCAGTAGTAGTAATAGTAGCAGAAGTAGTTGTAATAGTAATATACATAGTAGTAGTTGTAGCAGCAGTTGTAGTAGTAGTCGTAGTACTAGTAATAGAAATGATAGCAATAATAGGAGCAACAGTAGTACCAGAAGTAGTAGCAGTAGCACTAGTAGTTGTAGTAGCAGAATTAGTTGCAGTTGTTGTTGCAGAAGTAGCAGTAGTAGGAGAAGTAGTAGACGTAGTAGAAGCAGTGGCAGAAGAAGTAGTAGTAGTAGTAGTAGGAGTAGTAGTAGAAGCCAAAGTAGAAATGGGAGTAGTAGTACTAGTAGTAGTCGTATGGGTAGTAGGAGCAGCAACAGCAACAACAACAATAGTGGCAGTCATAATAGTAGTAGTAGTAGAACTACGAGTGGTAGTGGCGGTTGTAGTAATAGTATTTGTTGCTCCAGCAGTTGTACTAGTAGTAGTAATAGTAGCCATAATAGCAATAGTTGTTGTTGTTGTTGTAGGAGTAGTAGTGGTATTATTAGTAGTAGTGGTAGCTGTAGCTGTAGTAGTTGCAGTAGTTACAGTAGCTGTGGTAGTAGAAGTAATAGTAGAATTAGATGTAGTGTAGCAGTAGTAGTAGGAGTAGTAATAGTAGCAGTAGCCGAAGTAGTAGTTGTAGCAGTAGTAGTAGTAATAGTTGTAGTGGTTGTAGTAGTCATAGGAGTGGTAGTAGTAATAGTTGTAGTGGTGGTAGTGGACGTAGTAGTAGTTGTTCTTGTAGTAGTAGTAGTATTGGTAGTAGTAGTAGTAGTAGTAGTAGTAGTAGTAGAAGTAGGAGTTGGAGTAGGAGTAGTAGTATTAGTAGAAGTAGAAGTTGTACAAGTAGTTGTAGTAGCAGTAGTAGGAGTTGCAGTTGGAGCAGGTGTAGGAGCAAGAATAGGACTAGTAGTAGTAGTAGTAACAGCTACAGTAGTAATAGTATTAGAGGTAGTAGTTGTATATTAGTAGTAGAAGTAGTAGTACTAGTTGCAACAGCTATAGCATAACTAGCAGTTGTATTAGTTGCAACAAAAGTAGTAGCAGTAGTAGTTTTATGAGTAGTAGTAGTAGTAGCAATATTAGGAGTAGTAGTAGTAGTAACTGTAGTAGTAGGAGTAGTAGTAATAGTAGTGGTGGTGGTAGTAGTAGAAGTAGCAGTAGCAGTAGTTGTTGTTGTTGGTGGTGGTGGTGTTGTTGTTGTTGTAGAAGTAGCAGAAGCAGCTGTGGTTATAGTAGTAGGAGTAGTAGTTGTAGTAGTAGTGGTAGTCGGAGCAGCAACAGCAACAGCAGTTGTAGTAGTAGTAGTAGTAGTAATGGTAGTATCAATAGTAGTAATAACTATTGTAGTAGTAGCATTTGTAGTAGTAATAAAAGTTGTAGTAATAGTATTAGTAGCAATAACAGCAGCAGCAGGAGTGATAGTAGTAAAAATAGTAATATTGGTAGTAGAAGAAGAAGAGAAAGAAGAAGAGGAGGAAGTAGTAGTAGTAGTAGTAGGTGTAGTAGTAGGAATAGGTGTAGGAGTAGGAGTAGCCGTCGTAGTGCTAGTAGTAGTAGTAGTCGGAATAGCAGAATCAGCAATAGCAATAGTATTAGTTGGACTATTAGTAATAGTAATAGTGGTAGTTACAGTAGGATTTGGCGTAGTAGTAGTTTTAGTAGCAATAGTAGTTGTAGTAGTCATAGTAGCAATAGTTGTATAAACTGAAGTAGTAATAGTAGCAATCGGAGTAGTAGTAACAGTAGCCGTAGTAGTAGTAGGAGACATAGTTGTTGTAATACTTGTAGCAGCGGTTGTAGTAGTTGTAGTTGTAGCAGTAGAAGTTGTACTTGTAGTAGTAGTAGTAGTTGAAGTTGCAACAATGCTTCTAGTACTAGTAGTATGAGTAGTAGTAGTAACAGCAGCAGCAGTAGTAGTAGTAGTAGTAATAGTATTAGTTGTAAGAGTAGTAATAGTAGTAATAGTAGTAGTAGATGCAATAATTTTAACTGCAGCAGCAACAACAGTAGTAGTAGGACGAGTAATAGTAGTATTAGTACTAGTAGTAGCAGCAGTAACGGTTGTAGTAGTAGTAGTATACTACTAACACAACTTCTACAACACAACAATAACAACTACTACCCTACTCCGGCTCCTACCACTACTACTACTACTCCTGCGCCTACTATTATTACTACTACTCCCACTACTCCTACGCATACTATTGCTAGTACAACTATTACTCCTACAACTCCTAAAACTCCTATTGCTACTTCTCCGCCTACGAATACTAATACTACTACTACCACTATTACAACAACGATTATTACTCTTACTTCTACTTTTATTGTTACTATTACTGCTACTACCATAACTTCTACAACTAGTACTATTACTACAACTACTACTGCAACAACTATTTCCATTGTTGTTATTACTACTACTACTACTACTACTACTACTACTACTATACTACTCCTGCTGCTGTTGTTGCTGCTGTAACTACAACTTCTTGTACTACTACAGCTACTGTTGCTACTACTAACCCCTACTACTAGAACACCTGTTACTTCAAATACTACTACTACTACTACTGCCACTACTACTATTGTGATTACTGCTTCTACTACTATTACTACTACTACTGCTTCTACTACTATAGCTACTACTCCTACTATTGCGATTACTACAGCTACTACTACTACTACTGCCACTGCCACTACTGCTACTGCCACTATTGGTACTACTTCTATTGCTCTTACCACCACTACAGCTACTACTTCCATTGATACTCCTACTACTCCTCCTCCTCCTCCTACTACTACTACTCCTACTACTACTGCTGTTTCTGCTCCTCCTACAACTACCCCAGCTCCTACACCTACTTCTATTACTACTACAACAACTACTACAACTACTATTTGTATTACTACTACTATAACTACTATGACAACTACTTCTTCTACTACTACAACTACTACTAGAACTGCTACTGCTGCTGCTAGTACTACACCTACTGCAACTACTGGTACTACTTCAACAACTTCTACTATTGCTACTGCTACAGCTGCAACTTCTAGTACTACTACAATAACTACTACTACCATCAATAAAACTACTACTATTACTACTACTACTACTACTACTACTATTACTACTACAACTCCTGCTACTACTACTACAACTACTACTAGTACTACTGCTACTTCTATTGCTCATACTCCAACTCATACTCCTAAAACTACACCTCATGTTTCTTCTACTACTTGAATTACTACTACTACTACTACAACAACAACTACATTTGCTACTACCACTACTGCTACTACTACTATAACTATTACAACGTCTGCTACTACTACTATTTCTACTACTGCTACCGCTACTACTACTACTACTACTCCTCCTCCAATTACTACTATTAATACTAAGAGTACTAATTATACAACAACTACTATGACTAGTACTATTGCTATGACTAGAACTACTATTCTGAATACTACCACTTCTACTACTGCTTCTACAACTTCTAATGTTGCTGCTACTACTACTATTGCTGCTACTGCTACTGCTGCCGCTACTACTACCACTACTACTGCTACTGCTACTGCTGCTGCAGCTACTACTACAACTACAACCACTTCTACTACTAGAACTAAAACCAGTACAAGTACTACTAGAACTACTACTAATACTCCTGCTACAACTAAAGCCACTATTGTTACTACTGCTGCTACTGATGCTGGTCTTGCTACTATGCCTACTATTCCTACTACCCCAACTACTGCTATTACGACCACTTCTTCGACTATTACTATTGCTAACACTACTGCTACTATTGCCACTCGTACTCCTACTCCTACGACAACAACTACTACTATTCTTCCTTTTCCGCCTACTACTACAACTTCTACTACTCCAACTCTTGCTACTGCAACTACTACTACTCCTACTAGTACTACTACAACTACTACAACTCGTACTGTCACTCCTACGCCAACTCATACTCCTACCACTCCTCTGACGACCACAACTACAACTACTTCTATTAGTGCTACCACTACTACTAGTACTGCTACTACTATTACTACTGCTACTGCTATTTCCAATACTACTTGTATTGCTATTACCACTACTACTACTATTACAACTATTACTATTGCAGCTATTACTACTACTACTACTTCTATAACTAGTATAACTACTAGTACTCCTCCAACTCCTGTTGCTACTACTCCAACTACTACAACTACTACCACTGCTACTACTACTACTACCATTGCTCCAATTACTATTGCTTCTATTCCTACTCTTACTACTACTAATACTACTACAACTAATACTACTACTACTGCAACTACAACTAATACGACTACTTCAACAACAACCATTGCTACTACTACTACTCCTACTCCAACTCCTTCATCTACTACTGCTACGACTACTACTACTCCTACTACTCCTACTACTATTCCTACTATTGCGACTAATACTGCTACAACTTTTGCTACTATTACTCCTACTACTAATGTTACTGCTGTTGCTACAACTTCTACTACTACTACTACTACTTCAACTACAACTACTACCGTCAATACTTCTACCACCACCACCACCACCACTACTACTACTACTACTACTACTACAACAACAACAACAACAACTATTACTTCAACAACTACTACTACTCCTACCACTACCCCTATTACTACTATTATTACTACTACTACTCCTCCTCCTCCTCCTACAACAACTATAACTACTACTACGACTACTACTGCTTCTTCTCCTACGAGTGCTCCTATTAGTAGAATTACTACAGCTACAAATACAACAACTACTACCATTGTAAATATTCCTCCTTCCACGGCTACTACTGCTACTGCTACTACTGCTATTACTTCTCCTACTGCTATTACAACACCTACTCCTACTGCTTCTATTGCTATTACAAATACTGCCACTACTACTACCACTACTGCTAGTCCTGCTACTACTACTCCTACTGCCTCTGCTACTACGACCATAACTACTACTGCTACTGCTAATACCACTACTACAACTACTAGTACGATGACTACTACTACTGCTGCTACTACAACTACTACAACTACCACTCCTACTTCAGTTACTACTACTACTAATACTACTACTTCTATTATGATTGCTACTATGACTACTGTTACCACCACCACTACTACTATTAGTACTACTGCTCCTACTGCTACTAATACTACAACTACTACTACCATGGGTACGACTACTGCTACCGCAATAACTATTACTGCTGTTGCTGGTACAACTATTACTATTGCTGCTACTACAATTGCCACTACTACAATTGCTGCGACTACTATTAGTGCTACCACTGTAGCTACTGCTGCTACTACTACTACTTCTGCTTATACTAATACTACAGCTACAGCTACTAATATCGCTACTGCTAAGACCACTCCTACTACTACTACTACTGCAAATACTACTACAAATGCTACTTCGACTGCTACTACTACTGCTACTACAAGTCCTACTACTACTATTGCTACTACTACTACTGCTACTGCTTCTACTATAGCTAATACTACCCTATAGCTACTATTGCTACTGCCACTACTGCCACTACTACTGCTACTGTTACAACTAATACTACTAGTACTAGTACTACTCCTCCTACTACTCCTCCTACTACTACATCTACTCCTACTACTGCTGCTGCTTCTACTGCTACTACTACTACTCCTACTACTACTGCCACAGCAAATACTACTACTACTACTACGACTGCTAGTACTACTCCTATTGCTATTATTGCCACTTCAACTACCTCCACTACTGCCACTGCTACTTCAACTACTATTAAAATAACTGCTACTAGTACTAGTACTATTGCTCCAACTACGACCACTACTGCTACTGCTACTACTAATATTACTGCTACTACTGCTACTATTACTACTACAACTAATACTACTACTACTACTACTACGACTACTACTACTACTACGACTACTACTCCTACTATTGCTACTGCAACTACCGCCACTACTGCTACTACTACTACTGCTACTATTACAACAACTACCACAAGTACTATGACTACTACCTCTATTGCAACTACTACTACTTCTACCATTACTGCTTCTACTACAACAACTAATACTACTACCTCTACTACTATGACTACTACTGCTATTGCTACAAGTACTCCAACTACTACTATTACTACTACGACTACCACTACTATTGGTACTATTAGTTGTATTAGAAGTAGTGTTACTACTGCTACTGCTATTACTACAGCTAAAATACTGGTAGTACTGTTACTAATGCTGCTACTACTACCACTACAACTACTATTATCGGAACTACTACTATTGCAACTATTACAACTACTAATGTTACTGCTACTACTGCTGCTACTACGGCTATTACAACTGTGGGTATTACTACTAGTACTATCGCTACTACTGCTGCAACTACTACTCCTACTATGACTATGACTATAGCTATAGGTGTTTCTACCACTTTCCCTACTACTACCTCTACTGTGACAACTACTGCTGCTACTACTACTGCAACTAATACCATAGCGACTACTACTACGGCTGCTGCTACTATTACTAGTCCTACTACTATTGCTACTACTACGACTACTAGTACTAATTCCACCGCTACTACAACTACTGTTACTATTGCTTCTACTGCTGTTACTACTATGACTACTACTATTGTTACTCTACTAAAACTAATTCTCCTCCGACTACCACTACTGCTACTAATACTAATACTGCCACTTCTCATACCGCTTCTACTGGAACAACTACAACTGTGGCTAATACTGCTACTATAACTACTACTAGTACTATTGCTACTACTGTTACTAATACTACTACTACAAATCCTACCACTGCTACTTTTACTACAACTACTACTAAAAGTATTAGTCGTACTGCTACAACAACAACAACAACAACAACAACAATTACTACTACTACTACCAATGCTACTACTCCTACTACTACTCCTACTGCTACTACCATGCCTACTGCTACTACAATTACTATTGCTACTACTCCTACATCTGCTACTACTAGTACTACCACTGCTATTACTAGTTCTCCTACTGCTTGTACTACCGCTGTCGCTACTGCAATTGCGAATGTTACTACTACTACTTCTGATACTGCAACTTTTGCTACTAATACGGCTATTACTTCTGCTATTGCTACTACTACTACTTCTACGACTACGATTATAACAACAACAACTACTAGTACTACTACTACTACTGCAAATACTACAACTACTACTACAGTTACTACTTTTGCTCTATTACTGCTATTACTAGAACTACTAGTACTGCAACTACTAATGTTATACCTATTGCTACTGCTATTGCAACTACTATTACTGCTACTACTACTACAGCTCCAGCTACTGCTACTACTAGTACTACTACTACTACTACTGCCACTAATGCTACTCCTACTACTACCACTCATGCTAATACAACAACAACTACTACAACAACAACTACTACTACTACTACAACTACTACTACGACTACTACTACTACTACTACTACTACTACTACTACTATTGCTACTACAACACAACTACTACTACTACTACTACTACTACTACTATTACTACTACTATTACCACTACTACTACTACAACTACTATTACCACAACTACTACTATTATGACTTCTACTACAACAACAACTACTACCACTGCTAGTACTGCTAATACTATTACTATTGCTACTACCGCTACTACTATTATTGCTTTAGCTTCTGCTACTACTACCGGTATAGCTACCAATACTGCTACAACTAATACTATTGATACTACTATTGCTACTGCTAATACTACTACTAATGCTACAATGACTGCTACTGCTACTATAACTGCTACTACTGCTCCGCTACTACTACTATAATTGCTACTACTACAATTAATACTACTTCTACTACTGCTACTACTACTATAACTTCTATTACTACTATAACTGCTGCAACTACTGCCGCTATTGCTACTTCTACTACCGCTATTGTTACAACTACTACTAGTAGTAGTACTCCTCCTCCTCCTCTTCCTCCTACTACTACTATAACTGCTGCTACTACTACTACTACTATTGCGAGTACTACTACAACTGGTACTAGGACTGCTATTGCTACTACTACTGCTACTACTGCTGCTGCTACTATGGCTGCTACTACTATTGCTACTGCTGCTACAACTATTGCTAATACTACTACTGCTTCAGCTCCTACGCTACTATTATAGCTGCAACTACTAGTACAAGTAGTACTCCTACTACTCCTACTACTACTACTGCAACTGCTATTACTACTACTACAACTACTCTTGCTACTGCTACTACTACTACTACAACTACTGCAGCGAATACTACTACTACTGCTACTACGACTGCTACAACTACTACTACCAGTACACCTACTGCTACTATTGCTACTGTTACTACTACTAGTACTAGTACAACAACAATACTGCTACAGCTATTGCTATTGCTAATGCTAATAATAGTAATAGGACTATTACAAGCACATCTACTACTACTCGTACTGCTACTGTCGCTACAACAACTACTACTAATACTACTGCCACTACTACTACTGCTGCTGCTTCTACAACTAGTACTATGACTGCAATTACTACTCCTATTACTACTACTACAACTACTAGTACTACTACTAATACTACTACTACTAGTACTTCTACTACTACTACAACTACAAACACTAGTGCTACTACTAATACTTCTACTACTAGTACTTCTACTACTACTACTACTTCGGGTACTACTACTGGTACAACAACTGCTACCACTGCTACAACCAGTGCTACTACTAATACTGCTACTATTACTTCTACAACTACTATAGCTACTACATCTACTGCTCCTGCTGCTATTGGAACTACTATAACTACTTCTATAACTACTACTACTCCTGCTATTGCTACTATCGCTACTACTGCTACTACTACTCCTACTACTACTACCACTACAATTGCTGCTACTACTACTATAATTACTACTATTACCACTACTACTACTACTACCACTATGACTCCTACGAGTACTACCACTACAACAAGTACTACTACTACTACTTTCACTATTGATGTTGCAGCTACTACTACTACTGTTACTGTTGCTACTACAACTGCTACTACTACAGCTACGATTGGTTCTGCTAGTACCACTATCGCAACTACTTCTACCACCACTACTACTGCTACTACTACTATTGCTACTACTACTACTACTACAAAAATTACTACTAATACTTCTACTACTACTACTACAACAAAATCTGCTACTACTACAACTATTACTACTACTACTACTACAACAACTACTACTATTACTACTATTACTACTTCTACTACTACTGCTACTGTTGCTGCTGATACTACTAGTACTACTACTACTACCACTAATACTACTACTACTACTACTACTACTACTACTACTACAACAGCTACTACTACTATTAGTACAATTACTACTACTACTACTATAGCAGCAGGTGCTGCTACTACTGCTACTACTCCTACTACTACTACAACTGCTATTGCTACTGTTGTAGCTGCTACTATTGCTACTACGTCTGTTAATACTACTACAATTGCTATTGGTACTACAATGACTACTTTTGCTACTACGACTACTGCAACTAGTACTACTACTACTACTATTAGTGCTACTTCTGCTGCTGGTACTACTACAATTGTTGCTACTGCTACTACTACTGCTGCTCCTACTACTGCTACAAATAATATGACTACTACTTCTACTACTACTACTATTGCCACAACTGTTACTACTTGTACTACTACAACTGCTACTGCTACTGTGACTACAACTACTATTGGTGCCACTACTACAACAACAACAACAACTACTACTACGACTACTATCACTGCTTGTGATGCTACTATTATTACTACTGCTGCTGCTACTACTAATGCTACTAATACCAATATTGCTTCTACTTCAACTATTACAACTAGTATAACTATGACTACTACTATAGCTGCTTCAGCTGCTACTACTGCCATTGCTGCTGCTGCTGCTACCACTACTACTACTCTTTCTACTACTACTACTGCTCCTACTGCTACTACGATGACTACAGCTGCTGTTGCTACTACTACAACCACAACTGCTACTTCTACCACTGCCATTATGACCACTACAAGTACTACTACTACTATTACTACTATTATTGCATCTATTGCTACAACTACTGTTGCGGCTATTACAGCTACTATTGATACTACTCCAATTGCAACTACTACTATAGCTACTGCAACTACGACTACTGCGACGGCTGCCACTACTACTACTACTACTACTACTACAACAATTGCTACTTCTAACTTCTGCTACAAATGCTGCTATGACTAGTACTACTACTACCACTACCGCTACTATAACTACCACTACTTCTAATACTAATACTGCTACTACTTCTACCACTGCTGCAACTACTACTTCTAGTACTACTACTACTACCGCTACTACTACTACTACCGCTACTACTACTACTGCTGCTGCTATTAGTGCTACTGATGCTGCAACAACAACTACTACAACTTTTGCTACTAGTATTACTACTACTACTACTACTACGATTGCTACTACTACTAGTGCGGCTTCCACTACTACCACTGCTACTACTACTAGTACTATAGCAACTACTACTTCTACTACAGTGGCTACTACTTCTAGTACTACTGCTGCTAATACTACTACTATTACTACAACTCTTTCTATCGCTGCTGCAGCTGTTGTTGTTCCTACTACTTCTACTACGACTGGAACTACTACTACTGCTGCTTCTACTTCTACTACAACTTGTACTACTACTACTACTAGTACTACTACTACTACTACAACTACTACTATTACAACTTCTATTATTGCCACTATTGCTCCAACTGCAACTGCTACTACTACTACTCCAACTCCTTCAGCTGCTACTACCACCACTACAACTAATCCTACTGCTACTTCTACTACAACTACTATTACTACTGCTACTACTACTACTACTACTCCTACTCTTACTCGTACTACTACTACTACAACTCTTACTGCTACGGCTGCTTCTATTACTACTGCTACTCCTACTTCTAGTATGACTACTATTACCTACTACCACCACTTTTATAACAACTACTATAAATATTATTACCACTTCAGCTACTACTACTACTATGACTACAACAACTACTACTACAACAACAACAAAAACAAGAACAACAACAACTACTACTACTTGTACAACCGCTACCACAACTACAACAACTGCTACTATTACTACTAGTAATTCGACTACAACTAGTAGTACTACTACTAGTACTACTACTACCCCTACTACTACTCCTACGACTACTACTGCTACTGCTGCTATTCCTAATACTCATACTACAACTACTACTATGACTACTACTACTTCTACTATTTCAGCTACTACTACTATTACTACTACTACTATTATTATTATTACCAATATTATTATAAGTACCGCTACTACTACTTCTACCCCTACTGCTCCTCCTCCTACTACTACTACTACGACTACTAATTCTACTAGTACTACTACTACGACAACTACTCCTACGGCTACAACTACTACTCGTACTACCACTACTAATACTACTACTGCTACAGCTACTACTACTACTACTACTACCACTACAACAACTACTATTACTTTTACTAGTACTAATACTAGTACTACTACTACTACTCCTAATGCTACTACCACTACTCCTACTTATACTACTAAAACTACTACTACTACTTCTACACTACTACTAATACAACAACAACTACTACTAATACTACTACTGCAACTACAACTACAACAACCACTACTACTACTCTTACTACCACTATAACTACTACTACTACTACTATTACTATGACTACAACGACTGATACTCGAACTCGTACTTATACTACTACTACTCCTACTTCTATTACTACAGCTACAATAGCTTCTACATCTACTACTACTACTACTACTGTAACAACTACTACTACCACCACTTCTATTCCCCTTCCTACTACCACTGCTACTACTACAACTGTTACAACAACTAGTACTACTATTACTACCACTTCTATTCCTACTGCTACTACCGCTCCAACAACAACTACTACAACAACAACAACTGCTACTACTACTATTGCTACTACGTCTATTACTAAAACTACGACTAATACTACTGGTATTGCTACTACTACTGCCAGAATTGTTACTACTACTACTACTACTACTCATATTACTTCTCGAACTACTACTACTTTTGCTATGACCTTGACTATTAGTGCTACTACTTCTACTACTACTGCCGCACCTACTACTACTACTACTCCGACTCGACACCTACAAACTACTACAACTCCTACAACTACTTTTGCTACTACAACTACTACTATAGCTACCACTCTTATTAGTACTACTATGACTACAACTACTAATCCTCCTCCTCCTCCTCCTCCTCCTACTTTAACTACAACTACTATTGCAACTACTACTACCACAACTTGTACTACAGTTACAACCGCTTTTCATAGAGCAAGTTGTACTCCTAAAAATACACCTACTATTACTTCTGCCACTAGAATTACTACTACTATTGCTACTGCTACTACTACTACTAACATTACTACTACTACTTCTACTACTACGACTACTTCTACTACTACTACTACTGCTATAACAAATACAACTATTTCTACTACAACTACTACAACTCCTGCCACCACTACTACTGCTACTACTGCTACCGCTACTACCTCAACTACTACTACTACTCCTAATACAACAACTATTACTACTACGACTACTTTTACTACTACTAGTGCAACTATTACTACAACCACTACCATTACTACTATTACGATGACTACAACTACTATAGCTGCTACTACTACTACTTTTCCTACTACTATTCCAACTACTATTACAACTACTACTACTGCAACTAATACTACTACTGCTATTACTACTTCTGCAACTACCACTCCAACTCCAACTCCCACTCCTTCTACTATTCCAGATACTACTACTTTCGCTACTACTACTACTACTACTACTACTAC
>RXID01020775.1:0-145496 GCA_005019695.1 Trichopus zeylanicus subsp. travancoricus | reverse complement strand
ATTTTATTCTTAAAAATGGAATTTTCATTATATTACATAAGGTTAAGGTCTCGTGATCAATCATGAAAAATCCCACAACTCATTGCTACAGATAATATCCAAATACCAAATCTGTCCTATATGTAATTAAAAAGGGGCTTTTGGTAAGATTAAAGAAAGAATTTGTTCTCCTTCCATAAAGAATTCTTCCAATAATCCCGAACCTAATCTTTGCAAAAAAGCACATGCTATACTTTTATGTTTACGAGCCAAAGTTCTAGCACACGAAAGCTGAAGTATATACTTTATTCGATACAAACTCTATTTTTTTGAGGATCCACTGTGGTAATGAGAAAGATTTCTACATATCTGACTACATCAATAAATAATATCCAAATATGATAAATCAGACCAGATTGGCTTACTAATAGGATGCCCAAATATAATACAAACTTTCACTTTAGACAATGATCGAATAAGAGGAATAACTAAGACCATAGTATTGAATTTCTTAGTAAGAGTATCTATTAAAAATGCATTTTCTAGCATTTGATTCCTTACCACCAAAAGACTTATTAGTACACTTAAAAGATAACCCAGAAAATAGCAAGAATAATTTAATAATTGGTTTATATGAATCCTATGCAGTTGAGACCAAAATTGAAAATAATATTGCCAAAAATTGACAAAGTAAGATCTCCATTTCTTCATCATAAGATGAGTTCCCTTTGAAGCTAGAATTGCTTTGTCTTGATATTGAACATAATGCATGAAATAATCCTTAAAGAACCACAAGGTCTTCTGAAAATGAAAATAATTAGAACACACTACTATAAAAAGCTATTCTATTTTTCTATAAAAATGCATTCACTCAAGAGAGGATTGTTTGTGAAAAAAATAATATAAATTCACATTTAGAGACATAAGAATTATATAAGAATCGAAAAAATCTTTGATTTTCTTTTGAAATTGAAATTGAAATGATGTAAATAGAATTTTTTGGAGTAATGAAACTATTCCAATTTAATATTCCTGAAGAAAGAATCGCAATAAATGCAAAGAAGAAAAATCTTGGGTCCAGCATTGAAGGATTTGGACCAAGATTTCCAGATGGGTGGGATTGGTAATTAATATATCTGACACAAAATTAAAATATGAAAATTTGTCCTCTATAAAAGGAAATATTGAATGAATAGATAGAAAATTTTGAGATTTAGGTATTTCTTTTTGTTCAAGGGAATACCTTAATTGCAGCAAGAATGGAATTTCCATAATGATTGCAAAACCTTGTAATATCATTTGGGAATAAAAAAAATTGTTGTGCCCAATGCTTTGATTTTGGCTCGAATCATCAACTGAATAAATCAAATAATTTTGTTGATACATTTGAATAATTACTTGTTTCACAAGTATTAAACTAGATTTATTGTCATAATCCAAAATTTCTATAAAAATTGAACCATATAAACCATGATCATAAGCAAGTGTATAAATATACTCCTGAAAGAGAAGCGAATATAGAAAGTGCCTTTGCCTAGATCCATCTTTTTCTAAATAGCCTTGTAATTCTTCCATTTTCATTTCTACTTGAACAGGAAATGAGGGGCATTTCTTGGATTATCAAATTACACATAGTGCAATATGGTCATAACAAGATATATATTATGTATATAGTAATAGTAAGAAAATATATACCCGAAGACAAGGAGAGTCCAATCAACATATCTTTTTCTCTACTTTTCTATCCAATGGGTTTATGTTTTTATGTTTGTTAAAATTACAAGTGTGTAAAAATCCTTTATTTTTGCAACCTAATCACTCTTTTGACTTTGGAATAAAGCCTCTTTATCAGTATATGATTTCTTCTACACATTTGTATCCAACCCATAATTCTACTATAATTAGAATATAGAATAGCTAGAATTCAAAAAATAAAAATAAAAAGAATCATTTACACAAGAATTCTTTCCCCCATCAGGTGCTAATTAATTTTTAACACTAATTAGATCAGATAATTAATTATTCAAATTAAGAATATAAGCTCGTTGTTTTTGTTTTACCCAAATTGGGACCATAAGACTCTATCCATTTATCCACTAGACCTAAAGAATAAACCCAAAATTCCATTTTGATTTTTTAATTAAAATTCCAAATTTCTTATTTTTTTTTATTACGACATGTTGTTTTCCCCATTCATTACCTTTCAGGATCAGTCATGGTCTTATAGACTCTACCAATAGTCTAGAAGAATTTGGTGCTTCATCCAAATGTATAAAAGATCATAGTTGCACTTAAAAGCCAAGTACTCTACCGTTGAGTTAGCAACCCGGATAAATATGCTATATAGATACAATCGAAATAAAAAAAGACCAATTGAATTGCAATGTGCGATCCTGACAAAAACAAAACATTGAACTAAAAAAAAAGAAGGATTTTTTAATAACCAATTATGAACTTATGAACGAACACCAAAATACTAAAATGGTGTATCCACTTAAAAAACAATAAACAAACTATTAATAGATATGTAAAAAATTGACATTTATTTTGATTTTCTTGATTTTTTATTTTCATTAATGTTACTAAAATATGCCTTGTCTTACATAACTATAGAATAAATCTGACAACCCACCATTTGATTGAAGTGAAGGAAGAAACCAATCAACTAAATTTCAATATAGGGTGGTGGATATAAACAGATCCATTTATCCATGATCGAATTATATTTGTTTAATACATTATTGTCAATATGAATCAAATATTGAGAAAAAAAATTAAATTAGTAAGTAAATCAAATATCTCACTCACTAAAGAGATGCAAATTTGACCATATCCAATTGAATTATCAATGGTTTAATTGAATTTTTTTATTAGGAATGTAGATTGAGAATCTAGTTTTTCCATAGGCATGGAATAGAAAAGGTTTCACGTAAGGTCAAATTAAGTTCCTTTTTCTTGCTTTCCAATGAAAAAGAAAACATTAATATATATAGGACTATTATCTTTTCTTTTGTATCCCTCATAGACAATGAACCATTGTTACCGAAGGTACTCATAAATGTTTAAGGAATCGCAGATACTTTTACTTAATGGAGAAAAAGGGCACTTGGCCATTGTTACTGAATACTGAAATAGAAGAATAAATACAATAACAATATATAATATCATACCACAGTCCTTGTTCGTTTATTTTATGCATTTACTTCAGATTCCTAAATCTTCTCATCAACTCCATCACCAATTCCATATTCCATTTCCATAAAGTAAATGGAATATATAAATATATAAATGCCCTACTAGTCAATACACTACATTGATTTACAATTATTCATTTGAATAAGTCCAAATACAATTTCCCATTTTTTGATTTTTAGTTATCCTAGCTTTATAAACTTTAAGCTTAAGACCAACGAGAAAATTAGTACCAAAAACTCCTTACTCTTTAATCTCCACACAAAATATATTTAATGTGGAATTAGTATACCCCATTTATTTATTTTGGGAGGATTTTGGTTTGGAAAGGACATAGAGAGATCTTTCTTTTGCATTTCGACTCAGAACGCATCGTGTGATAATTTACATTTCCTAAATACTAAATATAGGGGCTTCTCTAAGTAATTAACTTAAACTTAAATAGTTATCTTCAATTTCAATCAATTTCAATATAAATATGAGTAATACGAGCATATAATATACTTTTTTTTCCATCTGCATTTAAGACTTGATTATGTTTGTGAGAAACCAAATAGAAGAAAAAATATCATTCTGAGAATTTTTCTTAGAAGTCAGGAACAATCTGATCTGGGGCGGAAGGATTGAACCTCCGAGTAACGGGACCAAAACCCGCTGCCTTACCGCTTGGCCACGCCCCATTTTGATTTCCGTTCAACACTACTAAACACTAATAATGTAATTATATTAGTTAATAGTCAATTCCAACCCAAATACATAGGATAGACATCGTTACTAGGATTCGACACATATGATATAGAATAAAAAGATTCATTGATCATTACGTATAATTCAATTAAGATATTGTAGGAAAGTAGAATTACTTATTATTCTTTATTCTCATTTTGTTTTGGAACGGGAGAAAGATTTAAAATTTGGAAGAGTTGGAAGAAAAAAGGAATTATTTGATCTGCTTTTTTTTTTATTTCACTTCTTCAAATTTCAAAAATAACTCAATCAAAATCAAATATCAAATTATATCATCTGCAAGAACAAAATGTTTGTTATGCTTAATATCTTTAGTTTAATTTGTATCTATCTTAATTCTGTCTTTTATTCGAGTAGTTTTTTCTTTGCCAAATTACCCGAGGCTTATGCCCTTTCCAACCCAATCATAGACGTTATGCCCATCATACCTATACTCTTTTTTCTTTTAGCCTTTGTTTGGCAAGCTACTGTAAGTTTTAGATAAAATCTTTAATACTCTCCTAAATTCTAAATTCCTGATTCATTCAAAAAAAATATTTGAAAAATGGATAGGATCTGATATGCCTTATATTTTTTTATTATTTTATTACTAAAAAAAACTAATCTATTCCCCTTTCAAAAAAAATTTGATTTTATTTTTGAGATTGTGTAATGCTTACTCTCAAACTCTTCATTTACATAGTGGTGATATTCTTTGTTTCCCTCTTCATATTTGGATTCTTATCTAATGATCCAGGGCGTAATCCTGGGCATGAGAAATGAAAAAAAAAACAAAGGATCAATATTTTTTGGAATTTGAAAGTCTCAAGAGATCAAAAAGAAGGAGTGGGGAGAGAGGGATTCGAACCCTTGGTACGAATAACTTGTACAACAGATTAGCAATTCGTCGCTTTAGTCCACTCAGCCATCTCTCCCAATTCAAATCAAAACTGCAAATTTTTTATGTGATATGTGAAGTAAAAGTTGATAAAAACTCTAGTTTTAAGGATTCAAGGATTCTATGATATAGAAAAAATATACAATATCCACAAGCAATTAAATTTCAATAATGATTTGAAACAGATATTCCCATCCTCATAGAAAGAATACCTTACTTCTTTGAAGAGGTACAAAAGTGTATTCCCCCAGCCCAGTTAAATACTGGCCGGGCCAGTACTTCTTTTAATTCAATCAATCATTCATAGATCAATTAATTTTATTTTATTTATATAAACAAAAACATAAAACATATTAATTATATGTTGTTTATATAATTAAACAATATCTCAATAATATTAATATAATATCTCCAAATTTTAAATTCTAATATATATCAATGTTAATATATATAACAATATCTCAAAACACACATATTTCGAATAGAAATATAATTAATTGAACCCCCCCCCCCCCAAAAAAAAAGTCAAACTTTATTTTATTTATTTCAATTTTAAATAAATTTTAGATCCGATTTAACCGAATTCATAAGATCTAATAGTTGAGAAGCAAAAAAAAAGAACCATATATGTAGAATTCATCATTTTTATGGTCCGGCTTCAATGACTTCTTCGGGCCGGGGCTGCCAGTCCAATAATGACTTACTAGCAAAGAAAAAGTATAACCCCTTCTTTCTGGTATTTAAATAAGCTTTTTGCTATCATCGGCTTTTTTCAAATCCCCAGTCAGCGTACGTGTAAACACTAGAATTTTCCCAATTCTGATGCAATTTTGTTTTGATTGCATCTCACTTTTTTTGTTTTTTCTTTGACAAATGGTTATTTATATATCATAATATATATATGGTAGCGTGTATAGTTTAGTGGTAAAAATGCGATTTGTTCTATTAACCCCTTAAATAGTTAAAGGGTCTTTCAGTATTTTTATTCAAATTTAAAAACTACAAAACTTTATTTTGAAAATTTAAAATGTTTAATCCTTTACCTCTCAATGGCATATTTGAGGAAATATATACATTCTTATGATTTGTATCCAAAATTCCATAAAAAAAAATGGATTATGGAGTTGCAAAGCATAATTTTTTTAATTTTGAATTGGATCAACTCTTCCAATTGAATAAGTATGAATATAAATATGAATAAAAGATCTATGGATAAAGATCCAAAAGTTTATTTCCCATCATAACTAGATCTTCATTTTTTTTGTTGTAAAAGGAAAACTGAAGCTAATTAGCCAGAGAATGAGGATTTTGGTTTACTAGAATCATCGACATATTGTTTTAACTCAGTGGAAAAACAAAATTATTTTCCCTAGGATCCCGTGAATGGAAATAGGGAATGAAGTAACTAGACTAGACAGATTTGGTATAGTCTCCCTACTCTAGATCTAGAGGGATCATCTAGAAAGTGAGTATTCTTGGATACATTCAGACAGACAAGCTGACATAGATGTTATGGATCTAATTTTATTAGGACTTCCTTCATACATTGAAACTTTTTTATTTCTATTTTTTGTTTAAGATCTTAGATCTGGAAATACATTGATTTTCCATAAAGGAGCCAAATGAAACCAAAATTTCATGTTTGATTTTGAATTAGAGATGTTAAAAATTATCAACCAAGGTCGACTATAACTCCTAACCTTCCAAGCTAATGATGTGGGTTCGATTCTCACTAACCGCTCCATATTTCTTATACATATACATACATCATAAAATGAAATATGCATCCTTTTTTGTTTTTAGGGAATAAAAATTCATTTATTTATGTGTAATCATATTTTATCCAAACAAAAAGTGAAGACTGCGAAAGAAGAAAATGGGAATGAAAAAGTGTCCATTGTCTAATGGATAGGACAGAGGTCTTCTAGACCTTTGGTATAGGTTCAAATCCTATTGGACGCGATTTCTTTTTTTTCAACTATTCTTTTTTTAATGGCCTTGTCAAGAAACCCATTTATTTTCTAATGATTCGGATCAAATATATATATATATATATATATTTCTCAACAATTAGTCTTGTACTAAGACTAAGAATAAGAATGAGAAATTTATGTTTATTCTTAAAGTAGAAAGAACTTAATCTGTTCTTGAACAGTTCCCTTCAAAAGGATTTCTGCTTCTTCAGTGAATATATTGGTAGAAGATATAATTTCTTGGAATTTAGGTTTATTCTTTTTTAAGTAAGTATGTAACTGAACAAGAAATTTCTTTACCTGCCCAATTTCTAATGAATCAAAATATCCATTCACCCTAGTATAAATAGTAGCTATTTGTTCTTCTACCGCAAGAGGATCTGATTGAGATTGTTTAAGCAACTCATGTAATCGTTGACCTCTGGCCAATTGATTCTGAGTAGCTTTATCAAGATCAAAAGAGAATTGTGCAAAGGTTTCTAATTCTGCGAATTGAGCTAGTTCCAATTTTGATTTGCCAGCTACTTGTTTCATAGCTTTAATTTGAGCCATAGATCCCACTTTGGAAACAAAAATACCCACATTAATAGCAGGTCAGATTCTAGCATTGAATAGATTGGTGGATAAAAATATTTGTCCATCTATGAAATTACATTAGTGGGGATATAAGCTGAAACATCCCCAGATTGAGTCTCAACTATTAGTAAAGTGGTCATACTTCCTTCACCTAAATGAGAACTTGATTTACTAGCTCTTTCCAAAAGGCATGAATGCAAATAAAAAACATCTCCCGAATAAGCTTCACGACCAGGGGGTCTTCTTAATAGAAGAGACATTTGGCGATAAGCTTGTACTTGTTTGGAGAGATCATCATAAATTATTAAAGTATGTTGTTCATGATGCATAAAATATTCAGCTAGAGCCACTCCTATATAAGGTGCAAGATATTATAATGTAGCAGGTGAATCCACTATTTTGGCTACCACAATAGTGTATTCCATTGCCCCTCGCTCCTGAAAGGTAGTCACTACTTGAGCCACAGAAGATGTTTTTTGACCAATAGCTACATAAACACATATTACATTTTGCCCCTTTTGGTTGAGAATAGTATCTGTGGCTACTCCCATTTTGTCGGTCTGCTTGTCCCCAATAATTAATTCTCATTGACCGCGTCCTATAGGGATCATGGAATCAATAGCAATAAGTCCTGTTTGAAGAGGCTCATATATGGAGCATCTTGAAATAATACCTAGGGCAGGAGATTCAATTAAGCAAGATTTAGAAGCTGAAATTTCCCCCCTCCCATCAATAGGTTTAGCCAGAGCATTTATAACACGACCCAAATAAGCCTCACTGATAGGTATCTGAGTAATTTTTCTTGTTGCGTTTACAGAACTTCCCTCTTGTATCATCAAACCATCGCCCATTAATACAATACCAACATTATTGGATTCTAAATTTAGAGCAATGCCTATTGTACCTTCTTCAAATTCTACTAATTCGCCAGCCATGACTTCATTAAGACCATGAATACCATTGCCTACTCGAAGTACAGTACCAGTATTCACAATCTTTACTTCTCTATTATATTGTTCGATACGTTCACAGATAATATTACTAATTTCATCGGCTCGACGAGTTACCATTAGTGACTCTTTATTCTTTTTCGGAAGCAAAAATTTTTTTTTTTAAAAGTTTCAACTAAAGCAAAAGTATAAAGATTAATTGGTTATTTCTTCCATCACTGCGTGGATATGAATATTAGCACTGATGATACGAAAATGTAAATCACTATTCAAATAACTATTTAGAGTTCCTAGAGCTCTATGTAAGGCTTGCTGGAAAACTCATTGTCGTACCTGATTAATCACTCTTTTTTGTTCAAAAAGAAGGGTTTCCTTTTTGTAATTTTCTAATCATTCCAAACTATCACAAGTAGCATTAATCAAATTTACTTTTTCTCGTTCTATCTCAAAATATCCATTAATTCGATACTCATTTGCTTCCATTTTGACTTTCCGTAAGCGAGTTTGGGCTTTTTCAAGCTGCTCAATGGCCCCTTTATGCAATTCTTCCGAATTTTGAATAGTACTCAAGATCCTCTATTTTTGATTATCTAATAAATTACTTAATGAAAGTAGCTTATCTTACTATATAATATAATTTTACAACTTCCATGATCTCTTCCTGAACAGAACATGAATCTTTTGGTTCATTTGGCTCTCACCCTCAATTATTTATTTTATAGACATATAGACATTTTCATATCATTTAATGTAATGAGCCTGCCCCGTCTTTTCTTCATCAAAACTGATACAAGACCAAAATGTTCTATTCTAGTAAAAGGACTCTTCTGACCAAAGAAAAATCTATAATTTCAACAAAGTTGTTTCTTTATTTAATTTATTCTTTATTAAATTTCAAATACAAATATATATCTTAATAGATATTTCATTTTAATATATTTGATTTGTTATTTGAAATTGAAATATTTTATTTTAATATAATTTAAATTTGTTTATGCCCTTTCTGCAAATCCAAAAAATTCTTCATTTTTTTATACATAGGTCATCGATTCGGCATTGGATAAAAAGAGGTAAGGTGCCTTTTTTTTCTAATACATTTTTTTATAGTAACTAGTAAATAGTTGAAATCTTTTTATCGATATGAGTGTCTTATATTGGATAAGTTACTAACTATTCATTTTAAAATGAAAATCATTTTGGTACTAACACTAAGATAGTGGTACAAAGAATACCCATGTTATGCCTGGACTTCAAACAGTTTGTCTTTAACCATGTTAATGGTCTCACATTATTGGTTGATAGAAAATCAAAGTTGATTTATCAATGAATCACGAAATGTTATGGTTCTTACATATATTATATTATATTATTTCTAAATGGAGTTTATTCATAAGTAATTCGTCGAGATTGTCCACCTTTCTTTCTTATTTTTTATTGCATTTATAAATATAATAAAAAAATATGAAATAGAAATCTATTATATTAAAGTACTGTCAGTTGGATCCAACTTATTTTTGAAATAGACAACTCACACACACTCCCTTTCAAAAAAAATCAATACACCAAGCACTATACTTAGATTTATTAGATTTGTTGCTACAATATCAGCATTAAACCCGAAACTTTCAGCGAATGGCCAGTGTTCAGAAGAAACAAAATAATAGGTTGCATTTTTCATATGCTTCATATAATATAGATAGGACTAAGAACAAACCAGAATTCTTTTTCTATCATCTCACTTGTCTTTTTTTTGAATCGATTTCTTTCTTCTTCTTTTTTTATTTTTTTATTTTCCATTTTCATTAACTTTTTCTCTTATGTTTTAGTGAAATTTCCAATTTCAAATAAAGTAGTATTATTGTCTTAGGTTTCATGACAATTGCGAAATATCTCCTTTGTTCTTTGTTAAAAGGCTCTCTAAAAGTGAAAGTTTCTAGTGTACTAAGGATGAGAACAAAGAAAGTGAATAGATTTGTGAATTCCCCATCTTCAAATCAATCCTACCTAGGGTAGGGGTATTGTCTCAAGAAAAATGGAAAATTCTAGAAATAATTTTCTATTCTACGAGTAAAGTCTTGCTATAATTTGACGAAACAAAGGGCAAGTCTGAGTTAATGAAATTAATAAAAAGGGTACTTTTTCCCATTTTTAGGATTACATTAAACAAAAGGATTCACAAATAAAAGCGCCAATGCCATGACTAGTCCATAAATTGTTAAAGCTTCCATAAAAGCTAGACTAAGCAATAAAGTACCTCGTATTTTACCCTCTGCTTTTGGTTGCCTCACAATACCTTCTATGGCTTGGCCTGCAGCAGTACCTTGACCAACTCTAGGTCCAATAGAAGCAAGGCCTACAGCCAATCCAGCAACAATAACAGAAGCAGCAGAAATCAATGGATTCATGGTAAGTTCCTCGCACCAAAAAAAAAAGAAATGGTTAATAATGCAACCAACCAATGAATTATTACATTTTTTCACTAAGATCCATCATCAGGTCGAAGTAACTTAAAATTCCAAATTGCAATAAAAATATTACTGAATCAACTGAATTATCAGAACTATTTCCATATCTTTTTCTTTTTAGTTTCTACCCGCAATAGGTTTTTTTTGTAAATCCATATGATGCATACAGCTCTAGTTATTGTACTTCTTTCTTTGGAACCATTCTTTCATCAATTCTTCATTTTCTACTCTATTCCATTCCTGAGTTCATCTATTTTTTCATTCAATCTATGCATAGTCATAGACAAAAGAGAAGAAAATTGTATTGGAATACATCTCTATATAAATAGAGGGGACTGTAAATTATATATAAAATATATTATATAGAGATAAATAATAAATTGGAATAATCCCTATAATATAATGAATATCTAATATCAAATATACCTTTCTTTCTTCTATAACTTAACTTGACCTACCATGATTATGGGTCATATATACTATACAGTACTATACATACATATTTGTATCTATTATGTTCGCCAACTGAGTGAATTCTCGTGAACCATACATGAATTGAAATAAGCTAAAAAAAAGACTATTTTGTTTGAAGACTAGCTAATGATGATCCTCCATGGATTTGCCTATATAAGCCATGACTAAGGTTGCAAAAATAAGAGCTTGAATACCACTTGTAAATAATCCAAGAAACATGACAAGTATAGGAATTAATAAAGGTACTAAAGAAACAAGAACAACAACTACTAATTCATTAGCCAATATATTTCCAAAAAGTCAAAAACTAAGAGATAAAGGTTTTGTGAAATCTTCTAGGATATTTATTGGTAAAAGGATTAGGGTTGGTTGAATGTATTTTCTGAAAGAACCCAACCCTTTTTTTGTAAGACCCACATAAAAATATGCCACTGACATGGGTAAAACTAAAACAACAGTAGTATTTATATCATTCATGGGGGAAGCTAACTCCCCATGAGGTAACTGTATGACTTTCCAAGGTAAAAGAGCACCTGACCAGTTAGAAACAAAAATAAATAGGAACATAGTTCCAATAAAGGGAACCCAAGGACCATATTCTTCTTCAATTTGGGTTTTGCTCAAGTCTTGAATAAATTCAAGGATATATTTGAAGAAATTCTGACCGTCGGTTGGAATGGTTTGTGGATTCGGAACAGCTATGATGACTGAACATAATAAGATAGCAATTACAACCCAAGAAGTGATAAGTACTTGGGCATGGATTTGCAAACCCCATATTTTCCAATAAAAATGTTGGCCTACTTCTACACCCGATATATCATAAAACCCTTTAAGCGTTTTAATGGAACATGCTATAACATTCATATTGTCCTCTAACAAAAATCAAACTTTAAAAAAAGGAATTATTTTGATTCAACCATCTCTTTCTAATTTCACCCTTTTTAATCCATATATTTCTATTTATAGGAAATCACATAAGATCAATATCCCCAGTACTTTTACTTATTTATCTCTTTTGAAAAATTCATGTAATAGTAATCGATCCAATAAATTGGCTGGAATTCCCAAATCAAATAATTAATAATTAACCTTTTTTATTTTGAATAATAATCAAGGATTTCCTATATAGCTAGAACAACCCTCACAAATTGCAGATACTAATTTGTTGAGAATTAATCAGATTGAAGCTATAGCATCATCGTTGGCCGGGTTACTATTTGTATCGATTAAACAATTGTCAAAGTACCTAAAATGACACATTCTTGAAGAGCCATATATTCTTCTTGCTGATCAAGGATGATTACAATATTGGGCAACCCCGTCATATACTTGATACCACCCACATATGTTTGTAAGGCAACTAATTTTCTCTTCAACATCACTGCATCTCTTTTTGTTTTTGGGAGACGGTTGAGTTTGCCCATCTTTTGGTCTGCTCTTAAGTGTCTAAACTTATGAAGTTTAATTTCCATCATAGACCAATTCATTAACATACCACCGAGCCATTTTTTATTAACATAATGACACCGACCCCTTATTGTAGCCGATGCTACTGAATCCGCTACTTTATTTTTGTTACCAATGATTAAAAAGCTTTTTCCTCTACCTGCTGCTTCAAAAACTAAATCACAGGCTTTTCTGATAAAAAATGAGCAGTTCTAGTATGATTTTGTAATATGAATACCTTTATGCTTTGTAGAGATATAAGGGGCCATTCTAGGATTCCATTTCCTAGCACCATGACCAAAATGAACCCCCGCTTCCACCATCTTTGGCAAATTTATGTTCCAATATCTTCTTGGCATTTTCCCACAATTCCCTCTTTGTTTATATTTTTTACAAAGAGACGAGATACGCTGAAAAAAGAAATAATAATAATTGTTCCAAGGGAACCTTATACCGAGGATTGACCGTCAACACAATACGTGGTCCGAACCATTAATTTCTTTTAATTACTTATTTTTTTATTACAAAATCAATAGACCAGAGATAAATTAAAGGAGAGAAAAGTGAATCTCCTTTTAGGAATCATTAAATCCTGTAAATGATTGTTCTAATGTCTCATATAAATTGTTTGGGAGGCAAGAACAAAATAATTCTTTGTAGTGTAATAAAATATCTCTCATTTCTAATGAGATTAGATTATTCTTTTTGATTTTCAAATGAATATTTTTGTCTTGTCTTGAATGGTGCACTAATTTTTTAAATCTGATACCAACAGGTATAATCCCCCCAGAACAATGTTCTCTTTCAGGCCTTTCAACCAATCAATACAATTTCATAGAGTAGATTTTGCTAAAACCCGAGCAGTTTCTTGAAAACTCACTTCAGATAAGAAACTTTGAGTATTCAGAGATGCCTTCATTATTCCCAATAAGATTGCCTGATAACAAATTGCTTTGTCCAAAGCACGTCCCACATGTTCCGCTCATAATAATCTGATGAATTCTCTAGGTGAAAAAACATTAGACATTCCATCTTCTGAAACCAACACTTTTGTTGTTACTTGATGTTCAATAATTTCTATATGTCTATTATGGATCTGTACCCCCTGGGATCGATAAACCTTTTGAATCCTATTAACCAGAGAGATATGATTTTGAGCTATGGATGGTTAGCTCAGCCCCAATCAAGAATCCCCAAGGTCTTCCGAGAATTCTTGGTATACATTTGTTCCAACTCCCAACTCTCTTTTCCGAGTTCATCGATATGGAATCAACTGAATGCACTTCTAAGACTTGTTCCACTTTTGGAAGACCCTATGTTATGTCACCAGATCTCGATTTTTCATAGTTAAATGTAACTAATGTATCTCCTTCATAAAGGATTTTCCCATAATGTCCATGAACAGTTGCTCCAAGAATGGCCAAATAGGCCTTAGCTGATCTTATAACTAAGTAATCATGTGAACAATTAGAATTTGACCAGATTTTGTTATGTCTAGTCTGTATTTGAATAGACATACAATTTCACAAAAAAATTGTCCAAGGCTAATTATTGTAGATGTCTCTTATTGTGATGGAGAAAGCACCAATTCAAAGGGAATGGATTCAAGAGGATGTTACTGCATGGATCAAGACTATAAATCCTCCTATTTTCATCTATTAAATAGTATTGAAGTACTTCAAGTACTTGGAAAGTCTGTTTAATATCAACCCCGAACTTGCCATATCATTCCTTTTTCTGGTATACAAAATAGTGGACTTGATTAAGTCAATTCTTATGAAATCATGAATCAGATCATTTGCCCTTACCTCAACAAAGGAAGCATAAACCTCTTCTATGGAACTATTTTGTTCTTGGTCCCAATTTAATACTAAGCAAGTCCTAGCTAATTGAATACTGGTGTGAGAAATTCTCCGAATTGAGTTGCCATTTCCATAAAGGATATAATTTACAACCCTAAGTTGGACATTATTCTTTTCCTCTGAGAGGTCCTGAGGGAAAAGTGTTGCTAAATTTATCCCATCAGCTATTTCATATGTGACTACAGGCCGAACTGAAACAAAATACTTTTTCTTAGTGGGTGTGATTCCTTGAACATAGATCCAATTTTTTCATTTTTTTTATTCCTTAAAATTTTTATTTCCCCTTATTGGTGGTATCAAAATGGCACTGTGCCTCGATATCTTATTTGTCTCTCCAGGAAAATGGATATTTCCAGAAAAGATTTCCAATTCAATGCTTTTTTTGTCTCTCCACCCGTACTAATCCTCCTACTCAACTTCTTGTATTTAAGGTGAGTCATGTATCTACTCCAATGAGACTAATGTTCTGGACCATTATTGACAAAGATCAAGGTAAGATATGCACTTCTTTAGGAATGTAAAAAAAACCGATCTATTTTGACTTGTATTTTGTATGTCGGACTAAATTCTTTGGTTCCTCGATACTCAATCAAATCCTCTTTTTTACAATTGAATCTACCTCTATAGTCCCATATTTAGTAATTCCTAAACTTCTTCTTCTATATATTAAATCATCAAAATAAGCAAGAATACTATTTCTACGTAAAATACCATTTATGGGTATTTCAATCGAAATACCAAAATAAGGTATAGTTCTTTCTCTCGGTCTTGATCATATTGTAATGGGATGATGAATCTATTTCTTCATCTTTTCACCAAGAAATCTGAATTCTCATGAAGAATAAAAGGATATATGAAATTCCAATGACCCTTAGATATGATTTGATTGGATATTGAATGTTCAAGAATTTCTTTTTTTTTTACGAGAAGTATCCAAAAATTTATTCCTTACTCGATAATTAGTTATTGAGAGATCAGAAATATATTTTTTTGACAGAAAAAGGATGAAAATTCATTTGATCTTGATCCTTGTGGAGTGAAAAAGACACTATATTGGATCTACACAGACCTCCTGCTACTATCCATAAATGACTTGTTTTTGGTAATAAATGAACATTACCATATGGGTATTTGGATGCATGGTAGACATGGGTACTCCAGTGCATTTCTCCCTCTGATTTAGAATAAATATGTTTTCAGACCCTGTCTTTAAAATGAAAAGTGGCTGCCCTGGCACAAATCTCAACAATCACTTGTTCTAATTCCACATATTGACCATTTTGAACTAAAATGAAACCTTTTGGTGGAATATTCACATTATATATAATATCCCGACCCTTAATAGTTACATACACATCTATAGAACATAAAAAAGTAGGATGTCCATGACGGGTAAGTGTGGGATGAACAAAATCCTCATTGAATTTGATTTTTCCACTAGAAGGAACTCGCACATGTTCAGCAGTACTGCCTGTAAATACTCCACCGGCATGAAAAGTTCTTAATGTTGATTGAGTCCCTAGTTCCCCAATTGATTGATGTGCAATAATACCTATGGCTTCTCCCAATTCAACTAGATCACCATGAGCGTGACTCTGACCGTAACATAATTGATAGATCCAAGATGTACTTTTACAAGTAAAAGGGGTTCGAATGATAAGTCCAATCCCAACCTCTTGATTTCGAATGACAATGCATCGTGGACCCATATATATATTTTCTGCTAATACATGACTGATTAGTGTTTGGACAAAAAATTTTTCCGTCATCCTCCCTTTTCGAGGACTCATGAAAATTCTTCAAATAGAACCACAATCTGTTCTACGTACAATAATGTGTTGAACTACTTCATCAAGTCTACGTAGGAGGTATCCAGCATCTGACGTTCATACAGCAGTATCTACAATGCCTTTGCAGGCTCTATAGCAAGAAATTATATATTCTATCAAAGAAAGTCCCTCACATAGATTGCTTTGAATGGGTAAATCAATCATTCATCC
This sequence comes from Trichopus zeylanicus subsp. travancoricus, assembly GCA_005019695.1. Taxonomy (NCBI): domain Eukaryota; kingdom Viridiplantae; phylum Streptophyta; class Magnoliopsida; order Dioscoreales; family Dioscoreaceae; genus Trichopus; species Trichopus zeylanicus. The sequence goes on along the minus strand of RXID01020775.1, from coordinate 128,952 downwards.
TTGAGGATCCGACATTAATCCTCTCATACCCACCAATTGGTGTACCTGAGATACATTTCCTCGAGCTCCCGAAAAGGACAATAAATGGACTAGATTAGAAGGATCAGTCATCCAAATATTATGATTCATTTCTTGTCTCAAATATTCACTTGTAGCATACCATATCTCAATGGATCGACATAATTTTTCTACTGTGTGTACGTTCGCATAATGATAATTTTTTCCAAAAAAAAACTTTGTTGTTCAGTGTCTTGGACTAACCATTCCTTAGAAGGTATTGTTAAAAGATCACCAATTCCTAATGCAATAGACATAGCAGTGACTTGCTGAAAACCCAGAGTCTTCGATTGATCCAGGATATGTGATGTATATGCCATTCTGAAATGATCTATTAATCTGCTAATAAGTTGTTTCATAGCAGTTCCATCTATTACTTTATTGTGAAAGACCATATCAGCCTGTTCTGTCATAAATACCCCCATATTTTGCTTAATAGGATTCCATAATGGACCTGAGTCAATGATTCGAAAACTTCATTCCCTTAATCTTAATTCACGTAGAAATTTGGGAATTCTGATACCGACAAAACTGGAGAGAACCTAATTCCCAGACATGAAGTTTCGATAGGAACTTCTCTTGAGCCAATGACACGTTGATCTAGTCACCACCAGAGCCACAAAGGACTATCAAATCGATTCATTTTGGTCGATAAGCTCCAAGTGCATCATAGTAACTATAATAATACGTCGCTTACATATACTTATACTTATTCTTATTATTATTAACTATTTTGTTTTGAGAATTTTTGCAATTATATGTATTATACCTATTTCCACAAATACCTCCATGATTCCCAATTGTTAATACATAGAGTCTGATAAGAATATCTTGAGTTGGTACGGAAATGGGATCTCCAATAGTTGGAGACATGAGATTCATATGAGAAAACATAAGTAAATGAGCCTCCACTTGAGCTTCCAAAGATAAAGGTACATGAACAGCCATTTGATCCCCATCAAAGTCTGCATTGAAGCCTCTACAAACTAATGGGTGTAAACAAATAGCACGCTTCTCCAATAAAATGGGTTGGAAGGCCTGTATACCCAATCTATGCAAGGTCGGTGCTCTATTCAACAATATAGGATGTCCTCGCATAACTTCTTAAAGTATTTCCCATACAATGGGTTCTTTTTCCTGAATTTGACTTTTAGCAATCCCTATATTAGAAGCAACATGTCTGATTAAATCATGAATTACAAATGTCTGGAAAAGCTCTATTGCTATTTCACGAGGTAATCCACATTGAAGTAACGAAAGCGAAGGACCCATGACAATGACGGAATGCCCCGAATAATTGACCCATTTGCCAAGTAGAGTCTCATGAAATCTTCCCTTTTTGCCTTCAATTACACCAGAAAATGACTTGTAAACTTTATTATGACCATCTTTCATCAGTTGTGCACAAATCTAATTATTAAGAAGTGTATCTACTACTTCTTGTACCAATTTCTCCTGACACATTACTAATTCACCTGGTATAGATCTACTTGTTGCTATTAGATCGGTAAGAGTATTGTTCGAATAGATAACTCTTCTATAGAGTTCATTAATGTTCGAACTCATTAGTGTACCTCCATCTATCTGAATGATTGGTCTCAACTTGGGAGGAAGAACTGGTAACAGGCACAAAATCATCCATTTTGGTTCTACATTTGTTCGAATAAAATTTTTAGCTAATTCCATGCATTTAACCAAAAAATCCTTTCTTCTTCGAATTTTTCTATCTTCCCATTCATTTCCAGTTCCAATTGCCTCCTCGTCTCCTAATTCCTTCCATTTTGCAATGAATTATCTATAATAATTTGCAAATCCAAATCTACTAATTGTTCTCTGATAGCACTTGCTCCATTGTGATTTCTCAATTTCAAAATGTCTCGAAGCTTTGGGTAGTAAGAAAAAGTGGAATGTTGTATTTCCAGGATTGGATTTCATATTTGAATGAACCTCATAATTGGAAGAAAGTTGGTTTTTTAGATATGGGCCTAGCAAAAGAAAAATTCAGATAGGTTTCTATAGGATTGGATTCCCCCCTTAAAAATCGGATGTGAAGGTTTCCTCTCATCTAGCTCAAGTAGTTATAGCAAATAAAGAAAAAGAAAGCGGGGTGAAATTTTGTTCAATAAAACCCTACAAAGGCTAAAGGCTATTCCTTACTCAAGTTCCCAGTGAGGACCAATATTTCATTAATTCATTCTTGTTTTGACTTTCTGAATTATTTAAATTCAATTTACAATTCATTTACGGCAAAAAAGGAAATGTGAAATTATTGAGTAGTCTACTTCCCTTCAAATGCTGAATCCACTTAAACTTTTAAAGTTAATACTTTGGGACTCATAAGGGATTTACTTGTCTATATATCATTCCATTTGATCTTTTAGGTCCCTATTCACCTCAATGGTGCTTATGCCATTAAGTCCCTTGAAGCGTATATGTCATAGATAAACTTTTGTAACCATGCCATAGTTACTTGCTTGAACAGAATCTCTTTCTAAAAGAAATGGATTGTCTAATTCCATGAAAAGAATTTTTTTCCACGAGGTAAAATTAGTAATTCCATTCCTATTTATCTGTTAAGGAATCGACCATGGATCAATTCCCTTTTTTTGGAAGTATTGAATACACACAACATTCTGAGCTTCATGTTAGGCCTTCTAAGACACATGTCAGAGGAGGGACATCCCAATCAGATTGAATGGGATGATAGTTTCTCATTTTGAATCTGTAAAATGCAAATTTCGATCAAATCACACATCATAATATACTAGGCCTTCTAATTCCTTAAGGGATTTATCTAAAAGATTTGTCATATAACTAGGAAGATATTTCAAATACCACACATGAGTCACTAGACATGCGAGTTTGATGTATCCCATTTGATATCTTTGTATATGAGAATCAACAAACTCCACCCCACATTGTTCACAGAACTTCGGGTCTTCTTTTTCAGCCCTGATTGTTCGATAATTTCCACAAGCACAAATTTCACTTTTTATAGGTCTAGAGATTCTTTCACAAAACAATCCATCTTTTTCTGGTTTTATTGGTTTTTTAATGAAAAGTATAGGGTTTTGTCACCTCCCCAACCATCTCTCCATTAGATAGGATTTTGTTGGCCCAAGCCTTTATTTGTTGGGGAGAAACTAGTCCAATTCAAAGTTTTTGATGTTTATACCAGTCGATCATAGAATAGAAATTCGGATTCATTCAGATCAAGCTTCCTTCCTATTAATATGGAAGTTCTTCTCAAATACAAGGAAATGATTCAGTTCCATAGACAGCTCATAATTCTTGAACGAGCAATCAAAAAGATTTTGGAGCATCCTCGGGGTTAGGTACTATTCCTCCAATAATTGTAGTACCAAGTACCTCTTGACGAGCTCTGATATGATTAGATTTATAAGTAAGCATCTCTTGTAAAATATGAGCAACACCAAATCCCTCTAGAGCCCAAACTTCCATTTCTCGTACTCCTTGTCCCCCTTACTTGGCCTTTCCTCTAAGGGGTTGTTGTGTAACAAGTGCGTAATATCCACTGGAACGTCCATGGATTTTATCATCAACTTGATGGATTAATTTTAGGATATAGGGTTTTCCTATTAGAACAGGTTGTTCAAAAGGATCTCCTATTCTTCCATCAAATATTCTGCTTTTTCCCGGATACTCGGGTTCAAATACCCATGGATTTTTTGTTTGCTTACTGATTGAATATAATTCAGAAAAGACTAGTTTTCTCGAAGTCTCTTTCTCATATCTCTCATCAAAAGGTGCTATTCTATAATGTCTCTTTAGAAGGTCCCCCACTAACCCAAGCGAATATTCAAATATCTGTCCCACATTCATTCATCAAGGTACTCCTAATGGGGTGAAAGCCATATCAATGGGCGTTCCATCTTGCAAATAGGGTATATCTTGTCTAGGCAAAATTTTGGAAATGATACCTTTATTCCCATGTCTTCCAGCTACTTTATCACCTACTTTGATTTCACATTTTTGTAAAATAGATATATGAACATCTCTGAATTATAACTAGAATGACCCTTTTTCTAAATCCATCTCACATCAATAACTCAACCCCTTCCACCTATAGGTAGTTTTAGAGAAGTTTCTTTTGCAGTGGATACCTGAATGCCAAGTATGGCTAATAATAGTCTATCTCCAGGCACATACGATGATTCATTCACTGCCTGAGGCATTAATTTACCTACTAAAATATCACCTATTTCTATCCACGATCCAAGCATCACAATTCCATTTCTATCTAAATTGTGGAGTAAATATGCTTCTAAATGTGGTATTTCTTTAGTGATTTTTTCAAGGCCTTGACTTGTCACATGAGTCTAAATTTCATATTTACGAATGTAAAACTAAGTATAAATATCTTTGTATACCATATGTTCACTAATTAGTACTGCATCTTCAAAATTATAGCCTTCCCATGGCATATGAGCTACTAATACATTTTTTCCTAAAGAGAGTTCCCCCACCAATTGTAGCTGCATCGTTCACTAAAATTTGTCCCTTTTTAATGCATTCACCCCATGGAACCTGAGGTTTTTGATGCATACAAATATTTTTGTTAGAACATTGATACATAACTAATGGAATGCTCATAGTGCCCCAATTACTTGAGAAAATGATCTTGTGGGTATCAGTATAACCAATCTTTCCCTCCTATTCAGCTATAGCTGAAGCCCTAGAATCTAGAGCTATTTGGCCTTCCAGTCTAGTTCCAACAATGTACTTCTCAGATCGAGAAAGCAGAACTACATGATGTTGCATATTAGAACTCATTAAAGCTCAATTTGCATCATTATGCTCAATAAAAGGAATGAGAGAAGCTCCAATAGAAAAATATTAGAAGGGAAAAATTCTTCTAAGATGAATCTATTCCCACGAGATGGTAAAAAATTCTTGACAATATCAGGCTGGAACAACTTGTTCTTCTTGAATACCCTGGTTCAAGGCCAAAGAATTTCCTACTGCTACCATATAATATTCATCTCTACTTGAATAAATCATTTGTGTGCTTTTTGATCTCTCAAATAGTCCACAAAAAGGACTCTCTATAGATCCCCAATGACCAATCCTCACATGAATAGCTAAAGATCCAATAAGTCTAACATTGATTCCTTCGGATGTATCAATTGGACAAATACGTCCATAGTGACTAGGATGAACCCAGGGCCTAAAAAACTCAACCTCCGCCCATGAACAATTTGGGTCAATGGATTAGTCTGATCCAAAACTTGAGATAAAGGGTGTAAGCCAAAAAATGATTCATAAGTGGTTGTTAATGAAGTTGAAGTTACCAAAATTTGGAGAGTCAGTATCAATTTATGCCGGATTGATCCACATATAGTTCCTCAAACCACATTTTCTAAATGAACAAGAGCCAATCTGAATTGATCCTGTAATAGATCCGCTATAGAATGAATATGTTTATTTTTCAAGTGATTCATATTATCAAGCATACCCATTCCAAATTTCATTTCGATCAAATGATCCGTAGCAGCCAATACATCGCTTAGTAACAAAAATGTATTGTTTTGAGGTATATCAATATTCAATTTTCGATTCATAGTTCGTCGACCAATCCTTCCTAATTCACATCTTTGTTGAAAAAATTTCTTTTGTAATTCCTTATGTAAGGACTCAGAAAATATCAGATCCCCACCTACACAAGCAAATTGTTGGTAAAACTCTAAAATAACACTTTCTTCTGACCCGATCATTTTTTCCTTATCATTCAGGAAAGACAAGAAAATTTTAGTATAACAAATATTATCTAGAATTTCTCTTAGATTCAAACCCATAGCCGATGATAGAACTAGAATAGATATTTTTTTTTGTTTCCTACTCACTCGGGCCCATATCCTCGCTTTTCTATCAATTTTGAATTCCAATCTTCCTCCCCAATATGATATTATAGTATTAGTATAAATAGAAATTTCATTATGGTCTAATTCTGAATGATAGTGAACACTGAGACTTTGTAATATTTGATTGATCACAATTCTGTATATTCCATTTATTATAGAGGTTCCCAGCGAATTCATTAAAGGAATAGTTCCAATAAAAATGGTTTGTTCTTGCATAGCTCTACTGGCTTTCCAAATTAATCCCACAGGTACATATAATTCAAAAGAATATGTGAGTGATTCATACACAACATCTCTTTCTTTTATCTAGGGTTCTACCAATTGATATGTTTCCACAAACAATTGAAATTCGATTTCTTGATCTCTATCTTCAATTTTAGGAAACTTATGAAGTTCTTCCATCAAGCCCTGATTAATGAACCTACAAAATCCCTCAAATTGGATCTGATTAAATCCAGGCATTGTACACATTTCCCCATTTTGATCTCGGAGCATTTTAATCTTAAATTTCCTCTTTATCAAAAAATCCCCCACTCTTCATCGAACTATACAAATTGATCTAGCAATGATGGAATGTATATTCTATTTACTGAATCATGTAAAATTTTAGGCAACCCCCATACATGTCTTTTATTCATATGTATCAAGTGAGAGGAGATGAAGGAATGAAGAATATTTTCAACAGGTACAAATAGAAATGAGTTGATAAAATATTCCTGGAAAAAACCCTGCCACTTACCTTACAGACACTTATAGAGTCTTGTATAGAATATCAAAATGGATCTCTACCTATTATGTATGATATTATGATCAAATTGGGTAGCAAAAAAAAATGGATTCGGAATTTAAATTAAATTTAAATGCACTTCCACTTTTTACGATTATGAATGCGATAAAAATAGAATAATTAGTTAATGTTCAAAATGAATTCGCAGATTCTTTTGTTATAGTAAAATGTATAGAATACAATTGAGGAATAGAATATTATTTAGTAGGTGTATGGCGATCTAATATAGTTATCTAGCAATCTTCATATTGTATCCTTTTATTGTAGTTTTATTTTGGCAACCTAAATATGGAACAGGCCACACTATATCATAATTCCTATTTTTTATTCAATATATCCAATGAAAAAGCACAACAGTTTTCTACTTTCTACTTTTCTACAGGGATATGTGCATAAGAGGAAGACCCCACTCAATACAATCAATATATGTGTCTATTTTGAGGTTTACATAGACACATATATATTGTTATAATGGAAATGGAAAATAATCTATTATTCAGAATAATTTAATGTATACTGATTAGTCGTAAATCGACTTGCTTTTCTTATGCCATTAAGGGAACACAGTTTGTCCTGAATTTTGCAGTTTGTGAACATAAATTCATTTTTCTCTTTTCTTTTCTATTGAAAAAAAAAGAGAAAGGAAATTTTTTTTAAAGCAGGATGTATGTTTTAAGATACAATCAATCGAAAAGAATAATCTAAATGGGATTCAATAAAAAAAGATATAGGGATGGATTAATTTAGGGATATAATGGGATTCAAGATCCAAATATAAAATATAAAAAGGAGGTTCACAGTAATTTCATATTTTCCAAAAGAATTATTAGTAATAGGATATGGTAATACTTTTATCCATTTTTGAGAAGATTTGGCGGCATGGCCAAGTGGTAAGGTGAGAGACTGCAAATTCTTTATCCCTAGTTCAAATCTGGGTGTCGCCTAATCAACTCAACAAAAGACTTGAGATTTCATATCCTGTTGATTGTTCAATGAATTCTTGACCCACAAAAGTAGGGACAACGGGCTAGGCCCATTGATACTAGGGATACTGGATTTTTAGGATATGTAGGTAAATTCTATATCTATAAAAGACTATCAATTTTTTTGGTGGTTTTGTACATGTCTCAAACCAATATCAATAGAGATGAAACAACTTCCACTTATTAATGATTATTTCATGCCATTTTTTTGCTAAATAAAATGGAATCAAAAAAATAAATAGTGAGAGTCAAATTGGGGATTTAGAACTATTAAAGTAATAGGTCAGAAATCCTATAAACTAAAGGACTCCCCATTATTTTCTTCTAGGATTGAAGAAAGCATTATACGAAAGACTATCCAAAACTTCATAATTATCTTTCACTACCTTAGTATAGGTAGTGTTTATTGACTCTATCTAGAATTAGATTGGATAGGCTATAATCTAATGGGAAATCAATTTAAGAGTTGTGGAAAGGACCGAAAATACTTTATATCAAGACTTACTAGAAGTTCTGAGTGCCCAGATATTCAAACAGGGTGGCTATGCCACCTTTTTATTTTATTCTTTAGAGATAGCCTTAAGTTCGAATCCTTATCCTTTTTTGTTTTGACTATGCACCATTAATTTTACAATAATTATTGATCAATAAAATAATTCCTTCATGGAGATAGGAGGTATAATTTGACATGGATATAGTAAGTCTCGCTTGGGTTGCTTTAATGGTAGTCTTTTCATTTTCCCTTTCACTTGTAGTATGGGGAAGGAGTGGGCTCTAGGGTATAATTGATTACTCCATTTGGTAATCAAATTGTATTAATTCTTTACTTTAATTGATCATTTTCCAAAACCTTAACTCTTTCAAAATTGTACTGAATTATAGTAAAAAAATGATAATGAATAATAATCATTCAATCAAAGAATGAATGATTACCATAGTTATATTTTGAGACTCAAATCTACACATAATAGGAAATTTTTTCCAACGGAATTCTTCCTTAATATTCTATTTTGATGCACCAGTTCTTAGTTCTTAATAGAATAATGGGTATTAAATGAGAAAAGGCAATCGCTATTGCTTTTCCTTAATTTTGTTTTCCTCCTTTCTTTATTTTTTTTACTATTCTAAGAAAAAGCTGTTCTACTATTATGATGATATATACTTGCTACTAAAAATGGCTAGAGATTCGATTATCAAAAAAGGTCCTACATAAGAAAATAGGAGTTTCCTTGCATTCTACTCTTTTTCCAACCCTGAAGAAGTTAGTTACCATAGAACTCAATGGATTATTTTTTAATTGTTTAATGATGACTTCTTGGCTTGAGATGGGAATCCAAAAAATATTCCTTTTCCTTCATTTCATTTTTTTATAGTATATAGTCATACTATTCTTGATTCTTTCGAATAAAAAGAAACCTAGGAATTAGATGAGTTGAGTTAGGCTTCCATTATTTTGTTTGGATTAATCGAAATACATACAAATTGATATATTGAAGAAAACAAAATAAAATAGAAAAGGCTATTCAAATTTATAGATGTACATCTAATATATGAGATATATATTATCCTACGATCTATATAAAGCCTATATTTGTATACAATACAACTTTAACTAAAAATACTATTCAAACAACAATAGAATAGAGGATAGTATGGTAGAAAGAACTAGAATAATATTCTAGTTCTTTCTACCATACTATCTCACATAGTATCTCAGATACTTCTGATTCCACCCCTAATCATTTAAGACTTGGAGTTTGAATCCCTTTCTTTCATTTCTTCAATCATTGATAAGAGCTAATAATTCAACTTTCAGTCAAATTAATCATTTCGACTGACTATTTTTATGTAGATGATAAGTAAAAAATTAGTAGGAACTAGAATAAATAGTGTAGTAGTAATAAATGCAAGAATATTGACTTCCATAATCTCATTATTTTTTGTTTCACAATAATGCAGGATCTAATCCCATCGAAATGAGAAATTGTAATTCCTATAAATTCACTGGGATGAATTGAATCTTGATGATACTGGATTGGATCAATATTATGAATAATAATATATGATGTATCAAATTGATTCATCGTCAAGAATTGAATAGTATAACATAACACAAGAAAATTTTTATCCATAAAAAATAAAAAATGGGATTCCTGATCCAATAAGGAAATCTTGTTGAATTTTTTTTTTATGCATGTACGCCAACTTTAATCCAAAATCCAAAAGGAGGATACTAAAAAAATAAAAGACCAAAGGAGATCCTTTTATTTATTTTTTGAGTAAATTTGTTGGAATATTAAACTTTTATAGTTAACTTTAACTCTCCCTTTTCCATCTCACTTTTATTCTTTGGGATATGTGTATATAACCCATAGAATAGCAGTCATATGGTATTTTATATTTTATATGGTAATTATATGTAAAAATGTAAAAAAGATGGTAGGTGGTAGGTGTAAAAAATGTATAAGACAAAAATTTTAATGAGAAATTGGAATGAGAATGAAATAGATTGTTTCCAATTAGTAATTAAGAAAACACTAAGAAAGCCAAGCTAAGCTAGAAAAAGTGTGATTTAACCCAAAAAATATTCTATCGAGATAATTATGGCAAGTACATTCTCTATCGTACAATAAATCAATACAATTTGTGTATGTACTCCTATTATACTAAAAATATCAGCATTCTATTACATTTCATTGATCAAGAACAATCAAAAAAGAAAGTCAAACATGTATCTCTTACCATACTTAATTTAATATTAATACTGCCATTAATACTGCCACTTGTACGTACTCATGTCTCTCCCCAATCAATCGATACTGGGGGAAGAAATGGAAATTTTCGTATTGGTTTGATGATAAAAAACAAAAGAAATAAAGATCAGAGGGAATTATATTTTGATGTCTGTCTCCTTTTTCTTTCACATAAAATAGAGAGATAATGGTCCTAGTTCGGGACTGACGGGGCTCGAACCCACAGCTTCTGCCTTGACAGGACAGTGCTCTGACTGATTGAACTACAATCCCGGTGAGGTCTATGATGGCATACATATCCTTAATGCTTAAGGATCATCAATGTAGATCATTAGAAAGATCAAAATAGATGAGAAAGACATATGCATAGAGAAAAAAAAGGACTCTTTCTCTTTATTTCTACGTATTGGTCTACGTATTGGATAATTCTGAAGGTTATATCATACTCGTGGGACAACGAACTTTTGGGCCGAGCTGGATTTGAACCAGTGTAGACAGATCGCTAATGAATTTACAATCCATCCCCATTAACCGCTTGGGCATGAACACAAAAAGAATTAATTCTAGGTTTATTGATGATCTAATCCATGATCAACTTCCTTTTGTAGTACCATACCCTAGGGAAAGTCGAATCCCCGCTGTCTCCTTGAAAGAGTGATGTCCTGAACCACTAGACGATAGGAGCATATCAACCTGACCACCATCATACTACCATGATAGTATGAATAGTTTTTTGGAATTGTCAATATAATCTAATGTAATGACTAGATCTGAATTCGAAGAGTCTTTCCTATTTTTAGGATGATACTATAGTAAGAGTAAGAATTTTATTTTTTATATTCAAAAAATTTGGTTCAGGGTATGAATTGAATTCCATCATCACATGATTCAATAAGAATATCTTGCATTTTTTTATGTTGATGTTAGATTGGTACACGTATCAATCAAGTCAATCTTGTTCTGATTGATTACAAGTGATATCGGTCTTCAAACAATTCACTACATTTATTTTTTTTATTTATTTAAATAGAATGCTATTAAATAATAATATTAATAATATTAAATATTAATACCCAATTACCAATTACTACTAGGCAACTCCCATTTTTTGTTCTTGAATGAGTATCTATATATGTACATATATAGATATATGCAGTAAACTCATAATTGAAGATGGCTAATTCATGAATTAAAAAATAATAGGCCCTTTTAACTCAGTGGTAGAATAACGCCATGGTAAGGCATAAGTCATCGGTTCAAATCCGATAAAGGGATTTTTCCACTAAACTCAAGCTTAATCTTTAATCTTCATTGTTCGACAGAGAATAGAAGTTGATACCTCTAAGAAAATGTAAAAGGGTAACTACTATATTATTATAATCAATTCTTATTATTGAAAGCTATAGTTACAAAGTTGAACAATTAGTAATTAATAATTGTATTGAGTATACCCTGTAGTAACATAGTAGTCCTCTTCATGTCTCATTATTCAAATTATCTTGGGACATAAAAAATATTCTAGATATCTAATCCTGATTATTAATCACAAAACCAAAGTATTCCTAATTGTTCCTATCAAACCTACCCTAGAATTTCAAATAAAAAAAAAGTAAGTGAACCTGACCCATTGAATCATGACTATATCAGCTATTCTAATATTTAAATTCAATATACAATAAATTCTAGAAGTAGATTTTATTTATTGCTTTTTCCTTGGACCATGCAAAAATTTGTTAATATTTTTCCAATTTTATCTTTTTGTTATTAGATGCTTTTCCATAGGAAAAATATCATTATTTTTTTTTGGTACAGATAAATATTTTGAAAATCTCTATTGCAATATTTTATTTGATTCCAAAATTATATATTCTATTGTTTTCTTATTGCAAAAATGCAATAGCGAACAAATGTAAAAAGAGAAAACGGCTTTCATTTCCAATCTACTATTATTTAATATTAATATTAAATTTAGGGGCAAGGAAAAAATAAGTAATTTTCTTTTTTTTTCCCCTTACTTAAAAGATATACTCGGTGGTATGAGTCATAGGACAATTTTAGGTTCAAATTTTTATTCTTATTAACTTATTTTATTAAGTTAAGAATGGGATAAGAATGGAAATAGTAAGGTCTAATCGAATCGAACTCATGGATTTACCTAGGTTGCTATGTGTTCCAATAGAAAAGAAGAATTTGTATCTTTGAAACCTATCATAAAAGGCATTGAACAAGGAATTGCCCATAGACAATCAAACTATTGTATGCCCCAAAAATGATATGAGGTGTTCGAAAATGGTTGAAGTAATTGAATAGGAGGGTCACTATGACTACAGCCCTTGGTAGATTTACCAAAGACGAGAAGGATTTATTTGATATTATGGATGATTGGTTACGGAGGGACTATTTCATTTTGTAGGTTGGTCCGGTCTATTGCTCTTTCCTTGTGCTTATTTCACTTTAAGAGGTTGGTTTAAAGGTACAACTTTTGTAACTTCATGGTATACCCATGGATTGGTCAGTTCCTATTTGGAAGGTTGTAATTTCTTAACTGCTGCAGTTTCTACTCTTGCGAATAGTTTAGCGCACTCTTTGTTGCTACTATGGGGTCCTGAGGCACAAGTAGATTTTACTCGTTGGTGTCAATTAGGCAACTTGTGGGCTTTTGTTTCTCTCCATGGTGTTTTCAGACTAATAGGTTTCATGTTACGTAAATTTAAACTTGCTCGATCTGTTCAATTGTGACCTTATAATGCAATCGCATTCTTTGCTCCAATTGTTATTTTTGTTTTTGTATTCTTGATTTATCCACTGGGTCAATCTGGTTGGTTCTTTGCACCCAGTTTTGGTGTAACAGCTATATTTTGATTCATCCTATTTTTCCAAGGGTTTCATAATTGGACTTTGAACCCATTTCATATGATGGGAGTTGCTAGAGTATTAGGAACCCCTTTTCTATGTGCTATTCATAGCGCTACCATAGGAAATACTTTGTTTGAAGATGGCGACAATGTAAATACCTTCCGTTCTTTTAACCCAACTCAAGCTGAAGAGACTTATTCAATGGTGACTGCTAACCGCTTTTGGTCCCAAATCTTTGGGATTGCTTTTTCCAATAAATGTTGGTTACATTTCTTTATGTTATTTGTACGAGTAACTGATTTATCGATGAGTGCTCTTGGAGTAGTCAGTGTGGCTCTGAACCTACATGCCTATGATTTCATTTCCCAAGAAATCCATGCAACAGAAGATCCTAAATTTGAGACTTTCTACACCAAAAATATTCTCTTAAATGAAGGTATTCATGCTTGGATGGTGGCTCAAGATCAGCCTCATGAAAACCTTATATTCCTTGAGGAGGTTCTACCCTATGGAAACACTCTTTAATGGAACTTTAGCTTTAGCTGGTCATGACCAAGAAACTACTAGTTTCACTTGGTGGGCTAGGAATGCTAGACTTATAAATTTGTCTAGCAAACTACTTGGGGCTCACGTAGCCCATGCTGGATTAATTGTATTCTGGGCCAGAGTAATGAACCTATTTGAAGTGGAAGTGGCTCATTTCGTACCAGAGAAACCGATGTATGAACAGGGGTTGATTTTACTTCCGCACTTAGGTACTCTGGGTTGGGGAGTATGTCCGGGGGGGTGGGGGGGGGGGGTGTGGAAGTTATAGACACCTTTCCCCACTTTGTATCTGGAATACTTCACTTATCATGCATGTCTTGGACCTAAAACTCATGAAGAATCCTTTCCATTCTTGGATTTTGTATGGAAAGATAGAAATAAAATGACTACAATTTTAGATATTCACTTAATTTTGTTAGGTATAGGTGCTTTTCTTCTATCTATTATTTGATTTACTAATCCTTTATATTGGAATAAGTTAATAGTCAAAGGTTATGGCAATTCTTCATGGGGGGGGCGATTCCATAGAATTTTGAATCAGAGCTTTCGATCTTTGTTTATTCTTCGTAGTAATAATATCTCTGGGCTTGCAACAATAACTTGGTATATCCACTATACGATTATTAACTAAAATATGTCTATGATTAACTAATTGCCTGGCTCTGGGAATAGTCAAAGCCATACCCAATTGAAAAAGGATGTTATCCAAACTCATCTCAAGTAGTTGTAATAAAACTTGACTTGTTGACCATTTGGCTCTTCCAGCGATATGTACATATCTATGTAATTGTATTTCTATCAAACCATAATGAAAATGCAATTTTTGTTTTTCTTCTAGATGAATACGATATTGTGATCTTTTCCCAGAACATGATTTGGTTTTTAAGATCACTTCTTGATCTAGGCTTTTTACTAGTTAGTCCTGGTAAAGCCCCCAGATGGCGTATTTTTTTGAAATGAGGTCCTTGGTAATGAGACATAAAAAACAGACTCCTTTTTTTTATTTTATTGACATTTCATTTCTTCATATTACATTATAGAATAAATCAAAATAAAGACTGAAATAAACGAAAAACAACATAAAGCTAAAATGGATTTATTGAAGTATCACAAACAACTATTGACATACTACAAATCAAATAAAGTAGAATGGAATAAATTGTATCAATATACGGATTTTTTGTATATATAGGAAATATTGTATATACTAAGAAATCTAGACTCCATCTTCGGATCTGTTCTATAAAAATCTAATTCCTCCATTTTGTATTTTTGGATTTCTAGTTACAAGTTATCACCACATAATAGATCCGATTAGCGACCCAACATTTGGGGAAATGGAGAAGGGGGATTGTCAATCATGGAAAAAAATAAATAGAGAGGAGTCAAACCGATGCTCTAACCTCTGAGCTAAGCAGGCTCAGATAAGAAAAATGTATAGGAATTCAATAAAGTACCTGATCTTAGTTAGCTATTAATAAATTCAAAATTGAATACTAAAATACTCAAATTCATTTAGAATTTGAATTTAGTAAATTAACTTTAACTATCTAATAACTATCACTATAATATAAATATTAATAAGTACTTTATAAGTATTTATAAGTATAATTTGATTTAGTATTATATTATGAATTTTTTTATTTATTATTATATTATTAAATAAATTATTAAACAATTAAATATTCAAAATAATTCAATATATATTTTATATGATTAAAATAAAATATCATGACATGATATTATCAAACTTGAAATTTTGACTAGAGAAAAATGGAATTATTTTTTAGTGCAATTATAGAAAACTATATTAATTATATCAACTACTCGATCGGTTCTCAGATTAGAAAAGAATAAGAAAAGGAGGATAAAGATACAAGAATTAGGTATTCTTCTGGTTTCATTTAGAAATGTTGGAGATAAGAAAGAATGAATATCGACCATTCCAGTATTGCAAATCATGCCGTAAAAATGAAAGAGGGGGGAAGCATATATATCTGGGATATATGTATCCATATTAAATTGTAGATATATCAATAATAGAATTAATTCTGATTGAAAAAAATATAGTTTATCCAATAAAGATGAAATAATAGAGGGTGGCAAAAAATAAAATAGCAATATACACTTTTCCAATACAATATAAGAATCATTATCTAATGAATTCAACAGTTTCAAGAAAATCAAAGAAGTAGAAAGGGGGATATGGTGAAATTGGTAGATGCTACAAACTTTATTGAATTGAGCCTTGGTTTGGAAACCTACTAACTTCCAAATTCAAAGAAACCCTGGAATTAGAAATGGGCAATCCTAAGCCAAATCTTTATTTGAGATTTGAAAAGGTTTGGTTTATTTAAAAAACTAGAATCAAAAATCAAAAAAGGATAGGTGCAGAGACTCAATGGAAGTTGTTCTAACAAATGGAATTGATTACGTTATGTTAGTAGTTGGAATCCCTCCATCAAAATTATGAAAAGCGGAACTCTATATACCCAATATGTACGTACACATACTGACATATCAAATGATTAATCATGACCTGATTCCATTATATATATATGATATATATGTATATGAAATTATATATGAAATGAATTGAATTTGTATGATATTGAAAAAAAATGCAAAGTCAATTAGGAATCTATTCCAACCAAAGTTGGAAGTTGAAGGAAGAATCAAATATTTAATGATCAAATCATTAATTCTAGAGTCTGATAGATCTTTTGAAAAATGAATTAATCAGATAAGAATAAAGAGAGAGTATAGTTCTACATGTCAATACTGACAATAATGAAATTTATAGTAAGAAGAAAATTCGTCGACGTAAGAAATCGTGAGGGTTCAAGTCCCTCTATCCCCAAAAATCCCATTTTACTTCTTTTTTATTTCATCAAGGATTCAAATAAAAAATAAATAAATAAACTTTTAGAAGATCTAAAAAATTTTGGGAGTAGGTAAGATTTAAAAATATTTTTTGGTTACTGCCATAGATACAAATACTCTACTGTAGTAGAATGATGCATAAAAAATGGTTGAGATAGCTTAGTTGGTAGACCAGAGGACTAAAAATCCTTGTGTCACCAGTTCAAGTATGGTTCCTGACATCCCAATACTATATCACATTGATATTTATACAAATTCTCACTTAAAAGGTAAATATATATCTAAAATAAATAAGTTGGCTAAAAAGTTTCAAAAATCTACAAGAGTTGAAGGATAGCAATAGACAATATGCATTTCAGACACAATACAAATAAAATTTGATCCCTTTTCATTTTTTTTCATATTTCTATTCTATTTCTTCACTCCTACTTATGTTACTTTACTAAGTGATGTGCGCGGTACAAGGTTTATGGTGCAGAACTTTTTTTATTCATCTTATTTATAGTTTATGCTCATATGAGATATCTTACAAAAAGCCTTTTTTTATTTTAGCCCTTCCATAATACAAATTAGAGTCTGGTTACTCTATTTCATTTAGAACAGAACGTAAAAATATTCTTGATTTGACTTAAATGAAGTCTTGAGTCGTGTCATAGAAGTGAACATAAGTTTCTTATCATTCAATGAGCATCTTGTATTTCATAGAAATTGGGGGTAATATAGTCCTTACATAGGGGCCAACCTATCCAACTTTCGGGCATCAAAATACATTTAAGATGTGGATGATTATCATAAGAGATCCCTAACATATCATAGGATTCCTGCTCTTGAAAAACTGCACTTTTCCAAATCTAGAAAATAGATGGGATTCTAGGATTATTCCTAGATATAAATACTTTTATGCATACCTCTTTTGCTTTATCTATACCATATTCTATTCTCGTAAGATGATATACACTAGCTAAAAATCCGCCTGGTGCTACATCATAGGAACACTAGGAACGTAAATAATTGTAACCATATATATATGAAATAATAGCAATGGACTCCCAATCCTCTATTTTTATTTGTAAAGTCTCTATTCCTTGATAGTCAAAGCCCAAGGATCTATGAACAAGCTCATGCTTGACTAGCCAATTAGATAAATGACCTGCATCTTCTTGATTTCTCTCACATTTATTTGTACTTGTATAAGTATTTCTCAATTTAGAATGAAAATTTTGAAAGATTGACTTGCTCATTCTCATTCTGCACAAGAAAACCCTACCTAATTTGCTAATTCGTAGGAAGATACTGAATTTTGAGATTTGCAAAATCTTTCAGAAGGTATTTCTGAAGTATATGATGATTGATAGAACAATCCTTGATCGTAATTTCCAGTATGAGTACTGTGTCGAACATAAAACTTGTGATTAGTAGTAAAACATTGATTTTCCCATTGAGACATAGTTCTATCTTCAGGGAGTTATTGAGATATCTTCTTACGAAGTTTTGTTATATCATCTATAACTGCCTCTGGTTTAGGGGGGCAGCCTGGCAAATAGACATCCACAGGAATTAGCTTATCGACTCCCCGAATAGTCCTATGAGAATAAGTACTGAACATTCTTCCTGTAATAGTACAGGCTCCCATAGCAATAACATATTTTGGTTCAGGCATTTGTTCATATAATCTCACTAAAGAAGGAGCCATTTTCATTGTTATTGTGCCATCTGTTAAAATTAGGTCTGCTTGCCTAGGACTCGATCTTGGTACCAATCCATAACGATCAAAATTGAATCGCGAGCCTATTAATGAAGCAAATTCAATGAAACAACAACTAGTAGCATAGAGAAGCGGCCATAAATTGGAGAGTCTTGACCAATTCGAAAGATCATTCGATGTAGTTGAAATAACTGAATTGTGGGTCGTTTGGTCAAGTAACAGAAACTCAATCAAATTCATAATTGTCTCAATTGTAATCATTTTTTTTATTTTGATTGTCTGAATATTTAGCTAAAACCATTCTAATGCTCCTTTTTGCCATGCATAAACTAACCCAACAATTGGGATAAACATGAAAATGAAAGCTTCTATAAATACAGATATGCCCAATACATCGAAACTCATTGCCCATGGATAAAGAAAGACTGTTTCAATATCAAAAACAACAAAAGCTAGATCAAACATGTAATAGTGGATTCATAATTGTAACCAAGCATCCACCCATAGGTTCTATACCCGATTCATAACTAGAGAACTTCTCTGGTCCTTTACTAATCGGGGTTAAAACTCCAAAAATTAGAAATGCCAAGATAGGAATAATGCTTGATATTATCAGAAATGCCCAAAAAATATCATATTCATGAAGCGAAAACATAAATGTGTTCACTATTAATCTGGAATATGTTGAATTATTCAATTCCAGATTGGGATCATCAATTCATCTATATAATTTCTTAGTCAAAACAAGAATTGATTTTGATTGAATTAAACTGCATAGCTTAAAGTTTGTTTGTTGTACGGTAGGCATTTCTTGTTTAAAGATTCATCCAACGGAGTACCTCTTAGCATTTCTAATGAAATAGTAAACACTAATAAACTAAGAAAAACTAATAAATAGAACTATAATATTTTTTATTATTATAATATAAGGATTATTAAGGTATAAGGATTATAAGAATAATGAATATCTATTATCAATAAATATATAGAATCACACATTATTGAACGATTCGACAAATTAAATCCCCAATCCAACTCGTAGCATAGAATATAGTTGAAGAGAGGCTAATACGTTTAGGGCCGATTCATTATCTCTAAAATAATCAATTCAATGGAGGTTCTGACAAAAAGCAATTAGTCAAGGGACTTCTACAAATACAAGACTAAGAATAGGTCTCAATCCATGTCACTTAGGATTAAATTTGGTTGGGTTGGGTTAGAGTTTGTAGACAGGATCGATCATGTCATGATTTTCACTTCATAAATTGATTGGGATTGAGTATACCAAAAAATCAAATGTATCACTAACTCTTTGATTGTGGACAGGAAAAGAAATTAATCCACAAGGATTAATAAAATAAATAAGTATGGACATCTTAGGTTATGCCAGATTTGACAAATATCAATAGGATCCGTTAGAGTGGATTATTTTTTTTCTTGTCCCTATACATACATAACTACGTAATACTTTCATTTCTATAGATTGACTAATCGATTGGTCTATCCATAAATAAAATAAGGAGATGAAAACTATTATAAACTCAAATAGAATATTTATACAAAAATACAATCTATTAGGGCTATTTGGATTCAAACCATAGACCTTCTCGATAAAACAGATCAAACTTATTATTATATTATCAAAATGATTCAAACTGTTTCAAAGACCCAACATGCATTTTGTTGCATTGGGCTCTTTCATCAATTGATGTAAAGATCAGTTAGTCTACCATATTTTTTGGAAGATAAAAAGATAATAAGATGGCTCCGTGTCCTCTGATTCATATTCATTATTTGAATTCTGATTTAGGAGCAATACCAAAGTCTCTCAAAGAAGGATTACTTTGATTTAGATCTTCCTCCAGCCTAGATCAACCTAAGTTAAATGGAGTTTCTATCGCTCCTCTGCAAGAGTCAAATATGAGACTTCATACACCTTAAAGTTCATAGGACACAAAGAGATGATTTTGAGGTCCTTATACTCATTATGCCTAGCATTGAATGTGGAAGGGTATTTACCCTATCAATTATCAAATCAATGGTAGGTTTTCTATTTGGCACTTAAATTTGCACTAAATCTAAATTAGACTGAATCAAACCAAATAAAATATATGTCAGGCTACTGTTCTCTTGTTCCTCAAATCTATGGAGTAAGACATCAATTTTTCATCTCAATAAGATCAATTTTGTTCATTGTATAATTGGCTTCTTTTGAAAAGCATTGGCACATGTGTAAACGAGGCACTCTACCTAACTGAGCTATAGCCCTTGCCGTTGTCATAGATATCTTAACATATGGATAATTTCTTGTCAAGATGGACAGTCCACGATCCCACATCATATGATAGCTTTGCGATTGGTTTACTATTTTAACAAATTGGAATTGCTTAGAGATACTATTCTATCTATAATCCTTGGAGTGATGGGTCTTTTGTGGTGATA
Source organism: Trichopus zeylanicus subsp. travancoricus (assembly GCA_005019695.1). Lineage (NCBI taxonomy): Eukaryota > Viridiplantae > Streptophyta > Magnoliopsida > Dioscoreales > Dioscoreaceae > Trichopus > Trichopus zeylanicus. The sequence goes on along the minus strand of RXID01020775.1, from coordinate 108,058 downwards.
AATGACCTACTTAACTCAGTGGTTAGAGTATTGCTTTCATATGGCAGGAGTCATTGGTTCAAATCCAATAATAGGTAGAACTTATTAAATACCAGAGTGGAGTAAATGGTATCTAAATTCAATGGTATCTAATAAGTTTTCTACCCATCTTCTTTTTTGGTTCCTTTGTATTAATTGGACTTGATTGTGTTCAATTGGTGGAATCAAAATGTGATAATTCTTATGAAGATTTTGATGTATTTTGTTGACTAGGAGGAAATAACATTGATAGCCTCTACTCGTGTCTTAGCTCGTCTAATAGCTAGATTCACCTCAATTGCTTGTCTTTTACCCTCAGCTCTACTCAAGTTAGCTTCAGCTATTTCAAGAGCTTGTTGAGCTTCTTGCGGATCAATGTCAGTACTCATCTCCGCATCATTTCCTAAAATGGTGATCTCATTATTACCTATTCTAGCGAAGTCGCCCAATAGAGCCACCGTTACCATTGGTCATTGAGGCATATTCTCAAAAGACCTATATCCACAGCTGTGGCAATAGAAGTGTGGTTTCATAATACACCAATTTGCCCACTATTAGTAGATAAAATTATTTCTTTTACTTCTGAATCCAAAATAATTTGATTAGGAGTCAATACACAAAGAATTAAGGTCATTTCTTGCTCTCCACTTCTAAGTTTATAGCTTTCATGGTAGCTTAATCGATGTTACCCACCAAATAAAAGGCCTATTCAGGAAGACTATCTAATTCTCCAGAAAGGATGAGTTGAAACCCCCTAATTGTTTCTGCGAGACAAACATATTTACCCGGAGAACCAGTAAATACTTCTATCGTAGAGAAGGGTTGTGATAATAAATGCTCAATTTTTCGTGCTCTTGCTATAGTTAACTGATCCTCTTCGGATAATTCATCCAACCCCAGGATAGCTATACATCCTGAAGTTCTTTGTAATGTTGTGAAGTTTGCTTAACTTTTTGTGCAATTTCATAATGTTCCTCACCAACGATTCAAGGCTGTAACATAGCTGGATAAATACCCTTGACAGCTAATCCTCTTGATAGTATGATAGTAGCGTCTAAATGTGCAAATGTCATGGAAGGAGCTGGGCTGGTCAAATCGTCTGCAGGTACATAAACTGCTTGGATCGAAGTTATAGATCCCTCTTTAGTAGAAGTAATTCTTTCTTGCAAAGAACCCATTTCTATACTAAGGGTGGGTTGATAACCAACTGCAGAAGGCATTCTATCCAATAAGGCGGATACTTCTAACCCTGCTTGGACAAAATGAAAGATATTGTCAATGAATAGAAGCACGTCTTGTTCGTTAACATCCCTGAAATATTCTGCCATGGTTAGGGCAGTCAAACCAACTCTCATACGAGCTCCCGACGGTTCATTCATTTGACCATAGACTAGAGCTACTTTGGATTCTGCAATATTTTTTTCATTAATCACTCCAGATTCTTTCATTTTCATGTAGAGATCATTTCCTTCACAAGTACATTCACCTACTCTACCAAATATAGATACACCTCCTTGAGCTTTGTCAATGTTGTTGATCAATTCCATGATGAGTACTATTTTACCCACATCAGCTCCCCCAAATAGCTTGATTTTTCCCCCATGACGATAAGGAGCTAAAAGATCCACCACTTTAATCCCAGTTTCAAAAATTGATAATTTTGTATCTAATTGTATAAAAGCGAGCGTAGATCTATGAATAGGAGATGTTGTGCGAGTATCCATAGGACCTAAATTATCAACGGGTTCCCCAAGAACATTGAAAATTCATCCGAGAGTAGCTCCGCCAACTAGAACACTTAGAGGAGTTCCTGTGTCAATCACTTCCATTCCTCTCATCAAACCATCTGTAGCACTCATAGCTATAGCTCTAACTCAATTATTTCCTAATAATTGCTGTACCTCACAAGTCATTAATTTGTTGACCGGTAGTATCTCAATTTTTAACTACCAAAGCATTATAAATATTAGGCATCTTTCCTGGGGGAAAAGCGACATCTAGTATTGGGCCAATAATTTGGGCGATATGTCCTAAGTTTTTTTCTTCAAGTGTAGAAACCACAGGACCAGAAGTAGTAAGATTGATTTTCATAATCATAATAAAGTGAAATATGTCAAAATTCCTTTGGAATATTATCCAATAAAAAAATGTTCGATAGGAAGTTGATCGGCTAATTGAATAAGAAATAAATTGAAGTTAGCATTGGATTTAGTTGGTATCGCCCAAAGGAATTCAATTCCATTGTTTACTCATTGAATTATTCAAATTTCAAGTTCAACCAATCCTTTTTTTTTATTATTTTTAATATAAAGTAGATGAATAGGAATCATGAGTAAGTTAAGTGTGTTTCATTTTTCTATCATCATAGAAAATACCATCCCTATTAGATTATACTATCTATGGAATTCCAACCCGAACTCCATTTAGGATTTATTATTTCAATATCATTGTTCATTATTTTTTGCGTATACATTTCTGTCTATTCTTGTTTTATACCTTTTCATGGATGAATTGTGGCTATTTTCACATCCTAGGATTTACATATACAACATATATCACTGTCAAGAGTGTTTTATTAATTAATATTTATATATTTAATGACAAATAAGAAGAGGATCAACTCAATTATAAACTTACAAAACAAGGATTGGCTTGCACCATATATAGTGAAGAGTATACAATAATGATGTATTTGGTGAATCAAATACATTACATAGTCTAATAAACAACCATTTTCTAATTAGTTGATAATATTAGTTGAATTTCTTGAAAGATTTTTCTTAAGGGTTTCATTCATGTCTAATCCATATCGAGCAGACCTTGTCGTTGTGAGAATTCTTAATTCATGAGTTGTAAGGAAGGACTTATGTCACCACAAACAGAGACTAAAGCAAGTGTTGGATTCAAAGCTAGTGTTAAAGATTATAAATTGACTTATTATGCTCCATGTCCTCAACCCGGGGTTTCGCTCGAAGAAGCAACAGCTACAGTAGCTGCCGAATCTTCCACGGGTACATGGACAAATGTGTGGATTGATGGACTTACCAGTCTTGATCATTACAAAGGATGATGCTACCACATCGAGAGTGTTGTTGGGGAGGAAAACCAATATATTACTTATGTAGCTTATCCTTTAGATCTTTTTGAAGAAGGTCCAGTTACTAACATGTTTACTTCCATTGTAGGTAATGTATTTGGTTTCAAAACCTTATGAACCATAGGTCTAAAAGATTTATGAATTCCTCCTTCTTATTCTTTCCAAGGCCCATCTCATGGTATCCGAGTTGAAAGAGATAAGTTGAATAAATACAATCATCCCCTATTGGGATGCACTATTAAACCAAAATTGGGGTTATTCACAAAGAACTATGACAGAGCCATTTATGAATGTTTGTTCGATGGACTTGATTTTACCAAGGATGATGAAAATGTGAATTCCCAAACATCTATGCATTGGAGATACCATTTCTTATTTTGTGTCGAAGAAATTTATAAAGCACTGGTTGAAACAGGAGAAATCAAGGGACATTACTTGAATGCTATTGCAGGTACATGGGAAGAAATGATCAAAAGGGTTGTATGTGCAAGAGAATTGGGAGTTCCTATTATAATGCATGATTACTTAACAGGGGGATTCACTACAAGTACTAGCTTGGCTCATTATTGTCGCGATAATGGCCTACTGCTTCACATCCATCGAACAATGCATGCAGTTATTGATAGACAGAAAAATCATGGTATGCATTTTCGTGTACTAGCTAAAGCATTACATATGTCTGGTGGAGATCATATTCATGCTGGTATAGTAGTAGGTAAATTGGAAGGGGAACGTGAGATGACTTTGGATTTTGTTGATTTATTATGTGATGATTTTATTGAAAATGACTAAAGTCGCGGTATTTTTTTCACTCAAGATTGGGTCTCTATGCCAGGTGTTCTACCCATGGCTTTAGGGGGTATTCATGTTTGGCATATGCTTGCCCTGACCAAAATCTTTGGGGATGATTCCATACTACAGTTCGGTGGAGGAACTTTAGGGAACCCTTGGGAAAATGCACCTGGTGCAATAGCTAATTGGGTGGCTTTGGAAGCGTGTGTACAAGCTCGTAACGAGGGACATGACCTTGCTTGTGAAGATAATGAAATTATCTGTGAAGCTAGCAAATGGAGTCCTGAGCTAGGTGCTGCTTGTGAAGTACGGAAGGAGATCAAATTCGAATTTGCACTAGTAGATACACCAGACTACTAGATATGTCAGATGACGATAAAGAGAAAAATAATTCGGTAATTCCTATTTGTTCTTCTAATTTTAATTAACATTGGCCCAATCTTTTACTAAAAAGGATTGAGCCGAATAAAATGGAATATCCTATAAATCTTATATATTATGTATTTGCATATATCTTTGATATGTACAAACTTTACTATACTATATAGAAGATATAAATACAAAAGACTAAACAACTCAATACTTCTATCATTAGATCCATAATGAATTCTCATAATTAATTCTACAAATCCTTGGATTGGTGGATTTTTAGATTCCAAAATTTTATTTCAAACCATAAATCAAGCCAAGCCAAGAGGCGAGGGCTTCCTCGACCTATCCTCTAATATAATATTGTCTTTTTTGTTCTATGTTAGAATAGAAACTTATTATTTGATTATATGATATGAAATCATACGAGAATAAATTCTTCACTTTGTAGGAAGAAATAATTCTATCTTTCGATGAAAGATTTGTTTGTACATGACGCGAGAGAAACTTCTTTTTATATTTCTAATTCAGAAAAATATTCTATCAATATATATATTAGAAATAAGTGATACTCTGAATTTACTAAAAAAAGATAATTTCTTTCAAAACTCACTCGTTGTTGGTTAACAGTTAACAATCCTAATGATGGAATCCATATGCTTCATTTTGCTAGAAAATCAATCAATCAAATAGTAAAATGTAAAATGATTATTCATCAAATGACTATTCCTTTATTGTATTTTCATAAAATGGGGGGCAGGAAGACTCTATGGAGAAATGGTGGTTCAATTTGATATTGTCTAATGAGAGGTTAGAAGATAGGTATGGGCTAAGTAAATCAACGGATAGTCTTGATGGTATTGGGCATACCCCTGGAAGTGAAGATCCCATTCTAAATGATAGGAAGAAAAACATTCTTCTTAGTTGGAGTGATAGTGGCAGTTATAGTTATAGTTTCAGTAATGTTAATTATTTATTGGAGATCGGGAATATTTTTGGTTCGATCTCTGATAACACTTCGTTAGTTAGGGATAGTAATGGTGATAATTATTATGTATATTTTGATATTGAAAATCAGATTTTTGAGATTAACAATAAGAATAATAGTTCTTTTCTGAGTGAACTAGAAAGTTCTTTTATAGTTATTTGAATAGTGGGTCTAAAAGTAAGAATAACTACTATGTCGGTTACATTTATAGTATTATTTGGATTGTAAATGTAAGTATAAGTGTAAGTAGTAGTGAAAGTGGGAGTTCTAGTATAAGTACTAGTAGTAATGGTAGTGATTTAAATATAAAAGAAAGATCTAACAATTTTGATATAAACAAAAAATACAAAGATTTATGGGTTCAATGTGAAAATTGTTATGGATTAAATTATAAAAAACAATTTAAGTCAAAAATGCATATTTGTGAACACTGTGGATATCATTTGAAAATGAGTAGCTCAGATAGAATCAAACTTTCAATTGATCTGGGCAATTGGGATCCTATGGATAAAGCTATGGTTTCTATGGACCCTATAGAATTTCATTCAGAGGAGGAACCCTATATAGATCGTATCGATTCTTATCAAAGAAAGACAGGTTTAACTGAAGATGTTTAAACAAGCATAGGTCAACTAAATGGTATTCCTGTGACAATTGGGGTTATGGATTTTGAGTTCATGGGAGGTAGTATGGGATCCTTAGTGGGTGAGAAAATCACCCATTTGATCGAGTATGCTACTAATAAATCTCTGCCTGTCATTATTTTGTGTGCTTCTGGAGGAGCACGCATGCAACAAGGAAGTTTGAGATTGATGCAAATGGCTAAAATCTATTCTACCTCATATAATTATTAATCAAATAAAAAGTTATTCTATGTATCAATCCTTACATCTCCTACAACCGGTGGAGTGACGGCAAGTTTTGGTATGTTGGGAAATGTCATTATTGCTGAACCTAATGCCCACATTGCATTTGCAGGTAAAAGAGTAATTGAACAAACATTGAATAAGACAATGCTCGATGGTTTACAAGTAGCTGAATATTTATTCCATAAGGGCTTATTTGACCTAATCGTACCACGTAATCCTTTAAAATGTTTTTTGAGTGAGTAGTTTCAACTTCACAGTTTCCTTCCTTTGAATCAAGATAAAAAAAAAGAATAGTAACTTAATTTAGTTTTCTATTAGACCCCTTGCACTTGTTAACTAGTTAATATTAGTTATAATAGATATAGTTATCATAAGACCTCTTTATATTTATAAGATGTACAAATAATAATCGAGGTACTCATTCTATGACAGATCTTAACTTACCCTCTTTTTTTGTGCCCTTAGTAGGCCTAGTATTTCCAGCAATTGCAATGGCTTCTTTGTCTCTTTATGTCCAAAGAAATAAAATTGTCTAGACCAATGGAACCAAATCTCATCAATTTATTTGAACACTGACTGAATTATAATACAGATATTTATTCAGTGTAATATGGCAGAATATGTGGCTTTTTCCGAACCCAAATGTTGTTATGTACGTAGATAGATAATATCTACATAAAAGTTAACATATCTAACTAATTACTACTAATGCTTTAATGCTGCATTTCTTATCCGAATAGTGCTAGTTGATGAGAGTTACTTCAGCATCAAGAAAAGTAAAGCCAATTTTGGGTTATTCTCTCAATTCCAATTGAATGCAACTATATCTAATATAGTAAGTATGAATTGGCAATCAAAACATATATGGATAGAACTTATAATTGAGTCTCGAAAGATAAGTAATTTTTGCTAGGCCTGTATCCCTTTTTTAGGTTCACTAGGATTCTTAGTGGTTGGAACTTCCAGTTATCTTGGTAGAAATCTGATATCCGTATTTCCATCCCAGCAAATCCTTTTTTTTCCACAAGGGATTGTGATGTCTTTCTACGAGATCGCAAGACTATTCATTAGCTCCTATTTTTGGTGCATAGTTTCATGGGATGTTGGTAATGGTTATGACCGATTCGATAGAAAAGACAAAATAGTGTGTATTTTTCTTTGGGGATTTCCTGGAATAAATCGCCGCATTTTCTTTAGCTTCCTTATGAGAGATATCTAATCAATCAGAATGGAGGTTAAAAAAGGTCTTTATACTCGTTGCATCCTTTATATGGAAATCTGAAGTCAAGGAGCCAATCCCTTGACTCCTACTGATGAGAATTTTACTCCACAGGAAATTTAACAAAAAGCTGCCGAATTGGCCTATTTCTTGCATGTACCAATTGAAGTATTTTGAAAAATGAACTGAACAAAAATTTTCCAGCATGAAGAAAAGAACTTGCTAATCCCTTTTATCTAATTGAAGTTTCTTCAGAATGCCCATTCGAGCAAAACATGTTATATTCTATGTTCTTGTTCCGTTGGTGCAGCGGCCCATAGAATAAAACCAAAAGCAGAGAAAGTATATGGGGTAACTATAAAAAAATGAAGAAGAAGAAATTTTTTGTATACCAAAACTATTTTGTATGTACAGAATTCAACTTAATTCTTTTATTTATACTAGTCAAAAAGTCTAATTCTCATTAAGTTAAGTGTGGATTTATCAAATATATCCAAAATTTTTTTCATAATAAAAAATTCGTTAGTTCAAGATTGAGATATCTGAAAATACTATATTGATTCTTTTTTTATATTCCTAATAGATCCAAGGACTAAATTTTGACACAAAATGGAAAGAAATAGATCCACAGTCTTGTTTGTTATATAACTCGTACTTTGGAAAAATATTAGATCAAGTCAAAGATTGAAGCAACTTCATTACCAATTTCACAGATAAAAGAATAAAAAAAAAGAAAGCATTGATTTCCTTTCCATATTTTGTATCTATAGTATTTTTGCCTTGATGGGTCTCTCTCTCTCATTTAATAAAAGTTTGGAACCTTGGATTACTAATTGGTGGAACAGCAGGCAATCCGAAACCTTTTTGAATGCTATTCAAGAGAAAAATGTTCTAGAAAAATTCATAGAATTCGAAGAACTATTCCTCTTGGACGAAATGATAAAAGAGTACCCAGAGATACATATACAAGAGCTTCATTTCAGAATACATAAGGAAACAATAGAATTGGTCAAAACACATGATGAATATCATCTCCATCTCATTTTGCATTTCCCCGCAAATGTAATCTATTTTGTTATTCTAAGTGGTTATTTTTTTCTGGGTAATAAAGAACTTGTCATTCTTAATTCTTGGGTTCAAGAATTATTCTATAACTTAAGTGACACAATAAAGGCCTTTTTGATTCTTTTAATCACTGATTTATGGATCAGATTTCACTCAACCCATGGTTGGGAACTAATGATTGGTTCGGTCTACAACGATTTTGTATTGGCCCATAATGATCAAAATGTCTGGTCTTGTTCCACTTTTCCAGTTATTCCAGATACAATTGTAAAATATTGGATCTTCAATTACTTAAGTTGTGTATCTCCTTCACTTGTAGTTATTTATCATTCAATGAATGAATGATGAACAAATTAATGCATGAAGATGAAGAACTCATTTGTTTTCGTAATATCAATTAAATCAGAATTTTTTTTTGTGTATAAAGAAAGCATTTTCCATTTTACTTATTTGAAATCAAATTTTACTTATTCTTTTTTATTTGTACCTGTTCAAGGTATTTGTCCCATACTATACTCTATTCCACTATAATTATTCCACTACAATAGCAGACTTGGGTAAGGGAACTATACTAGACTAGCTACCTATCTAATTTATTTATTGTAGAAATTTTGCAATTAATGATTGGACCATGCAAAATAGAAATACTTTTTCTTGGTAAAAGAATAGATGACTCAATCCATTTTTGTATCGATCATGATATATGTAATAAATCGAGCATCTCTTTCAAATGCATATCCCATTTTTGCACAACAAGGTTTTGAAAATCCACAAAAATCAATTGGACGAATTGTATGTGACAATTGCCATTTAGTTAATAAGCCTGTGGATATTGAATTTCCACAAGCTGTGCTTCTTGATATAGTATTTGAAGTAGTTGTTTGAATCCCTTATGATATGCAACTGAAACAAGTTCTTGCTAATGGTAAAAAAGGGGCTTTGAATGTGGGGGCTGTTCTTATTTTACCTGAGGGATTCGAATTAGCCCCTCCCAATCGTATTTCTCCTGAGGTGAAAGAAAAGATGGGAAATCTGTCTTTTTAGAATTATCATCCCAATAAAAAAATATTATTGTAATAGGTCCAGTTCCTGGTCAGAAATATAGTGAAATCATCTTTCCTATTCTTTCTCCCAACCTAGCTATGAAAAAAGATGCTCACTTCTTAAAATATCCCATATATGTAGGTGGGAACAGAGGGAGGGGTTAGATTTATCCTGATGGAAGTAAAAGTAATAATACGGTCTATAATGCTACATCATCGAGTATAATAAGTAGAATAGTATATAAAGAAAAAGGGGGATATGAAATAACCATAGTTGATGCATCGGACGCACATCAAGTGGTTGATATTATACCTCCAGGACCAGAACTTCTTGTTTCAGAGGGTGAATTCATCAAACTTGATCAACCATTAACAAGTAATTCTAATGTAGGGGGCTTTGGTCAGGGAGATGTAGAAATAGTGCCTCAAGATCCATTACGCACTCAAGGTCTTTTGTTCTTCTTAGAATTTGTTATTTTGGCACAAATTTTTTTGGTTCTTAAAAAGAAACAATTTGAAAAGGTTCAATTGTATGAAATGAATTTCTAGATCCAGAGATTCCTTAACATTAAATTGTTAAAAATAGTTTATACTACTTTTCGTGATGTTTGGAATTAATTACTTGTATCCCATTCCTAGTAATGGACAATAAAATGCAAACAAATAAAAAGAAAGAAAATATAGGGCAAGGACAGGATACATGAAACAAATACTTTTAGGAGGGATTGCTAGTCTTTTTAATCTTCACAAGAAAAAGTATTTTCCGCAATTATTCAATTAACTTAAGTATTAAATATTAATAGAATAAATAGTTCTAAATAAAAAAATTCTTAAGATTAAGAAATAAAAGTTTTGTCATTTCTACAATTTGATTATGTTGATTGGATTATTTTTCAATTTGTATATTATGAAATAGATCACAATCTGGCCTGAAAAAGTAAGAACTCAGAGGGTTGAGACCCCTCTGAGTTCTTACTTTTTCATGTCTAAAATCCTGTTTATCTGATCACTATAGAGATGAACCCAACCCAGAATATGAACCATAAAAGAAAATACCTATTGAACTAATCACAAGAATGCCAGTTATAGTACCTATCAGCCAAAGAGGAATCCTTCTAGTAGTTTCGGCCATTTTTCCCCCTTTCTTCCACATTTTATCAAGCGGTCATGCTAGAGACAAAAACAATCATGGATAGTTATGAGGATGGTATCCTTCCCAATAGGATAAGAGAATTCCTACCATTCTCTTTCTCTCAATTGAAGAAATAATTGGAAAATAAAATAGCAAGTACAAAAATGAGTAATAAACCCTAGTTTAGACTGGTACGATTCAACTCAACATTTTGATCATTTGGGTTTGATTGTGTCATAGTTCTATAATTTGAATTAGGTCTATCATTAGAAGAACTTCATTGCTGATATTGACCCCAAAAAAGAAATAGTAGGTATAGCTAGTCCATGAACAGCCAACCATCGCACTGTAAAAATTGGATAGGTTCGATCAATGGTCATTGGGGGCCTCCTAAAAGGATCCACTAAATTCATTGAGTTGTTCCAAAGAATCAAAATGGCCAATTATTAATGGAATGCCCTATTGGCTCTCTTTCAAATATTCGTTTGGTCGAGGACTTCCAAACACATCATAAGCTAAACCCATACTTACGAATAACCAACCCGCAATGAATAGGGAAGGTATAGTAATACTATGAATGACCCAGTATCGAATACTAGTAATAATATCTGCAAAAGGATGTCCTCTCGTGCTTCCAGACATGCTGAGTTCCAAAAATTCTTGTACAGTAAAAAAGAGGAATCGATTTCATGAAAGATGGGATTATTAAATAAAAAACTACTGATATTTTATTTCGTCTTTGTTTGTGAGATCGTCAATTTTGTACTAAAGGTGTATTTTGAGTATACCAAATCAGCATAGCTATTCTTTGTCCAACACAGCAATGTTGTATCCCCAAAAGCTATAGAATTGCTTTCTTCTATTTTTTTCTTGTATATGGATAATTGTATGTTATCCAATAGACCAATAAAATAAAAAATTCCTTATAATATAAGGTTTCCATTATTGACTTCATAATAGAAAAAAAGATCTTGGTAAAGTGTGAGTCAATGGATTTTATAATTCATGAAAGATGAAAGATATTATCATATTCGAACAATTCAATTTTATAATATGTGAAATAAAAAACTTTTTTTTATTTTATTAGGGTATAGGGTTAAAAGTTTTTTGTTCGAATCCTTTTATTTCAATTCAAGTAATTGGTTGGTCATACAATAAATATACAATAATACAGTACTAGTGTATTATTTGATGAAAAAAGAACAAAAAAAATAAGGTTTTTGGATAGATTGCAAGAAACCTTTTTTCTTCTTATTTGAAATCGGAATATAATATTATGGGCAATTAACTAATAACTAAGCTTTACTGTACTAAATCCAATGAATTAATGAATTTAGAATTCAAATAAGTAAGTTGAGTTAAGAAAAAAGTAAAGGTAATATCAGGCCATTCACTCCAAACAAAATAGACTTACTCCTTCTGAAAAAGAATAGAAATGATCAAAATTGAAATTATTTGCAAACCTAACCAAATTCCCTTTCCTTTATTTGATTTTGGAATCAAGTTACACAACACACGCAATTCTTATTACTATACTCAACCCAGGAATTGAAGAATGAACCTCTTCTCTTGATTTAGAATCACAAGATCGGTCGATGTTACTACCGATGACTTGATTTTATTCTACCTATATGAATGGCTGTATCTTCTTTAGAGTCATTAGTCCATTCATAATGACTGATGAATCAAGAACTTTCAAATAGAACTAATTCTGTCAATAGTGTTTTTTCTTATTGTCATATTTGGGAAAAAGAGAAACTTAGGTAAGTCTTTTATCAACCTATGAAGCAAAAAAAATATAACTAATTTCATTTTTTCATGTTTATTATAACTAGTTATTTCAGTTTTCTGTTGGCTGCTTCAACTATAACCTCAGTTCTATTGATTAGTTTGAACAAGATGCGACTTATTTGAAATTGAGTGACCAATTCATTAAATATTTCTTCAGAATTGTGTAGGTATTGTATGATTCCCTTCCACATCAATTGCCAGTTCTTAGTCATTGAGATTCATGGATAATTCAGATTAATATTTAGAGATAGATCTTACTTTTAATTCCTCAAAACAAAAAAAACAAAAACAAATTGAAATGATTGAAATTTTTCTATTTGGAATCATCTTAGGTCTAATTCTTATTACTTTGGTAGGATTATTCGTAACAGCATATTTACAATACAGACGTGATGATCAATCGGACCTTTAATTGAGTAATATTAATTTTTTGATTGAGCTCCCGCAGTGCAAAGAGGAGGTCAAATTGAATTTGTAATTCAATTTCATTTTATTAAGTTATTTTATTGTAATTCATAATTCGGCATAAGATAAATAGAATCACGCTTTGTAGGATTTGAACCTACGACATCAGGTGTTGGAGACCTGCGTTCTACCAAACTGAAATAAGAGTGCTTTCTTAGGTAGGGATGGCAGGATTTGAACCCAAAACAAATGCACTACCAAGCTGCGCTACATCCCTTTATTGTTGTACAGTATCATTATACAAAATCCTTGTCTTGTTTTCCACTTGTTTTCTTTCATCTTCATATATTCATATAATAAAATAAAAGAATTATATGCATATGAGAAACTAACTTATTAAAAAGAATGAATACAAATGATCTAGAACTACAACATCTGATTATATATGTATTACAATAAAATAAAGAAGGAGGATTTTCAATGCGAGATATAAAAACATATCTCTCCACGGTTCCTGTGGTAACTACTCTATGGTTTGGGTCTTTAGCGAGTCTCTTGATAGAAATTAATCATTTATTCCTAGATGCTTTGTTATTTCCCTTTTTTCACTCTAGTTATTGATAAAAGATACTTAAATGAAATACTGAGATTAGGATAGCAGGATGCTAATTTGAAAGAAATTGTATCACTTAATTTTTAATTGATTAATATTAATTGCAACCAAATAAATTTTTTTATGATCAAATCTTTTCTTTAGAAATTGCATTTTTAGTTAGTAACTTCTATTGATTTTTTTGTTGTTTTCTTCTTCTTTGGTTTAGATTGAAAATAGAGGAATTTAAGTCGATCCAAAATCCAAAAAAGGAGGTTCATGGCCAAGGGTAAAGATATCCAAATTAGAGTTATTTTGGAATGTACCAGTTGTGGCCGAAATAGTATTAATAAGGAATTGTTGGGTATTTCTAGATTTATTACTCAAAAGAGTCGACACAATACACCCAATTGATTAGAGTTAAGAAAATTTTGTCGCTATTGTTGCACGCATACAATTCATGGCGAAATAAAGAAATACATCGAAAGGAACATGTGTAGGATCTTTCCACGAAACAGGAAGAGGAAAAACTTAATGTATATACAACTCAATTATTATATAGTATATATACAAATCAAATCCTATTCTATCGGATCTAAAATAAAATGAATAAAGAGAATTTTCAAGATAAGGAATAATCCATGGATAAATCCAAGCAGCCTTTTCGTAAATCGAAGCGATCTTTTCGTAGGTGTTTGGCCCCAATTGAATTGGGGGATCGAATCGATTATAGAAATATGAGTTTAATTAGTCAATTTATTAGTCAACAAGGAAAAATATTATCTACATGGATCAGTAGATTAACTTTGAAACAACAATGATTAATTACTATTGCTATAAGACAAGCTCGTATTTTATCTTTGTTACCTTTTCTTAATAATGAGAAACAATTTGAGAGAGCTGAGTCGATCTCTAGAACTGCTGATCCTAGAACTAGAAATAAATGGACATATCCCTCAATTGACTCAAAACTCTCAAGCTCAAATTGATGTTTTGTTCAGAAAAACCTAGGATTCCAATTTGATTGTGTTATAAAAAAAAATGGGAAGGGAAAATCTTTTTTTTATTGAAATATTTTGTTCATTTTATAAGTAGAAGTATTTGAATTTATTTTTCTTTTGTCTTCCTAGAGTTCATTCTCTGGGGAATTTTGTTTCAATCATTCATTCCTATAGATTACTTTACAATCTCTTTCTTTTATTTTATTTGAGAGATCTTATTCGAAATCATGTAAAGACAATTCTTATTCGATATAGCTATTTGTGCAAGTATTTTACAATTAAGAAGCAATTGCCTCTTGTGCAACTTGTGTATGAATCGACTATAACTATAGGATACCAAATTCTCACAAGTTACTGAATTTATACAAGTGATCCACAAACAATGAAAATCCCTCTTTTGCCTGTCTCGATCTCGATGAGAGGAAACCAAGGCTCTTATTTTTTGTTGAGTAGCTATTCGAGTAAGTCTTGAATGAGCCACCCTAAAAGTTGATGCAAATAAACAAATATTTGTTCGACATCTCCGAGCTGTATATCCTCATCTAACTCTGGTCATTGAATCAAATTAAACTTTAATGAATAACTAATTGATTTCTCTTCTTTTAGTCATTCGTTTTCTTCCCTCTTCTATTCGATTAATAACAAAGTGAATTATTTCGATATATAAAAAAAGAAATTCACATGCTTTTTCCTACTATGACCTTCCCAACCACTATTTTTTATTCCTTCTAGACATTTGAGCTGAAAATACTCAATTCTACCGACACTAAAAAAATAGTGGGTTTCGTCATTTCTATGGTTACTTCTTTAATTAAACAATGAGGTCCTTTCTATACACTGGAGCCTCCTTTGTCATTTAATCAAATGTTATTGTTAACTTGAATAGTTCATATCCTTTGGCTCTTCCCATCGATTATACAGTAATACATCTTTTCACGAAAAGAACTATCTATATAGTGATGGTATTTAATTATGAAAATTGGCTAGGTATAGGTAGCTGACCCTCTTAGTCCGTTCTTTCAAGAATAAGAACATAATTGGTTTTCTTATCTTAATAGTATTTCCTCTGCTTAATGGATAACCATTTTCTACCAATGGAGAATTGCTTCTCATCTCAAATCAAATCCATTTGCACTAATGGAAACCAAACATTCTATATACCACATAGGTGTATGATAGATCCTCATTTTCAGATAGTAAATGGCCTTCTTCCAATCTATCCATTCTATTCGTTGGTACTAATCATTAATACTAGAAAATTTTTCTCATTTCTTTCTTCGAGCTGATGATTTGAACGAGTTACACATACACCCTAGTACATGTTCCTTGATGATGAGGACACCCTCGAAGAGCAAGGGATTTTGTGACATTTCTGATTGGCTGTCTTGTGTTTCTAATAAGTTGTTTCATAGTTGGCATATCATATATATGTATATCTAGAATAAGAATAGCTTGGTTTAGATCGATCTTAACCAGATCGTTGATGATTATGAATCATTTCTATTTAATGTCAAATCAAAGAAAATGTGAATTATGTTTTTGAAATGGATTTACACAAAATCACTAGTATTTGCATTTTCTATCGCTACAAGATCAACAATGCCATGAGCTTGGGCTTCTGTTGCTGACATAAAAGCATCTCTTTCCATGTCTTCGGAAATAACCCATAAGGGGTTGCCGGTTCTTTGTACATAAACCTTTGTGAGTGTTTCGCGAAGTTTCAGTAGTTCTTCTGCTTCCAAGATAAATTCCCCAGCTTGTGCCTCATAAAAAGAACTAGCGGGTTGGTGAATCATAACCCTGATGATACTAATATAACATTATAAGGGGTTCTTCTATTTCGCATGGTTGGTCTAAAGCTAAAGTAAGGGATAAAAAATAAGAAGAAGAAAAAAAATAGAATTGAAAACTGTACAGGCATTTTTGTGCATTGCATACGGCTCTATAATGGAATTGAATTTACCGCCCCCCTTCTCTCGAAGGACGAAGGAAATATAATCCATCCGATCCAGATCATTGAATGATCCATTTACCAACCTTCCTTTCATAGGAGTAAAAAAAAAAAAATACTAGGATGGCTTTGTTGCTTTCTATATTTATCTTGTCTATGATTTAGCAATCCCAAAGTTTATTTTTGATACGATCAAATAGGGAAAAAATGATCATTTTTTTCATTTTTGTACTCTTTCTTTCCTAAGATGAATATTAGAAAGAAAAGAGACTTTTGGTTTGGAATAACAAAATGACTTCTGATGCTGAAATGTACTCCCGACATGTAAGATCAAATAGAAAATAACCTTTGTTTCATACTACTATTTCGATACAAAACCTCATGTTATGAAAAAACAAGAATGATTTGTTCATATCGAACTTGAGATGCCATGCTATTATTACTTAGAATTCATATTCGATATGGCGAAGGCATAGTTTTTTTTGTTTTTCAAAGAACAAACTCATTGGCGCCAAGCGTGAGGGAATGCTATACGTTTGGTAATTTCTCCTCCGACTAGAATTAAAGATCCCATTGAAGCGGCTAATCCCATGCATATTGTATGCACATCGGGTGGCACAAATTGCATAGTATCATAAATGGCCATTCCTGGGATTACCCATCCACTGGGAGAGTTTATAAACAAATAAAGATCCCTAGTAGCATCTTCTATACTGAGATATACCATGAGACCAACAAGTTGATTTGAGACCTCATTATCAACCTCTTGGCCCAAAAAAAGTAATCTTTCTCGATAAAGTCGGTTGATTAGGACAAAATTCTATCCCCCAGAAACCGTACGTGCACCTTTGGATGCATACGGTTCAAAAAAATTGCGAAAAAAATCAATGTATCGATTTTAGTCCTATTTCTTTCTTTTGTAACAGTTTTTTTAGGTTTGCTTTTTTTTTCTTTTTTAAAAATAGGTTTTGGCATCTCTCCATGCTAAAAGAAGAAAAAAAAGAATTTACTGAACTTCTTGAACTAACCTCTCAGTGATATATTGTTTCATCACGATTCAAATCACGATGTTGTTTTCTTGTTCCTGAATGGGTCTTTTCAATTCTCTTAGGTTCATATTCTACTCTAAGTAAAGATCTATCTGAATTCTATTTGTACATAATATAGGGCAAATAATCTCAGTACCACTTTTTTTGGAATTCATTTGTTTCATGCTTTAACTTGCCTTCCCACAAACTATTCCACATATTCATCATACTATTCCACTGATTGGCAGTTTTACTTTGTACTAGTTTAATTAATATAGTTTATTAATTAAACTAGTTAAAGTTAAGTACAAGAATTGTTTATGATATAAGTGGTAATTGTACATATATTACCAATTTGGTATTTTCTTTTCTGAACGGAGCCTAGATATTTTATCGGTCTAAATCAACCATAAATTCTTCTAATTGATAATATATGGATATGGATCCCCAATATAAATATAAATTAATTGGTTTAATTACACTTCACACTCCAAATAATTGACAGTTCAATCAATATTTCTTGGGCAAAGTAGAGGAT
Organism: Trichopus zeylanicus subsp. travancoricus; assembly: GCA_005019695.1. Lineage (NCBI taxonomy): Eukaryota > Viridiplantae > Streptophyta > Magnoliopsida > Dioscoreales > Dioscoreaceae > Trichopus > Trichopus zeylanicus. Next base: position 90,160 of record RXID01020775.1, on the reverse strand, counting down.
ATCTCGATCAGGGGAGAGAACGGGGTAAATCCCATATGGCCCAATATGCCTGACAAGTCACACTATACATCAACCCAAAACGCATCTACCTCTCTAGGACTCCGAAAAGGTACTTTTGGAACACCAATAGACATTAAATTTCAGAAAAAAATCAAGCACTATACTTCACTTTAATATGGAAACGAAACAAGGGGTTTATTGTCTTCGTCATCCTTTTTCTATTTACCCTATTTTATTTTCCATAAATTCGAAGGGAAAACATAGTGAATAAAAAAAATTTTAATGAAAGGATCGATCGCTCGAATGATAAACAAGTATCTATGCATTCATTCCCAAAAACTAAAATAGGACCAATTTTCCCATTGCGTATTGGTACTCATCGGGTATAGAATAGATCTGCTTCTCTTTGTTCTTATGAAGAAACTTGTTCTCTTATTTCCAACAAAACGGAATAAATAGTAATCCTTTCTCATACGGAATCTACTGAAAGGTACATCATAGTATAGTCTTTTTCAATGCGATAAAGTTACATAGTGTCTACTTATCTTTGATACAGAGAGGTATTTCCATGGGTTTACCTTGGTATCGTGTTCATACTGTCGTATTGAATGATCCCGGTCGATTACTTTCTGTTCACATAATGCATACAGCTCTAGTTTCTGGTTGGGCCGGTTCGATGGCTCTATACGAAGTAGCGGTTTTTGATCCCTCTGACCCCGTTCTTGATCCAATGTGGAGACAGGGTATGTTTGTTATACCCTTCATGACTCGTTTAGGAATAAGCAATTCATGGGGTGGTTGGAGTATTTCAGGAGGAACTATAACGAATCCGGGTATTTGGAGTTATGAAGGTGTGGCAGGGGCACATATTGTGTTTTCCAGCTTGTGCTTTTTGGCAGCTATCTGGCATTGGGTGTATTGGGACTTAGAAATATTTTGTGATGAACGTACAGGAAAACCCTCTTTGGATTTGCCAAAAATATTTGGAATTCATTTATTTCTCTCAGGGTTGGCTTGCTTTGGCTTTGGCACAATTCATGTAACAGGCTTGTACGGTCCTGGAATATGGGTGTCTAATCCTTATGGACTAAATAGAAAAGTACAATATGTAAATCCAGCATGGGGTGCGGAAGGTTTTGATCCTTTTCTTCTGGGAGGAATAGCCTCCCATCATATTGCAGTGGGTACATTGGGCATATTGGCGGGTCTATTCCATCTTAGTGTTCATCCACCTCAACGTCTATACAAAGGATTACGTATGGGCAACATTGAAACTATACTTTCCAGTAGTATCGCTGCTTTTTTTTTGCAGCTTTTTTAGTTGCTGGAACTATGTGGTATGGTTCAGCAACTACTCCAATTGAATTATTTGGGCCCACTTGTTATTAGTGGGATCAGGGATACGTCTAGCAAGAAATATATCGAAGAGTTGGGGTTGGACTGGCTGAAAATCTGAGTTTATCGGAAGCTTGGTCTAAAATTCCCCAAAAATTAGCTTTTTATGATTATATTGGTAATAATCCGGCAAAAGGGGATTATTCAGAGCAGGTTCAATGGACAACGGGGATGGAATAGCTGTTGGATGGTTAGGACACCCGATCTTTAGAGATAAATACGGACATGAGCTTTTTGTACATCGTATGCCTACTTTTTTTGAAATGTTTCCAGTAGTTTTGGTAGATGTAGACGGAATTGTTAGAGCTGAGGTTCCTTTTAAAAGAGCAAAATCCAAATATAGTGTCGAACAAGTAGGTGTAACTATTGAGTTTTATGGTGGCGAACTCAATGGGGTCAGTTATAGCGATCCCACTACTGTGAAAAAAATATGCTAGATGTGCCCAATTAGGTGAAATTTTTGAGTTAGACCGAGCTACTTTGAAATCCGATGGTGTTTTTCGTAGTAGTCCAAGGGGTTGGTTCACTTTTGGGCATGCTTCATTTGCTCTACTCTTCTTCTTTGGACACATTTGGCATGGTGCTAGAACCTTGTTCAGAGATGTTTTTGCTGGTATTGATCCATATTTGGATGCTCAAGTTGAATTTGGAGCATTCCAAAAACTTGGAGATCCAACTACACAGAGACAAGCAGTCTGATACAATGTTGTTCTGGGATCTTCTGTTTATACATATATATATATTCTATTTGATATAGTGTACTGAAGAAATTTGCACTTTTTTCATCATCCTTTCTTTTATTCTTTCCTTTTGTAAGTGATCCCCCTCTCATAAAAAAAATGAAATAAAATAGGTGTGGAAGCTATAATTGTAAATTACAATCAAATCTTTGGAAGCATTGGTTTATACATTTCTCTTAGTCTCAACTTTAGGGATAATTCTTTTTGCTATCTTTTTTCAAGAACCACCTAAGGTTCTGACGAAAAAATGAAATGATTTTTCATTAGCTTAATTGAAGTAATGAGCCACCAAATATAAATATAGGAGGCTCATTACTTCACTTAGTCCCCGTGTTCTTCAAATGGATCTCTTAATTGGTGAGAAGGTTGGCCAAAGGTGGTATATAAGGTGTACCCAGTAAAGCTTACAAGTAAACCAGATATGAAGATGGCAACTATAATAAGATCATTTAATTGTTGCTGTTTCCATTTTTAGATAATTTCAAGATCACAATGGATCTACAATAAGATCGTTTAATTGTTTATTTACAACTACAACAGAATGGTATACAAAGTCAATAGATTTTAACCAATGATTAAATAGGGTTTATGGCTACACAAATCTTTGAGGACAATTCTAGATCTAGGCCAAGATGAACTATTATAGGGGATTTATTAAAACCGTTGAATTTGGAATATTGTAAAGTAGCTCCAGGCTGGGGTATTACACCACTTATGGGCTTGATAATGGCTTTATTTGCAGTATTCCTTTCTATTATTTTGAAAATTTATAATTCTTCCATTTTACTAGAGGAAATTTCAGTGAGTTAAGTTTTATAAGAACTATGAAGTCCTAGGGTTTCAATAAAAAAAATTACTTAAAATTCAGATTTATAGATTATTTTGGTAGTTCAATTGTGGAATTTATTTGTTTTGGTATTTCTGGAATATGAGTGTGTGACTTGTTATAATTGATCCTATTGGTAATACAGAGAATGAGTCTGTCATCTTTATCAAGATGATTCTACCCCGTTGGATATTATTTGATTTATTTTAGTATCTTGAGCACGGAATATATAGAATAAAATAAATCAAGAAAAAAAATATTTGAGCTATGATTCATACCCACTATTTAGACTTCATGATTGGACTCAAAAAATCAAAAGATTTTTCTTTATTCAGACTTATTTTGACCGAAATACAGCTATCTCTATAGATTTTCTTGAGTTATTACATCTATTCATTAAATAAGTGATGATCAAAGGGTTCTTACTTAGAAAGCTTTTGGGTTTAGCTTAGAGCTTTATTAAATAAATCATCATGGTTATAGTATGAATTTGAAGTTTCAATTGATTCATGGGGTCTCAACAAGAAAATTCCTATTAAATTCCTATTAATATTAATGAATATTAAAATAAGAAACACTAGTCAATCTGCATTACGTACAAAAAAACAACAAATCAAATAACAAATAAAAAAATAGGGAAGAGAAGATTCAAGAGTCCTGTAACGATCAACATAAAATAAGAGGGCCGAGCCAACTTGATTTGGCATTATAATCACAAAGAAGAAATTTAGGATTTTTGTTATTTCATGTCTTTGAGACAAATTGAATTAAGCGGCTATGAAGTTTTGAGCTTTTTATTACTATTATGTTGAAATTAGTATTTGTGTATTTCTGTTTGAGCCGTACGAGATGAAATTCTCATATATAGTTCTCAGAGGGGGAGTCTCCTATCTCAATAAAGTATATGATTGGTTCAAGGAACGTCTCAAGATTCAGGTGATTGTAGATGATATAACTAGTAAATATGTTCCTCCCCATGTTAACATATTTTATTGTCTAGGGGGGATCACACTTACTTGTTTTTTAGTACAAGAAGCTACGGGTTTTGCTACGACTTTTTACTATCATCCAACCATTACAGAGGCCTTTTCGTATGTTCAATACATAATGACTGAGGCCCACTTTTGATGGTTAATCCGATCAGTTTATCAATGGTCAGCAAGTATGATGGTTCTAATGATGATCCTTCACATATTTCGTGTGTATCTCAGAGGTGGATTTAAAAAACCCCAGGAATTAACTTGGGTTATAGGAGTGGTTCTGGCTGTATTAACTACATCTTTTGGTATAACTGGTTACTCTTTAGCTCGGGATCAAATTGGTTATTGGCCCATAAAAATTATAACGGGTGTACCTGAAGCTATTCCTGTAATAGGATCGCCTTTCGTAGAGTTATTACGTGGAAGTGCTAGTGTGGGCCAATCTGCTTTGACTCATTTTTATAGTTTACAAACTTTTGTATTGCCTCTCCTTACTAATGTATTTATGTTAATGCACTTTCCAATGACACATAAGGAAGGTATTTTAGGTCCTTTATAGAAAAAGAAAAGACAGATCATAGATATTTGTAATTGATGATATATCATTTCGGGAAGGAAAATAGTATTTCATTGCTACAAATATGGGTTATTAGAAAAAATGAGACATATTGTTTGGATACTTCTCTTCAACTCCAAAGTATTGTATTCCTTATTTTATACGAATAGTTGACGTGCATTTTTCGAAGAGAAGATGGATTATGGGAGTGAGTGACTTGAACTATTGATTGGGCCATGCAGATGTATGATTTTTTTTGCCACGTTAGAATTCACAACCAAATGTGTTTCTATATCCAACCACCATGTAAGTCTCTTACATAGCAAAGGATAGGCTGGTTCATTTGCAAAGAATTTTTTCTATGATCATACTAGAATCATGTCATACATGAACAGACTCCGCAAGATCCTGTAGAATAGAGAATAAGTGATGTGCCATGATTTTCTATCTATTTCACTTAATTATTTCTTATTTATAGTATACAAATGCATTCATTTCCTTTGCATCGATCCTGATCTATGATACTATCAGAGTGCAATAAAGGATCTAAAGAAAAATAGAGGCTGGACTTTAATAGATTAGTAACAAGTAAATACTTTGTATGTAAGAGAATTGAGATGTTGTAGGATAAACACAACCAAAAAACATGAGACAATCCAAAAAGCAATTAATAATGATCAAAGATCAAATTAGTAATCCTACTTGGATATTGAGCATTTACCTCTAAGAACTAAATTCTTTGCAATGAATAGTTTTGCAACTTGCATTTAATAAATCTTTTTTTCTATAGTATATAGACTCTTATTCTTATATAGAGTCATTATAATTCTATTATGTGTGGATATGTATGAAATATATATTTCATATGAATCTATTCCTGTCATTCCTTTTTGCTCGAGCCGAATGATGAAAAATTATCATGTCTAGTTCTTTCGAGGGATGGATCTATAAGAATTCATCTATCTCAATAACAAAGAAGCCAAACTTGAATGATCCTGTATTGAGAGCTAAATTGGCTAAAGGGAAGGGGCATAATTATTATGGAGAACCCGCATGGCCCAATGATTTTTTATATATTTTTCCAGTAGTAATTCTATGTACTATTGTGTGTAATGTAGGCTTAGTAGTTCTCAAACCGTCAATGATTGGTGAATCGGCAGATCCATTTGCAACTCCTTTGGAAATATTACTCGAATGGTACTTCTTTCTCATATTTCAAATACTTCGCACAGTAACCAATAAATTACTGGGTGTTCTTTTAATGGTTTTAGTACCAATGGGATTATTGACGTTACCATTTTTGGAAAATGTTAATAAATTTCAAAATCCACTTCGTCGTCCCGTAGCTACAATAGTCTTTTTGGTTGGTACCACAGTATCTCTTTAGTTAGGTATTGGAGCAACATTACCTATTGATAAATCTTTAACTTTAGGTCTTTTTCAAATTGATTCAATCGTGAAATACTGCAAGCCTAGGTATCTAAGGAATAGTCACTTCAAAGTGACTATTCCTTAGATACCTTAATTTTGTTTATTACGATCCATTCTGTAAAAATATGGATTGTGTCAAAGATGACAAATTCATTTTATTTTTTTCTAAAAGAAGATGAAATAATTCCAATGAATTTCAAATTCAAACTTTTCCTTTTATTAGTTCTTAGGTAAATCAACTGCAAAATGCTTCTGTAAAGTGTCCAATATCTGTTTTAGATATTCTATGAGAAAATATTCAATTTTTTTAAGATCTTCTTGACTCTTACTCAAAAGGTCCAATAATGTATGTATATTGGACCTTTTGAGACAATTATAGGTCTTGGAAGGCAATTCTGATTGGTCAATAAAAATAGATTTCAATGGAATTCCCTTTTTGTTTTTCTTTAGATTATTTAATTGACCTTGAAAGGTAAAAGGGGATAAAGTAAACTTGTTTTTATTTTGCTTGAAATGAGTGTCTTCTTCTTCAGTATGTAGAAAAGGAAGAAATAAATCAATCAAATTATGGGAAGCTCCATAAAGTGCTTCTTTAGGAGTTAAACTTCCATTTGTCCATATTTCTAGAAATAGTATCTCCTATTTTTCATTCCCATTACCATAAGAATGAATACTATAATTTGTATTTCAAACAGACATGAATACAACATCTATAGGATAACTTCCATTTGTCCATATTTCTAGAAATAGTATCTCTTGTTTTTCATTCCCATTACCATAAGAATGAATACTATAATTTGTATTTTGAACAGACATGAATACAACATCTATAGGATAACTTCCATCTTGAGAGTTATTTATAGATTTCATACGATATCTGTGATCTCTCTTCATTTGTAATCCAATGCACAAATCAATCGGTTCTATTGGGTTAGCAATATACTGTATCATGTCAACTATTTCCAAGGAAGTGGGTGAGATGATATCTTGAGCGGTTACATACCTAGGACCCCTAACACAAATGGATGCTTCTCTAGTTCCATAGAGATTACTTCTCAATACAATTTCTTTCAAATTGAGTAAAATTTCATGTACTGATTCTTCAATACCTACTATTGTAGAATATTCATGGATATATCCTCAAATTTTGCACGTGTGATACATGTTCCTTCTATTTCTCCAAGTAAAGTCCTTCACATGGCAATACCAATTATATTGGCTTGACCTTTCCTAAGTGGGGAGAGAATGAAATGACCATAATAAAGATGTTTACTGTCTACTCTTGATTCAACACACTTCCACTGTGGTGTTCGAGTGGATTCTGCTACTTCCCCTCGAACCATACTAATATTCTAATTTGATCAGATCATTGAATCATTTATTTCTTTTGATAGTTGTTTAATTCTTATTTCTACACACATCTTTTTCTAGGAGGTCAACATCCATTATGTGGCATAGGTGTTACATCACGTACGAAATTTAATAGTATACCACTTCTAGGAATGCTTCGTAATGTTGCATCTCTTCTGAGACCAGGACCTTTTATCATAACTTTTGCTCATTGCATACCCTGATCAATTATTGTACGAATAGTGTTTACTACTACTACTTGAGCAAAATAGGGTGTTCCTCTTCTTGTGCCTTTGAATCTAGAAGTAGCCGCGGATGCCCAAGAAACCACCCGACCACGTACATCTGTAACAGTTACAATGGTATTGTTGAAACTTGCTTGAACATGAATAACTCCTTTTGGTATTCTACATCCATTCTTGCATGAACCAATACGTCCATTCCTACGAGAACCAACTTTTGGTATAGGTTTTGTCATATTTTATTATCTATCTCCTAAATAGGAGTCAGAGATATACAAAAATATATGGAGATATCCATTTCATATTAAAAAATGAATCCCCTAGTTTTATTTTTACATTACAGGGATCCCATCTCTACTTTAGTTTAGAATTAGAAAGTTTTTTTTAAGATTAAAGATTACCCTATTCTTGTCTCTTTTTATGTTTTGGATTTAAACAAATCACCATAATTTGTCCAGTCTACGAATTAGTCAACACTTTTCACAAATTTTACGAACAGAAGTTCTTATTTTCATATTTCTCATTCCTTTATTCCTTAATCTACTTCTCGGAAGAAAAAAAATATAGTCTCTTCAATTTTTTAACTTAACAAACAAGGACTGTTTAAAAAATCACTTAATTGTTCGACTCCTTGTTACGAAGTCTATAAATTATATGTCCCTTTGTTGAATCATAACAACTTATTTCAATTTTGACTCTATCTCCAGGTAGTATCCATATAAAACTATGCCGGATTCTCCTTGAAACATAACCTAAAATTAGATCTTCATTATCTAAACATACCCGGAACATACCATTGGGAAGTGATACAGTAATTAAGCCTTCATGAATCAATTTTTGTTTTTCATTCCAAGTAACCCCCTTTAAGTATCAATGAGATAAAATTAGGATACTAGAGGCGGATCACCATATATAACACAAAATTTCTCCTCCAATTCTTTTTAGTCAAGCTTCTCGATCTGTCATTATACCTTGAGAAGTAGAAAGGATTAAAATCCCTATTCCACCTAAAATCTTAGGAATTCATTGATAGTTGGAATAGATTCATAGACCAGGTCAGCTGATATGCTTTAAAATAGTTCTATATACTCTGTTCCTAGTTCTTCTATGTTGTAGGGTTAAAACCAAGAAAATTTTTTGACTTTCTTGATCTTGATGTTTTCGAACATTTTCAATAAAACCTTCTGGTAAAAGTATTTTAATAATATTTTTTGATATTAGTAGATGCTATTTGAACCCTTCCCTTTTTATCCATGTCAACATTTCTTATAGAAGTTATTATATCAGCAATAGTATCCCTACCCATGACGAACTTGAATTATTCTTGTCTTTCAATTTGGATATAATCAACATGTTTTATTATTATTTATTTTTCTTTACTATTTTTTTTATTCAAAGTATATGCGTGAGACACAATCTACTAATAATTTAATTATGAATTGCTCCATTTTTGGTACCCGACTAGTAGTTCCATCTACTAGTATTTAGTATTTATAATACCTCAGGAGCTAGTGAAACAATTTTAGTAAATTTAATCTGTCCCAGTTCTTGGGGAATCACACCAAAAACTTGAGTTCCTTTTGGATTTCCTTCTTGATTAATGACAACCGTAGGATTGTCATCATATCGTATTATCATACCATTGTCATGTTTGAGTTCTTTACATGTATGTATAATTACAGCTCTAATTACTTCTGATCTTTCTAGAGGCATATTGGGCACTACTTCCTTGATCACGGCAATAATAATATTGCCAATATGAGCATATCGGGGATTACCAGCCCCTATGATTCGAATACACATCAATTCTCAAGCTCCACTGTTATCTGCTACTTTTAAAAGGGTTTGGGGTTGAATCATATGATTTTTCTTTTTAAATTTGCTATTTCAATGTAGTAAAGAATAAAAAAAATATTATCTGTCCAAAAATAAAGAAATCTTTTGTTGTTTGTTTTTTTATCCACAATATTCAATATAATAAATAGTCCTTTTGTTTTGTTTAGTTCTATGTTCCTATCCTGAAATAACAAATTGAGTTCATATAGGATTTTGTATGCAGCTATTTCAATAGTGGCCCTAGCTATAGTTTTGAATACTCCTCCCATTTCATAAATTATTCGACTCGGTTTAACAATGGATACCCAATATTCGGGAGATCCTTTTCCCAAACCCATACGTGTTTCCATGGGTCTTACTGTAATAGGTTTGTTAGAAAATATGCATATCCATATTTTTCCACCATAACGCACATATCGTGTCATTGCTCTTCGCCCCACTTCTATTTATTTAGCTATGATCCAAGAGGGTTCAAGTGCCTAAAGAGCATACCTACCAAAACTAATATAATTGCCTCAACAAGACATTCCCCTCATTCTTCCTCTATGTTGTTTACGAAATCTGGTTCTTTTGGGGTTATAGTTGATGGTTCTTTTTCTTTTTTTTCATTCCATCCCTACTGTAGAACCCGACATGAGAGTTTCTTCTCATCTAGCTCCTCATGAATGAAATAATTCATTCAATAGTTTTAAACAAATAGTATTATATAAAATACTATTATAAAATATTAATATATGTATTTTATAATACATATTTATAATATAACATATAATAAATAATGCACTAAATCACTAAACTAAGTAATGTGTTTGATATTGAATTTTTTTTTAACTATTTGTATATACAATCAAGATACAAAGCTAGATTTAGATATTTATCTATAAATATAGATAGAGGTATAGGTAATTTTTTTGTTTTATAATTATAACTATAATGATTATCATGAATCTTTTTTTTATTCTTATTGAACTATGCCAAAGAAAAAATATTGTAATTCAATAAATAAATGTTTCGCAGCCGAATATTGACTCTTTCTCATTCGTAGGTTGTTCAATCCACAACCTCTTAGAACAAATCAATTTATTCTTGGTTTGTTCTACTATCCTTCTCAATGAATCATTAGGATTCTATTTAAAACTAATACTAATCCTATGTAGTCACAGGTTCCACCATTCCTATAGTTTCTCCATTAATGGTTAGGTCTGAACTCTGCAATGGAGCTCTGAACAAAAATTTGTCTCCGAGTCAATCTTCTTAGTTTCTATTAACTCCGGGCTCTTTATTATCTTATACATTATAGTATTGTATTAATTTTTAAAGTATTATTTTTTATATATTATTATATTATTATATACTATTACATATTTTTATATACTATTATATATTTTTATATACTAGTATATTGAATTTTATATTTAGTATTGATGCTTTATCACATTGCCTTTCTATAAGATATGAGATAATTCATAGACCATACATATTGTAATCATATATCATTGGTTTTTTTGTTTTCTCTTTCTATCATCTTTCATTTATCCACATCCCCTTATTTGCGTTTTGCAACTCATAATTAGATCTTTTATGTTATGGGAGAAATTTCAGTTGCTACAACTATATGATCGATCCAGTCATATAGTGACTATTTCTTGGGATCTCGAAAATATGAAGCAATAAGTTGGTTTTTTTAATATTATATATAGTTATTAAGTTTAGAGTGGGGTTCAACAATCTATGGAATCCTAACCCAACTCTAAACTTTAAACTTACTTTAAAGAAGGAGTCACACACTAAGCATAGCAATTTTACTCTAAAAAAATGGTCAATCAAATTTTTATTCAACCCTATAGAATTAGAGAATTATAATCAAATTGCTATTTTTGTTTGATATTTCATAAATGAAAGAACCAATTAATAAATGAAAGAATAGATTTGTTTCTATTGCTAGACACTAGTCAGAACCAGAATGGCAAAACAAATAAAGAAAGGTCCATTAGTCCTTATCTACAAATATCCAAATTGTAATGGCTAATACTCCATAGATAGTTCAAATTGTATAGGAACAATGATCAATTTTAGAACGAATTGTTTGTAGAGGAACCCTCCCTTCTCTAATCCATTCGACACATGCAATTTCTTTTCTGTCGATACACCCTACGATTTGCACTTGAATTCCTTTTGGGTCCGTTTGTTCAGTTAATTCAGTCGCCTTTTTCATTGCCTTTCGAAATGAAATTCTATTTTTTTAATTGTAAAGCTATATATTCTGCAAGAATATTAAGTTGTCTATAAGGTTTTTTAACTTTTGTGAGAGTAATGTTGATTCTTGGGTTTTGAAAATGAATATACTTTTGTAGATTTATCTATAATTCTGCAATTCCTTGTGTTCGGCCTTCTATTAACAAATTGGGGAATCCAATATATATTATTATCTGGATCAAATTGATTCTTTTTTTAAGTCCTATATGTTCAATTCCTTCAAAACCTGAGGGTGTTCTCTTATTTTTTTGTACATAATTCTTGATACAATTCCATATTTTTACAACTTCTTGTAGGCCCATAGAAAATTCTTTTGGTTTGCACAACCAAAAAGAATGATGACTTTGGGTTGTACCAAGTCTAAAACCAAGTGGATTTATTTTTTGTCCCATATTTTTTTCTAAATAGAAATCTAATATTTATTTCAATTTAAAAATGACTTTGATTTATTTTTCAATACAATTGTTATATGACAAGTAGGCCTTTTTAAAGGATAATTGAGTCCTTGAGCTCTAGGTCTTAACCTTTTTAGAATAGCACCTCCATTGACTTCAGCTTTGCTAATAAATAAATCAGCTTTATTCATGTTCATATTATGATTTGCATTTGCTGCTGCAAAATAAAAAAATTTTAAAATGAAAAAAGATGCTCGATAAGGTATGAGTTCTAGTATCATAAGTGCTTCTTCATAGGAACGCCCCTGAATTTGGTCAATTATTCTTCGAGCTTTGAAAACAAACATATGTATATGTTGGGCTAAAACCTTATCTTATGTACTTGAAGTCGAGTTCTTTATCTTTATCATGAGGCTATCTCCTACCAATGAATGATAACTAGTTTTGCTACTTTATTAAAATATAAAATAAAAATGAAAAAATTAACGATGAGATTTATTATCGTTTCTCGCATGTCTCGCAAAAGTCAGAGTAGGGGCGAATTCTCCCAATTTGTGACCTACCATCTGATCTATTATAGAAATAGGTAAATGTTCTTTTCCATTATGAATGGCAATTATATGTCCAATCATTGTGGGTATAATGGTAGATACCCGAGACCAAGTTACTATTATTTCTTTCTCCTCCCTCATGTTGAGTTTTTCCATTTTTCCCGATAAATGATTTGCTACAAAAGGATTTTTTTAGTGAATGTATCACAACATATTACTCCTTTATTTTTACATTTTAAACTATGTTCAATATCTCGATCTAATAAGGTAAGAAAAAATACAATAATGATGAATGAAAAAAAGGGAAAATCCTTTAGCTAGATAAGGGGCAGATGTAGCCAAGCGGATCAAGGTAGTGGATTGTGAATCCACCATGCGTGGGTTCAATTCCCATCATTCCCCCATCACATTATTGCAAATTCAAAAAATTTGATTTTCAATATTCCTATTTACAGCGACGAAGAATAAAACTATCACTATATTTTTTTTCCTTTTCCTACTTCTTCTTCCAAGCACAGGATAACCCCAAGGGGTTGTGGGTTTTTTTCTACCAATAGGGGCTCTTCCTTCACCGCCCCCATAGGGGTGGTCTATAGGGTTCATAACTACTCCTCTTACTACAGGGTGCTTACCTAGCCAACACTTAGATCCAGCTCTACCCAAACTTTTTCGGTTCACCCCAACATTACCCACTTATCCAACTATTGCTAAGCAATTTTTGGATATCAAACTGACCTCCCCAGATGGTAATCTTAATGTGGCTGATTTACTCTCTTTTGCAATCAGTTTCACTACAGCACCTGCTGCTCTAGCTAATTATCCACCCTTTCCAAATGTGATTTCTATGTTATGTATGGCCGTGCCTAAGGGCATATCGGTTGAAGTAGATTCTTCCTTTTTATCAATAAAAACCCCTTCCCAAACTGTACAAGCTTCTTCCAAAGCATACGACTTTCTAGATGTATATGATGATATCTAGATAGATGGATCTTATATGAATCATATGATGAAATACCACATGAGTGGATATATAGGAATCCAAATCTTTCAAATCACTCATGTTATGATCTTCTCCATCCTAGGTTTCCCTATTTTGTCATCTAGCTTATGTTCTTCATATAGCATTCAAATTGAATGACTCTATGAAATTACATTGCTACTTCCACATATTGTAGGTAACATAGAAGACATCTCTATTTTTCCCTCGGGGATCTTTCTAATTACCATTGCTTAGCTTTCAATTTGCCTCTGACCATCAAATTAAATGGGAATAAACCATCCTCCTCTCTTTGAAAGAAGGGTGTTTCCCATTCTGTGTGTGCTTTAAATAATTTTGTCTTCTCCATATTACCATATCTCTAGAGTCAATAATTTTCTATGAGGAACTACTAAACTCAATCACTTGCTGCCATTACTCAATAATTTTCTATTGATGTCTACCCCTTAAAGGTACTCAAATTGTATCAGTGATCGATTTCTAGGTTTCATCGTAAACCTAATTGGTTACTTCCAACTATGTAAATCAATAGTTCAAACCACACTCAAAGGTAGGGTATTTCCCAATTATATAGGAACTTTTGTACCAGAAATAATGGTATCTCCAATTATAGCCCCTCTGGGATGTAAAATATATCTCTTCTCACCATCCCCATAGTGTATGAGACAAATGTATGCATTTCAATTAGGGTCATATTCTATGGTTACGATTCTACCAGATATGTCTTTTTCATTCCGTCGAAAATCAATTTTACGGTATAGACGCTTATGACTTCCCCCTCTATGCCCAGCGGTAATGATTCCTCTGGCATTATGACCTTTACCACAATGATGCTATCCATAGATCAAATTATTTCATAGATTGGATTTCACTTGACTGTCTACGGTTCCATTGCATGTGCTCGGGGTAGAAGATTTGTATAAATGCATAGCCGTGTTATTAAAGTATATTTCTTTAAGTTCTTTTCTCCATAAGAGGTGGAATAGAATAACCTGGTTGAAGCGTAATGATCATACGTCTGTAATGCATTGTATGTCCCATAATAGGTCCCATTATTCTACCCTTCTGGGGAGTCGATGACTATTCATAGCTATTACTTTGACACCAAAGAAGAGTTTGACCCAATGCTTTATTTCTATCCTAGTTGATCCTGATTTGACATTAGAAGTAGATTTATTGTTCCCCAATAACAAAATACTTTTTTCTATAAATACTGCATATTTGATTACATCCATAAATCCATTTTCTTCCCTATGAGTTCTAGTGTCAATAAGAATTCTAGTTCTTACTATTCATATGTTATGGTATGCATATACCAATTCGTTATGTATGGATGATGGGATTCCATTGATATAGAGCTAATTCCAATAGACTTATTGAACATTCCCATTGGTGTGCCAATTATGAGTTGGGCGCTTTAACCATTCAGCCATGGATGCTTAACAGGGATCATCGTACATCGTGAATAACCAAATTCCAATAGAAATCTTTAGGAGGAATCAATGAAATAACATCAATTCAAAACCTGGATCTTTGAATTGAGAGAGATATGGAGAGAGATCAAGAATTCTCACTATCTCTTAGATTCATGGATCAAATTTGATTCAGTGGTATCTTTCACTCACATTTTTTTCCACGAAGAACATTTTATGAACTCTTTGACCCCCAAATTGGGAGCATCTGACTTTCACATGATTCACAAAGTTCAACAAGCAATCAATATTTCATGATCAAAGGTGTAGTACTACTTATAGTAGCGGTCCTTATATCTAGTATTAATAATCGAAAGATGGTCAAAAGAAAAAATCTCTATTTTATGGGGCTTCTTCCCATACCTTTGAATTCCATTGTACCTAGAAATGAGACATTGGAAGAATCTTTTTAGTCTTCTAATATCAATAGGTTGATTGTTTCGCTCCTGTATCTTACAAAAAGGAAAAATATTTCTGAGAGTTGTTTCATGGATTCACAAGAGCGTACTTGGGTTCTCCCAATAAATATAAAGTGTATCATGCCTGAATCTAACCGAGGTTTGTGGTGGTGGAGGAACCAGATCAAAGAAAGGAGGGATTCTAGTTGTAAGATATCTAATGAAACCGTAGCTGGTATTGAGATCTCATTCAAAGAGAAAGATAGCAAATATCTGGAGTTTCTTTTTTTATCCTATACAAATAATCCAATCTGCAAGGACCATGATTGGGAATTATTTGATCATCTTTCTTCGAGGAAGAAGCGAAACATAATCAACTTGAATTCAAGACTTGAAATCTTAGGGAAAGACTTGATTTGTTATCTCATGTCTACTTTTCATGAAAAAAGACCAATTGAACGGGAGGGTTTCTTCAAACACCAAAGAGTTGAGGCAACTATTCAATCAAATGATATTGAGCATGTTTCCCGTCTCTTCTCAAGAAAAAAGTGGGGTATTTCTTTGCAAAATTGGGCTTAATTTCATATGTGGCAATTCCACCAAGATCTCTTCATTAGTTGGGGAAAGAATTAGCACAAATCAGATTTTTTGAGGAACATATCTAGAGAGAATTTGATTTTGTTATACAATGTGTGGTTGGTAAACAAGGATCAATTTTTTAGCAAGGTATGAAATGTATTGTCAAATATTCAATATGGTTCCACAAGATCTATTTTCATTCAAGTAATGAATTCTAGCCAATGGAAAGGATCTTCTGATCAATCCAGAGATCATTTCGATTCCATTAGAAATGCAGATTCAGAATATCACACATTGATCGATCAAACAAAGTTTCAGCAAGTAAAAGAAAGATTGATTCTTTGGGATCCTTCCTTTCTTCAAAAGGAACGAATAGAGATAGAATTAGATCAATTCCCGAAATGCCTTTTTGGATCTTCCTCAATGTCCAGGCTATTCAAGGAATGTGAGAAGTAGATGAATAATCATTTGTTTTTGGAAGAAATCAAATTTTGAATCCTACCAGATCAATTCTTTTTTTTTTTCTCTGACAGATGGTTAGAACTTCATCTGGGTTCGAATCCTACTGAGAGGTCCACTAGAGATCAAAAATTTTTGAAGAAAAAACAAGATGTCTCTTTTGTCCCTTCCAAGCGATCAAAAAATAAAGAAATGGTTGATATATTCAAGATAATTATGTATTTACAAAATACCATCTCAATTCATCCTATTTCAAGAAATGGTTGAGCTGGTTCCGAAGGATGAACTAGATATGGATAGTTCCAATTAGATTTCATTCTTGAACAAAAATTCATTTTTGGATTTATTGCATCGATTGCATGATCGAAATAAAGGGGGATACATGTTACACCATGATTTTAAATCAGAAGAGAGATTTCAAGACATGGCAGATCTATTCACTCTATCAATAACCAAGTTGGATCTGGTGTATCATAAGGGATTTGCCTTTTCTATTGATTCTTATGGATTGGATGCAAAAAAAATTCTTGAATGAGATATTCAACTCCAGAGATGAATCAAAATCAAAAAAGAAATCTTTATTGGTTCTACCTCCTCCTTTATGAAGAGAATGAATCTTTTTATCAAAGCATCAGAAAAAAAAATCGGTCTAGATCTACTACAGGAATGATTTGGAATATCCAATAGTGGTATTTGGTAGTAACAACTTAATTGAGGCAGTCAATAAATATAGATTGATCCGAGATCAGATTTAAATCCAATATAGAACCTATGGGTATATAAGAAATGTATCGAATCGATTCCTGTTAATGAATAGATCTGATAGCAACTTCCAATATGGAATTCAAAGGGATCAAATATAAAATGATACTCTGAATCATATAACTATAATGAAATATATGATCAACCAACATTTATCAAATTTGAAAAAGATTAAATGGTTTGATCCTCTTATTTCTCGAACTGAGAGATCCATGAATCGGGATCCTGATGCATATAGATACAAATGGTCCAATGGGAGCAAGAATTTCCAGGAACATTTGGAACATTTCATTTCTGAATAGAAGAACCATTTTCAAGTAGTGTTCGATCGATTATGAATTAATCAATGCTCGATTGATTGGTCGGAGGCTATCGACAAACAAGATTTGTTTAAGTCACTTTGTTTCTTTTTGTTCTAGTCACTTCTATTTTTGTCCAAGTCACTTCCCTTTTTGTCCAAGTCACTTCCCTTTTTCTTTTGTGAGTATCAGGTATATACCCATTCATAGGTCCAAGATCCACATCTATGAATTGAAAGGTCCGAATGATCAACTTTGCAATTAGTTGTTAGAATCAATAGGTGTTCGAATCGTTTGTTTGAATAAAATATAACCTTTCTTATTGGATGATCATGATACTTCCCAAAGACCATAATTCTTGATCAATGGAGGAACAATATTACCATTTTTGTTCAAAGTGGATGATTGACTCATTCCATACTAGAAATAATCATAGGAAATCCTTCGATAACATAGATTTCTATTTCTCAATGATATCCCATGATCGAGATGATTGGTTGAATACCGTGAAACCATTTCATAGAAGTTCATTGATATCTTCTTTTTACAAAACAAATCGACTTCGATTCTTGAATGATCCACATCACTTCTAGTTCTATTGTAACAAAAGATTCCCTTTTTATGTGGAAAAGACCCGTATCCATAATTATGATCCTACATATGGACATTTCCTCAATATCTTGTTCATTCACAACAAAATAGTTTCTTTGTGCGTCGATAAAAAAAAACATATTATTTTGGAGAGAGAGACTACTTCACCAACCGAGTCACAGGTATCTGACATATTCATACATAACGATTTTCCACAAAGTGGTGATGAAACATATAAATTGTACAAATCTTTCAATTTTCCAATTCGATCCGAGCTATTCATTCATAGTGCTATTTATTTGATCACAAACATTTCTGCAACTCCTCTAACAGAGGAACAAATTGCCAATTTTGAAAGAACTTATTGTTAGCCTCTTTCAGATATGAATCTATCTGATTTAGAAGGGAAGAACTTGCATTAGTATCTTAGTTTCAATTCAAACGTGGGTTTGATTCACACTCCATGTTCTGAGAAATATTTACCATTCGGAAAGAGGAAAAACTAGAGTCTTTGTCTAAAGAAATGCATTGAGAAAGGGCAGATGTATAGAACCTTTCAACAAGATAGTGCTTTTTCAAATCTCTCAGAATGGAATCTATTCCAAACATATATGCCATTACTCCTTACTTCGACAGGGTGCATATATCAAAATTTCACCCTTTTATATACTTTTTCAGACCCATTGTCGATACTAAGTATAAGTAGCAGTCAAAAATTTGTATCCATTTTTCATGATATTATGCATGGATCAGATATATCATGGCCTATTCCTCAGAAAAAATAGTGGGCAATTCTTCCACAACGGACTCTGATAAGTGAGATTTCAAGTAAGTGTTTACCGAATCCTCTTCTTTTGTCTGAAGAAATGATTAATCGAAATAATGAGTCACCCGTTCTATTGATATGGACATATATGAGACCAACAAATGCTTGGGAATTTCTCTATTCAATCCTTTTCCTTCTTTTTTTTGCTGGATAGCTCGTTCATATACATCTCCTCTTTGTTTTCTGAGCCTCTAGTGAGTTACAAATAGAGTTAGAAAAGATCAAATCTTTGATGATTCCATCATACATGATTGAGTTGCAAAAACTTCTATATAGGTATCCTACATCTGAAATGAATTCTTTCTGGTTGAAGAATCTCTTTCTAGTTGCTCCGAAATAATTAGGAGATTCTCTGGAAGAAATACAGGGTTCTACTTCTGGTGGCAACATGCTATTTGTCGGCGGTCCCGATTATGGGATCAAATCAATACGTTCTAAGAAGAAATATTTGAATATCAATCTCATCGATCTCATAAGTATTATACAAAATCCCATCAATCAAATCACTTTTTAGAGAAATATGAGACATTTAAGTTGTACAAGTAAAGAGATATTTTCATTGATAAGAAAAAGAAAAAACGTGAACGGTGATTGGATTGATGATAAAATAGAATCCTGGGTTGCGAACAGTGATTCAATTGATGATGAAGAAAGAGAAATCTTGATTTAGTTCTCCACCTTAACGACAAAAAAAAGGATTGATCAAATTCTATTAAGTCTGACTCATAGTGATCATTTAGCAAAGAATAACTCTGGTTATCAAATGATTGAACAACTAGGATCAAAAGACCTATGGTAACAATGGAACCGGGGGAAGTATACAGAAAAGATAGTTCTTTTCTATTATATTAGTATTAGTTAGTGATCCCGGCTCGGTGAGTCTTTTCTCTTGTGATGAACTATTAGTACCAATCCTACATTTTATTTTGTCTCTATGGACCGAGGAGAAAGGGGGCTTAGCAGGAAGAGGGTTGTACCTTGAGAGAAGCAAGGGGGTCAACCTGCTTCAAATATACAACATGGATTTTGGAAATGGAGTTGGACCCTCATGTTGATCCAAATGAATCAGTCTTTCCGCAAAGGTCAATCTTTGCCTGTTAGGCAAGAGAGGATAGCAAGTTACAAATTCTGTCTCGGTAGGACATGTATTATTATGAAATTCATAAATGAAATAAATTCAAAAATGAAAATGAAGTTAAGTAGTTAATGGTGAGGTTACCATTATCCTTTTTGTAGTGACGAATCTTGTATGTGTTCCTAAGAAAAGGAATTTATCCATTTCATTTTTTGAGGTCTCAAAAAAAAAAGGAAAAAGGGCGGGGAAATGCATAGGAACTCTTGAATGGAAATTGAAAAGAAATGTAGCTCCAGTTCCTTCGGAAATGGTAAGATCTTTGATGCAAGAAGAAGGGGTGATCTGTATCATATTGACTTGGTTCTACCTCCCTTCTTTTTTTAACAATACCGAGTCGGGTTCTTTTCCCACTAGTATCAAATAGAACATGCTAAACAAAATCTTCTTCATGTAAAACAAAACCTACTCAATTTAGATTGGGAAAATCATACAGATTTTATGAAAACATGTGCTATGGTTAGAATCCATAGTCAATCCTATTTTCAATAGGAGCAGTTGACAATGGAATCCCATTTTCCCATTATTTTACTCTATCCATATCCATAATAGTAATAATGCAAAAAGAAGGCCCGACTCCAAGTTGTTCAGGAATAGTGGCCTTGAGTTTCTCGACCCTTTGCCTTAGGATTAGTTAGTTATATTTCTCGATGGGGCCGGGAAGGGATATAACTCAGTGGTAGAGTGTCACCATGACATGGTGGAAGTCTTCAGTTCGAGCCTGATTATCCCTAAACCCAATGGGAGTTTTTCTATTTTGACTTGCCCCCCCGCCGTGATCGAACGAGAATGGATAAGAGGCTCGTGGGATTGACGTGATAGGGTAGGGATGGCTATATTGCTGGGAGTGAACTCTAGGCTAATATGAAGCGCATGGGTACAAGTTATGCCTTGAAATGAAAGATGGTTCTGAATCCGCTTTGTCCATGAACAAGGAAGCTATAACTAATGCAACTATGAATCTCATGGAGAGTTCAATCCTAGCTCAGGATGAATGCTGGTGGCATGCTTAACACATGCAAGTTGGACGAGAAGTGGTGTTTCCAATGGCGGATGGGTGAGTAACACATAAGAACATGCTCTTGGGAGGGGAACAACAACTAAAAATGGTTGCTAATACCCCATAGACTGAGGAGCAAAAGGAAGAATCCGCCCGAGGAGGGGCTCGCATCTGATTATCTAGTTGGTGAGGCAATAGCTTACTAAGGCGATGATCAGTAGCTGGTCCGAGAGGATAATCAGCCACACTGGGACTGAGACACAGTCCAGACTCTTATAGGAGGCAGCAATTGGGAATTTTCCACAATGGGTGAAAACCTGTTGGAGCAATGCCACATGGAGGTAGAAGGCCCATGGGCTGTGAACTTCTTTCCTCAGAGAAGAAGCAATGATGGTATCTGAGGAATAAGCATCGGCCAACTCTATGCTAGTAGCCACAGTAAGATAGAGGATGCAAGCGTTATCCAGAATGATTGGGCGTAAAATGTCTGTAGGTGGCTTTTCAAGTCCACCATCAAATCCTAGGGCTCAACCCTGGACAGGCAGTGGAAACTACTAAGCTGGAGTATAGTAGGGGCAGAAGGAATTTCTGGTGGAGTGGTGAGATGCGTAGAGATCAAAAAGAACACCAACGGTGAAAGCACTCTGCTGGGTCGACACTGATACTGAGAGATGAAAGGTAGGGGAGCAAATGGGATTAGATACCCTAGTAGTCCTAGCCATAAACGATGGATACTAGGCACTATGTATATCAACCCATGCAGTGTTGTAGCTAACACGTTAAGTATCCCGCCTGGGGAGTACATTCGCAAGAATGAAACTCAAAGGAATTGATGGGGGCCCACACAAGTGGTGGAGCATGTGGTTTAATTTGATGCAAAGCGAAGAACCTTACCAGGGCTTGACATGCCATGAATCCTCTTGAAAGAGAGGGGTGCCCTCGGGAATGCGGACACAGGTGGTGCATGCCTATCGCCAGCTCGTGCTGTAAGGTGTTGGGTTAAGTCCCACAATGAGTGCAACCTTCATGTTTTGTTGCCACCATTGAGTTTGGAACCTTGAACAAACTGCCGGTGATAAGCCAGAGGAAGGTGAGGATGATGTCAAGTCATCATGCCCCTTATGCCTTGGGTGACACATGTGCTATAATGGGCAGGACAAAGGGTTGCAATCCTACGAGGGTGAACTAACTCCAAAAATGCATCCTCAGTTTGGATTGCAATCTGCAACTTGCCTGCATGAAGTCAGAATCGGTAGTAATCACTGGTCAACCATACGGTAGTGAATTTGTTTCGGGCCTTGTACACACTGCCCATCACACTATGGGAGCTGGACATGCCCGAAGTCATTACCTTAACCACAAGGAGGGGGATGCCAAAGGTGGGGCTAGTGACTGGAGTGAAGTCATAACAAGGTAGTCGTACTGGAAGGTGTGGCTGGATCACCTCCTTTTCAGGGAGAGCTAATTCTTGTTGGGTATTTTGGTTTGACATTGTTTCACATCCAAAAAAGAAGCGAGCTACATCTGAGCTAAGCTTGGATATGGAAGTCTTCTTTCATTTCTCAATGGTGAAGTAAGACCAAGCTCATGAGCTTATTATCCTAGGTTAGAACAAGTTGATAGGATTCCCCTTTTTATGTCCCCATGTCCATCCCATGTGGTGACAACACGAGGATGTAAAAAGGAAAGAGAGAAATGGGGTTTCTCTCACTTTTGGCATAGCAAGCCTCCTAGTGGGAGGCCTACACGATGGGCTATTAGCTCAGTGGTAGAGTGCACCCTTGATAATTGCGTCATTATGCCTGGGCTATGAGGACTCTTAGCCACATGGATAGTTCAATGTGCTCATCAGCGCCTGACCCGAAGATGTGGATCATCCAAGGTACATTAGCATGGCGTGCTCCTCCCTTTCGAATCAGAGTTTGAAACCAAACTTTTCCTCAGGAGGATAGATGGGGTGATTCAGGTGAGATCCAATGTAGATCTAACTTTCTATTCACTCGTGGGATCCGGGCAGTCCGGGGGGAACCACCACAGCTCCTCTCTTCTTTAGAATTCATACATCCCTTGTCAGTGTATGGACAACTCTCTCTAGAGCACAGGTTTAGGTTTGGCCTCGATGGGAAAATGGAGCACCTAACAATGCATTTTCACAGACCAAGAACTATGAGATCACGCCTTTCATTCTGGGGTGACGGAGGGATCGTACCATTCGAGCCTTTTTTCATTCTTTCCAGTAGTTCTAGAGAAAGCAGCAATCAAGAAGATCTCCCTAATCCTCCCTTCCTAAAAGGAAGAAAAGAACGTGAAATTCTTTTTCCTTTTCATAGGGACCAGGAGATTGGATCTAGCCATGAGAAAATGCTTGGTATAAATAACTCACTTCTTGGTCTTCGACCCCCTCAGTCACTACGAGCGCCCCCCAATCAGTGCAATGGGATGTGTCTATTTATCTATCTCTTGACTCAAAATGGGAGCAGGTTTGAAAAAGGATCTTAGAGTGTCTAGGGTTGGAACAGGAGGGTCTCTTAATGCCTTCTTTTTTCTTCCCATCAAGGTTATTTCACAAAGACTTGCCATGGTAAGGGAGAAGGTAAGCACACTTGAAGAGCGCAGTATAATGGAGAGCTGTATGCTACATTCAGGAAGGATGAATCGCTCCCAAAAAAGAATTATTGATTCTCTACCAATTGGTTGGATCATAGGTGCGCTGATTTACTTCATGGGTGAGGTCTCTGGTTCAAGTCCAGGATGGCATAGCTACGCTAGGGAAAAGGATAGAAGAGGCATCTGACTCTTTCATGCATACTCCACTTGGCTCGAGGGGATATAGCTCAATTTATAGAGCTTTGCTCTTGCAATTGGGTCATTGTGATTATGGGTTGGATGTCTAATTGTCCAGGCAGTAATGATAGTATTTTGTACCTGAACCGGTGGCTCACTTTTTCTATGTAATGGGGAAGAGGACTGAAACATGCCACTGAAAGGCTCTACTGAGACAAAAATATGGGCTGTCAAGAATGTAGAGGAGGTAGGATGCGCAGTTGGTCAGATCTAGTATGGATCATACATGGATGAGAGTTGGAGTCGGTGGCTCTCCTAGGGTTCCCTCATCTGGGATCCCTAGGGAAGAGGATCATGTAGGCCCTTGCGAATAGCTTGATGCACTATCTCCTTTCAACCCTTTGAGTGAAATGTGGCAAAAGGAAGGAAAATCCATGGACCAACCCCATTGTCTCCACCCCATAGGAACTATGAGATCACCCCAAGGATGCCTTCAGCATCCAGGGGTCACAAACTGACCATAAACCCCATTCAATAAGTGGAATGCATTAGCTGTCCACTCTCCAGTTGTGCAGTAAGGGTCAAAGAAGGGTAATCACTCATTCATAAAACCAGCATTCTTAAGACCAAAGAGTTGGGTGGAGAAAGGGGGAGAGCTCTCCATTCCTTTTCTCCTATAGCTAGATTCTCCAGAACCACAAGAATCCTTAGAATGGGATTCCAACTCAGCACCTTTTAAGAAGAGTTGCTCTTTGGAGAGCACAGTACGATGAAAGTTGTAAGCTATGCTCAGGGGGAGTTATTGTCTATCATTGGCCTCTATGGTAGAATTAGTCGAGGAGGCCTGAGAGGCGGCGGTTTTCACTATGGTGGATGTCACCGGTTGGAGTCCACTTATCTCCAGCCCATGAACTTAGCTGATACTATGATAACATCCAATTTTTCTAATATGGTAGTTCGATCTACGATTTCTCATTCATGGATGTTGATAAGATCCTTCCATTTAGCATTAGCAACACCTTAGGATGGCATAGCCTTAATGTTAATGGTGAGGTTCAAATAAGGAAAGGCTTACAGTGGATACCTAGGCACCCAGAGATGAGGAAGGGCATAGCAAGTGATGAAATGCTTCGAGGAGTTGAAAATAAGCATAGATCTGGAGATTCCCGAATTGGTCAACCTTTCAAACTGTTGTCGAATCCATGGGCAGGCAAGAGGTAACCTGGTGAACTAAAACATATTAGTAGCTAGAGGAAAAGAAAGCAAAAGTTATTCTCATACTAGCGATGAGTGAAATGGGAGCAGCCTAAACCATGAAAATGGGGTTGTGGGAGAGCAATACAAGCGTCGTGATGATAGGTGAAGCAGTGGAGTATTGCACCCTAGATGGTGAGAGTCCAATAGCCGAAAGCATCACTAGCTTACGCTCTGACCCAAGTAGCATGAGGCACGTGGAATCCTGTGTGAATTAGCAAGGTCCACCTTGTAAGGCTAAATACTCCTGGGTGACCGATAGCAAAGTAGTACCGTGAGGGAAAGGTGAAAAGAACCCCCATTGGGGACTACAATAGAACCTGAAACCATGAGCTCCCAAGTAGTGGGAGGAGAATGTCATCTTTGACCGTGTGTCTATTGAAGAATGAGCCGGCAACTCATAGGTAGTGTGGCTTGGTTTAGGGAACCCACCGAAGCCGTAGCGAAAGTGAGTCTTCATAGGGCGATTGTCACTACTTATGGACCCGAACCTGGGTGATCTATCCATGACCAGGATGAAGCTTGGGTGAAACTAAGTGGAGGTCCAAACTGACTGATGTTGAAGAATCAGTGGATGAGTTGTAGTTAGGGGTGAAATGCCACTTGAACCCAGAGCTAGTTGGTTTCCCCTGAAATATGTTGAGGTGCAGTAGTTGATTGGACATCTAGGGGTACAACACTATTTCAGTGTGGCTGCGAGAGTAGTACCAAATTGAGGCAAACTCTAAATACTAGATATGACCCCAAAATAATAGGGGCCAAGGTCAACTAGTGAGATGATGGGGAATAAGTTTCATCATTGAGAGGGAAATAGCTCGGATCACCAGCTAAGGCCCCTAAATGACCGCTTAGTGATAAAGGAGGTAGGGGTGAAGAGATAACCAGGAGGTTTGCCTAGAAGTAGCCATCCTTGAAAGAGTGCATAATTGCTCATTGATCGAGTGCTCTTGCACCAAAGATGAACGGGGCTAAGCAATTTGCTGAAGCTATGGGATGTAAAAATGCATCAATAGGGGAGCGTTCCTCCTTAGAGGGAAGCACCCAAGCAAGTAGGTGTGGATGAAGCAGAAGTGAGAATGTCAGCTTGAGTAATGCAAACATTGGTGAGAATCCAATGCCCCAAAAACCTAAGGGTTCCTATGCCAGGTTCATCCATGGAGGGTGAGTCAGGGCCTAAGATCAAGCTGAAAGGCATAGTCAATGGACAATAGGTGAATATTCCTATACTACCCCTTGTTGGTCAAGAGGGACAAAGGAGGCTAGGTTAGTCGAAAGATGGTTATCAATTCAAGGATGCCAGGTAACCTTGCTTTTTCAGGGTAAGAAGGGGTAGAGGAAATGCCTTGAGCCAATGTCCAAGTACCAGGCACTACGGCACTGAAATAACCCATGCCATACTCCCAGGAAAAGCTCAAACGACCTTTACAAAAGGGTACCTATACCTGAAACTAACATAGGTGGGTAGGTAGAGAATACTTAGGGGCACGAGACAACTCTCTAAGGAACTCGGCAAAATAGCCCTGTAACTTTGGGAGAAGGGGTGCCAGGCGACTATTTACCAAAAACACAGGTCTCCGCAAAGTCGTAAGACCATGTATGGGGGCTGACGCCTACCCAGTGCCGGAAGGTCAAGGAAGCTAATGATCTAATGACAGGATAGCCGACGATCAAATCCCCAATGAATGGTGGCCGTAACTGTAACGGTCCTAAGGTAGAAAAATTCCTTGTCGAGTAAGTTCTGACTCACATGAAAGGCAAAACGATCTGGGCACTGTCTCGGAGAGAGGCTCGGTGAAATAGACATGTCTGTGAAGATGTGGACTACCTGTACCTGGATAGAAAGAACCCATGAAGCTTTACTATTCCCTAGGATTGGCTTTGGGCCTTTCTTGTCTAGCTTAGGTGGAGGGCAAAGAAGGCCTCCTTCCGGGGGGGCCCGAGCCATTAGTGAGATACCACTATGGAAGAGCTAGAATTCTAACCTTATGTCTAGACCTACGAGCCAAGGGACAGTCTCAGGTAGATAGTTTCTATGGGGCGTAGGCCTCCCAAAGGGTAACGGAGGCATGCAAAGGTTTCCTTAGGCCAGACAGAGATTAGCCCTCGAGTGCAAAGGCAAAAGGGAGCTTGACTATAAGACCCACCCGTTGAGCAGGGACAAAAGTTGGCCTTAGTGATCTTATAATGCTGAGTGAAGGGTCGTCGCTCAATGGGTAAAAGTTACTATAGGGATAACAAGCTGATCTTCCCAAAGAGTTCACATTGACAGGAAGGTTTGGCACCTCGATATTGGCTCTTCACCACCTGGGGCTGTAGTATGTTCCAAGGGTTGGGTTGTATCCCCATTAAAGTGGTATGTGAGCTGGGTTCTGAACATTATGAGATAGTTTGGTCCATATCTAGTGTAGGCATTAGAACATTGAGAGGACCTTTCCCTAGTATGAGAGGACCAGGAAGGATGCATATCTGGTGTACCAGTTATCATGCCCACGGTAAATGTTGGGTAGCCAAGTGCGGAGCGGATAATTGCTAAAAGTATCTAAGTAGTAAGCCCACCCCAAGATGAGTGCTCTCCTATTCCAACTTCCCCAGAACCTCCAGTAGCACAGCCGAGATAGTGATGGGTTCCCTGCCCTTGCGGGGATGGAGCGATAGAAGTATTAAGAATCCAAGATAAGGTCACGGCGAGACAAGCCATTTATCATTACGATAGGTGTCAAGCAGAAGTGCAGTGATGTATGCAACTGAGGCATCCTAACAGATCGAGAGATTTGAACCTTGTTCCTACATGACCTAATCAATTTGATCAGGCACTCGCCATCCATTTCCATTGCCCAATTATTTGACAACATGAAAAAACCAAAAAAAAGTTCCACCCTTCTCTATTTATCCAAGGGATGGAAGGGCAGAGGCCTTTTGTGTCCCTTCCAGTAAAGAAGTCAAGAATTGGGACCTCGCAATCACTAGCCAATATGCTTTTCTCTCATCCTTTCTTCATTCATGATTCAATATTCTGGTGTCCTAGGTGTAGAGGAACCACACCAATCCATCCTGAACTTGGTGGTTAAACACTATTGCGGTGACAATACTGTGGGGGAGGTCCTCTTATTTTACTTTTTAAGTAGGAAAAAGATCAAAATAAAAAATGCAAAGGTCATCTTATTCAAAACCCCAAGTATGACATCTCTTCTCTCCCATTTCACACCTCATAATACACTATTCTTATAGTCTTTTATAGAGAGAAAGGCACTTTCACATCTTCTTAACTCAAAATAGCTGAAGAGAGGAAAGGTTCCTTTTTGAGGGTACTCCTAGGAATAGATCCAGTGGAGATGGGTGGGGCCTGTAGCTCAAAGGATTAGAGCATGTGGCTACGAACCACGGTGTCGGGGGTTCGAATCCCTCCTCACCCATAACCAACCCAAAAAGGAAGGACTTTTCCTTTACCTCTGGTGGTAGAAAAATCATGATCGGGATAGCGAACACAAAGCTATTAAACTATGGGTCTTTTGTCAAAATGGGTAGAGCAAGTACAAGTATACAAGTATTAGTAGCATAGCTAAAATGCGTTCCTCATCATTGTTATTAATATGTTTGCTCATGGTAATTGTGGCCTATTCGGAGAATTAATGACTGCATCTTTGATGCACTGCTAGTACATCATCTGAGAATTTTTAATTGGCTATTTACAAGGGATTATCCTGGATCTACACCAAGGACTGTGATTCTCAAATATTGTAAGAATGGGATATGATGAGATAGAATGCAATAGAAACAAAGACAGGGAATGGGTTACCTATCCTAACAGTTGAAGTGAGCCCTTTATTTATTTATTTCATTCAATTCTTCATTCTTGAATTAGGAATTAATCAAATCTTCCCAAGTAGGATTTGAACCTATGACCAATCAATTAACAGCCAACTGCTCTACCACTGAGCTACAAAGGAACAACGGGAGATTCGACCTCATAGAGTTCAACTCCCATTCTCAACCCATGAACAATATGAGTCCAAAGCTTCCTTCGTAACTCTCGAAACTTCTTCATAGTGGCTCCGTTCCATGCCTCATTTCATAGGGAACCTCAAAGTGGCTCTATTTCATTATATTCCATCTATATCCCAATTCCATTCATTTAATATCCCTTTGGTGTTAGTGACACAAGAGATGATATGTCATTCAATCGAAGAAGATGGTATCATTGGCATAAGAGATGTCATTTATAGTCCCTATATATGGAAAGTTAAGAAATCATCATATAATAATCGAGAAATTGCAATAGGAAATAAAAAGGAGAGGTTTGTGATGATTTTGAAATCTTTTCCACTAGGTAATCTATTATACTTATGCATGAAGATAATAAATTCAGTCATTGTGGTTGGACTTTATTATGGATTTCTGACCACATTCTCCATAGGGCCCTCTTATCTCTTCCTTCTGCAAGCTCGAGTTATGGAAGAAGGAACCGAGAAGGAGGTATCGGCAATGATAGGTTTTATTATGGGATAGCTCAAGATGTTCATATCGATCTATTATGCGCCTCTGCATCTAGCATTGGGTAGACCTCATACAATAACTATCCTAGTTCTACCATATCTTTTGTTTCATTTATTCTGGAATAATCAAAAAAACTTTTTTGATTATGGATCTACTACCAAAAATTCAACGCATAATCTCAGCATTCAATGTGTATTCCTGAATAATCTAATTTTTCAATTATTCAAACATTTCATTTTACCAAGTTCAACATTAGCTAGATTAGTCAACATTTATATGTTTCGATGCAACAACAAGATGTTATTTTTAACAAGTAGTTTTCTTGGTTGGTTAATTGGTCACATTTTATTCATGAAAGCAGTTGAATTGGTATTATTCTGGATATGGCAAAATCATTCTATTCAACCTAATAAGTACCTTGTGTTAGAATTTAGAAATTCTATGGATTGAATCTTTAGTATTCTCTTATTTATCACCTGTATCTACTATTTAGGCAGAATTCTATCGCCTATTGTCACTAAGAAACTGAAAGAAAACTCAGAAATGGAAGAAGGGGGAGAAAGTGAGGAAGAAAGCAATGTAGAAACAACTTCCGAAATGAGGGAGACTAAACAGGAACAAGAGGGATCCACCGAAGGAGACCCTTCCTTTTCTTCGGAAGAAAATAAGGATCCGGACAAAATAGATGAAACGAAAGAGATCCGAGCAAAAGGAAAGGAAAAAACAAAGGATGAATTCTACTTTCACTTTAAAGAGACATTCTATAAAGATAGCCCAGTTTACGAAGATTCTTATCTTGATACCCATCCAAATAACTGGCAATTGGGAAGACTTAAAGAAGATAAAAAAAGAAAAGACTTATTTAATATATAAAAAATCTATTGTGAATTTTCTTTCCAATTATAAATGATGGAATTGTCCATTGCGATATATAAAAAATGATCAATTTGAAAATTATGTATGAAATGAAATCTCACAATAATTTTTTTATACATGTCCAAGTGATGGAAAAAAATATCTTTTGCATACCCACCCAGTTTATCGTTTTTTTCAAAAATGTTAGAACGAAAAATTTTTTTGTACACAATAGAAAAATTATCTCATGAAGACTTGTATAATCATTGGGTTTATACCAATGAACAAAAAAAGTACAACTTGAATAATGAATTACTAAGTAGAATAAAAGTTCTAGAAAACTCTTTTTTAGATATGCTCAAAAAAAGAACCAGATTGTACAATGATGAAAATGAACAAAAATGCTTGCACAAAGAATATGTTCCTCTTTTGAATGGAACATATCACAAGACAATAAAAAAAAAAAATTACATTCACATGAAATAAAAAATGATTTCCTATTTTTTACAATATAAAAATTTTCCATAGAAACTTGGAGCTAAATACAAATACAAAAAATACAAGAAATAAAAGATACGATATATATATAAATAAATAAGACGATATTCATCCACACCCTATATATTTGATTCCTTCCCCTATAAAGAAACTGAAAAGACCAATTCCATTTGTAATTCTCTCAATTATACATCTATCAAAAAATTGAGTTAATTTTGCCATTCCTCTTATCCCCATTGTAAATATCTTAGTATGAATAATATCTATGTAACCATGATTATATGACCAATTGTATATCACATTTTTTATTTGATCCAAAAGAATTCTCTTAAGGCCTAATTTTAGAGATGAATTGATTAAGTCGAAATTTTGAAAAGATGAATAAACAAACCCATAGAAAATAAATGCTATGAATAGTCCGAAAAGAGCTATAGTTGCTGAAAAAAATTACAGTTATGAAAAATTCATACCAATTCGGAAAATGATTTGAATCTAAGTGGAAAGGGTTTGTTGATGTTGATATAGTTAACCATTTCGATAATATATCAAAATATATTACTCTTATATCAAAACAAACTCCTGTTAATCTAATAAACAAAATAAATAGTACCAATACAAATAGAGGAAATAGCATAGTATTGTCCGATTCATGAGGATACGTGTAAGTGTATTTAGTTTGCAAATAAGTACAAAAGTATTGCATCCGATTTATTACATTATCATATATTTTATATATACCCTTTGAGAAAAAGAATAACTTATTAGTATTAGTTGTAGTTGAGAAAAATAAATTTGGATTGTCTATTTTGGGTACCTCTTTTCCCCATATACATGTAGATATTGAATGACTTTTAGTACTACTATAATTTTGAACATGAACACGCAAATATCCATCAAAAGTAAGTAAATACACATGAAACATATAAAATGCAGTTAATCCTACCGTCCAATAGACTATTATTGCAAAAATTGGTGAATGCAACCAACTATCAGAAAGAATTTCATCTTTAGACCAAAAACAAGAAAGAGGTGAAATACCACAAAGAGAAAGTGTACCTAATAAAAATGTAGTTCTTTTAACTGGAACATATTTTGTTAAACCACCTATATGAACCATATTCTGACTTTTATCTGGTGAATATCCAACAACAGGTTCCAATGAATGAATAACAAATCCAGATCCCAAAAACAATAAAGCTTTAGAATAAGCATGAGTGATCAAATGGAATAAAGCAGCTCGATAAGAACCTATACCTAGAGCTAACATAGACCCAATTGAGACATTGTGGAATAGGCTAAACTTCTTTTAATGTCTCCTTGAGCAAGAGCCAAAGTAGCTCCTAATAGTAGTGTTATCATACCTATTAAAGAAATAAGATTCATTATGGAAGGTATAACTATGAAAAGAGGAAAAAGGCAGGCTACAAGGAAAATTCCCACTGCTACCATAGTAGCAGAATGAATAAGAGCTGAAATGGGAGTGGGTCCCTCCATAGCATCGAGTAACCATACGTGAAGAGGAAATTGTGCAGATTTCGCAACTGCACCAATCAATAATAAAAAGGCACACAAACTAGTAAATAAAAGATTGACCTCACTATTATAGATCAAGTTATTAACTATTTCGAACAAATCCTGAAATTCTAAACTACCAGTTATCCAATAAAAACCTAAGATTCCTAATAATAAACCAAAATCCCCTACATGATTAATTACAAAAGCTTTTTCACAAACACTTGCAGTAATAGGTCGTGTGAACCAAAAACCTATTGAGAAATATGAACACATTCCTACAAGTTCCCAAAAAATATGAATTTGCATCAAATTGAAACTACTAACTAATCCCAAAATGGAAGTATTAAAAATACTTATATAAGATAAAAATCTTAAATCTTCCTGATCATGAAACATATAATTGTCACTATACATAAGAACCATGATTCCAACTGTAGTAATTAGTATTGACATAATAGAAGTAAGTGGATCGATCAAGTATCTGAACTCTAACGAAAAATCATTATTGATAATCCAAGAACATAGGTATTGATAGATAAAACTTCCATTTATTTGCTGAATAGCCAGATTGACCAAAAACCCCATAACTATACTTAGCAGTAAAACAGTAACAAAAGTCCACATACGACGACTATTCTTTGTTGCTGTCGGAATAAGCAAAAGTCCAAATCCTATTGGCAAGGTAATTAGAAGCAGAAGAAAGTGTATTATCCATGCATATTGATATATATGTTCCATAAAAAAAATAAATTTCAATTTTTCTCTAATTTAATGAATTTAGATTAGTTGTTTCTGGTCCACCAATTCTATCTTTTTTAAAACTAACAATAAACAAAATTTCATTTTTTAATTGATTCGAATATAGATCATATTGCTAATTAATTATTTAATCTAATTAATTAGCAATATGATCTATATTCGAATCAAATATTGTTTTGGTGCAACTTAATCAATTAATTGATAATTGATCAAGTTTGGGGCAAGGTGGTTATAATTTTAATTTAAATTAGAACTACAAAACCTGATAAGATAACCTTAGTTGTTTTTTATTTCAGTTCTATACCAAGTATCATAGGATTGGGGATTTCCAATAAATAGAAGTTTTTCTTATTTGATTGAAATCTAATTAATTAATTTGACTAACTAATTAATCGATTACACAATGAGTTAGATTTCAAATAAATTAACTAGAATAATTAGATCTTTTTTTATTTAGTATTAACCAAGGTTAATATGTTAATGCCATATGTTATACGATAGGCATGTATTATATATTTTATTTATATATCAATTTCTATATAATTTATATAGGATTTTCTCTTTTGATTTTATTATATATATATATTTATTGTATATTATAAACAAAAAAAATTCTAAGAAAAGAAAATTTAAAAAAATGTTAAATAAAAAAAAACTCTTATTCGTTTTCTTGCAACGCAATAAGTTAAAAAGAAAGAACAATCTTTTTTAAATACTCCATAACGGCCCATTACTCGGGCTCACAATCCACAACCCAATAACCGCCTCTATTTATAGGCAGCTACCACTCACTAAATCCTGACGGATCGAGAGCCAGTTTGAAGGTAGAGTGAGAGTCAAGGAATGATCGTTGGGGAGGCTTACAGAGTGGCAAGAAGATTTGGGACGATCGTTACTGAGATTTGAGGTAGGTGGTGTTACTTTCATCCGTTTCTCTTTACCTCTATTCGAGGTAGGTTGAGTTATTTTCATCCATTCTCTCTTTATCTCTATTCATAAGACAAATTCATGTTGAATAGTCGATAAATTTAGTGACCCTCATGATATTTAGGAGGATGATGATAACCTAGATCTAAGCAAAATTGAATAGAGATTAGATATGTCTAATTTTTGATGTGTTATTCCGATGTATGGCATGATTTGAGAATAAAAAGATTAGAGGATTAGATTTGCAAAATCCCCATCTTCCTCTCTTATCAGCGTCCGCTATGCTACGACGACCGGCAGCAGAGACGGCGGCATGTGCGGCATGGTACTTTGGCGTGTGGTGCGGCATCATGCGGCGCTGCTGCGCGCGAGCATCGTGCGCAGGCAGCATGGGACCCGATGTCAGTGCAATTTCACCACTGGGTACGGTGTCGGGAGTGGCCAGTGGCCAGTGGCAACGTGGATCTGACGACGCCGGAGGCGGTGGTCTGGCGGTAGCCGTGGCCCAGCGGAGACGGCGGCATGGCAGCGGGGCGGCCTGACGGCGTGATGGCATGGCGGCAGCGGCAGCGCCAGTAGATTAGGTTAGGGTTTGAGGAGGAAGAAGATAATGGGTTTTGGTTTTGGGTTAATTTGAAGTTGGTTTGGTTAGGTTCAGTTTAAAGAAGATTGGTTTTGTTTTTGGTTTAAAGTTGGTTTTGGCTTAGGTTAGTTTAAAGTCGAATTTGGTTTAGGCTTGGTTCAAATTCAGTTTTGGTTTAGAATCTGGTTTTGGAATTGGTTTGATTCAAACTTAAGGTTAATCAAACTGATGATGAGATGAATGGTTTAGATCAAGCTAAGTAATTTGAATCCATGATTTGGTTCTTTGAAATGAGTCTGATTATTGTGAATTAGAATTGAAATTGATTGCAGATTAGATTGGAGGAGTTTAGTAAGATCAATTAAATTGATTGATAAATTGATTTGGATTTGGGACAATTGAATTTATGACTATGTTGAAATTTGACTGGGATACTTAAATCTCAATGAGAATGAATTTGTAAGATGGAATCAAATTATGATTTGTTTGGAAATTGATTAGATTGGTTATGACCTAGAATTTGAAGCGCTAATATGTGAATCAAATGGTATTGGGGGCTTTTGTGAAAAATATACTGTAAGGATTAAATTTGGAATTATTAAGGACTTGGTTGATAAATTGCTGGATCAATGGCTGTTGATAATAATATGATAATTTTGAGGTTCATAATGTAGAATGGATGGAAATTAATTATATTGATGACAGAGTTGTAATTTGGAATGAGTTAGGGGCTAAATTGCATATATACATTTGAATAGTTATAACCTTCTCATTTGAGATTCGATTATGATGATCTAAGAGTTGTTGGACTTGGTTTTTCATGCTGATTCTATTGGTGGTCTCAAATCCTTCCTTTGACGATGTCTTCTAGCTGGATAGTCTGATTTGTGATCGAGTCGACTCCCTTCTATCGCTTGTTAATCTTGACTCGATATTTATTGTGGCTAAGCCTTTGGTATCTTGAGGGACGTATGCAGTGGGACTCTATTTGACTGGTACTAGTCGGCGATTCCCTACTTTGGTACGGGATTAGTGAGACTATCAGACGTGATAGTAGTCGGTCTCCTAAGTGGTAGGGGACGTGATCCGTTGTGTGACTAGACGGGATTACCACTCCATCAGCGGTTGGGAGTGCAGCGTGGTATGACTCTACTTGGTAGGGGGTCCAGCCACACCCATATACTGATTTACATGTAGATTGGTTCGACTCTGCTAGGTGGGGGGTGCGACTATCTCCATAACATCTGTAGGGGAGTCCATAGTCACTGTCCCTAACCATTGGCTATCGTGATTGCGATATCTTGTGTGGTTGGTCTCCTAAGTTGTAGGGGACATGATCCGTTGTGTGACTAGACAGATCACCACTCCATCAGCGGTTGGGAGTGCAGCGTGGTATGACTCTGCTTGGTAGGGGGTCCAGCCACACCCATAAGATATCCTTGTTGATTCATTCCTTGCTACGGATGTTGGTTTACCTAATCACCATTGTCGTTATATTATTTTTGTTGCTACTGTGTTAATTTTATTGTTGCCACCTAAAAATTGATCTCTCCTACTATTTGGAGGAGGTAACTCCCTACTGAGCATTCGTGGCTCATTCTTTGATTGTTCCTATCCACAGGAGAGTAGTAGCCAGGCACAGGTGACTACAGTAGCAGAGAGTATGTGCGCGACTACACTTGGAGCTGATTTATTTACATGTTATTCTATTTTTATGTATGAGAAAACTTTTGAGGACTTGAGTATTTCTAGTGAGACTAAGTTTTGTTATGTTATATGAACTATATTCGTATCGATGAAATAAATTTTAATTCTATGTATTTTGTAAATGTTTTATATGTATGTTGTCCACTTGGGTTGTGGTTCGATCGGACACGACATAGGTGTTACAACTTTTATGGTATCAGAGCATAAGGTTTAAGAATAACATAGTTGTAAGATTTATTTCATGTGGAGTAAGGTACAATTCTTATCGATAATAGGATTGCCTCTGATCAATTCTGGATCTACACATTCTTTTATTGCCCCTCACTTTGCTATCAAGCTGACTAGAATAACTGAACCTCTAAAGATAATTTTGATAGTTGGAATGTCTACTAGTGATAGAATGATTGTAGATCAGATATTCAAGCAGTGTGTTATTAGAATTGGAAATTAAGAACTCATCGTGGATCTAGTGCTATTAAATTTTAAGAACTTTGATGTCATCTTAGGCATGGACTGGTTAGTAGCTTATCATGCCAATGTTGATTGTTTCATGAAGATAATAACTTTCAGACCACCTAGAAAAGAGGCTTTTATTTTCTCCGGTATGTAAGAAAACTTTCCTCCTATCATTTCTTTTCTTCAAGCTCAATAACTACTGATGAAGGGTTGTAAAGGGTATCTAGCCTTTATCTCGGAGGAGCAATTGAGTGCACCTCGATTGGAGGACATCCCTATTGTCCGAGAGTATCTAGAGGTCTTTCTCGAGGAGTTATCAGAATTACCTCCAAATAGAGAGGTAGAGTTTGGCATAGACCTCTTGCCCGGTGTAGCTCCGATCTCGAAATCCCCTTATAGAATGGCACCAGTGGAGTTAGTAGAGTTGAAGAAACAATTGCAAGAGCTCTTAGACAAGGGTTACATACACCCTAGTGCATCTCCTTGGAATGCACCAGTCCTTTTTGTGAAAAAGAAAGACAAAACTATGAGATTATGCATTGATTACTGTCAGTTAAATCAAATCATAGTAAAGAATAAATATCCTCTCTCTCGGATTGATGATCTCTTTGATTAGTTAAAAGGTACTCAAGTGTACTCGAAGATTGACATAAAATCTGACTATCATCAATTAAAGGTCAAGGAGGAGGACATCTCGAAGACCCCTTTAGGACTCACTATGGACATTACGAATTTCTTGTTATGCCATTTGGCATGACCAATGCACCTGCTGGTTTTATGGATTTAATGAATAGGGTATTCAAGCATATTTAGATCAATTTGTCATTGTCTTTATAGATGACATCCTAATATATTTCAAGTGTCACAATGAGCACGAGCGACATCTCAGAATTGTGTTGGAAACCTTGAGACAAGAGAAATTATATGCCAAACTTAGTAAGTGTGGCTTTTGGTTGTTGGAGGTGGTTTTCTTGGATCACATGATCTCTAGTGCTGATATATCAGTGGATCCCAAGAAAATAGAAGCTGTGTTGGACTGGAAGAGGCCCACTAATGTAACTGAAGTGAGGAGCTTCCTTGGATTGGTAGGTTACTATGGAAGATTTGTGAAAGGTTTTTTCAAGATTGCTACTCCACTGACTTGATTGACTCAGAAGAATGTTAAATTTGATTGGGTTGAGGATTGTGAGCAAAGTTTTCAAGAATTAAAGAGAAGGTTGACTACTACACCAGTGTTGACCATACCTTCCGGTGGTGATGGGTTGGTGGTATACAGTGATGCTTCCATCAACGGATTAGGTTGCGTTCTAATGCAACATGGAAAAGTGATAGCCTATGCCTCTAGGCAATTGAAAGCCTATGAGAAAAATTATCCCACTCATGACCTTGAGTTAGCAGCCATCATTTTTGCACTAAAAATTTGGAGGCATTAATCTTTATGGACAGACATTTGAAATCTTTACAGATCATAAGAGTTTGAAATGTCTTTTCACCCAGAAAGAACTTAGTATGAGACAGAGGTGATGGTTGGATTTCCTCAAGGACTATGATTTCTCAATCAACTACCACCCAGCTAAAGCTAATGTTGTTGCAGATGCACTCAGTAGGAAATCGGTAGGATACTCAGCACATTTATTGGTAAGAAGATTGAAGATCTTAGAAACCTTAGGAGACATGGAACTAACCATTATAACAGAGACTCAACGAGAATTGCTAGCTGGATTGCGCCTAGAGTCAGAACTGATGCTGAAACTTAAAGAATGCCAGTTGAAAGATCCTATGTTGCAGACCTTAAAACTTGAGTTAACTCAAAGTTCTAAACTAGGGTTTGATGTGACTACTGATGGTGTGATTCGATATCAGGGTCGGTTGTGTGTCCCTGATGATTTTCAATTGAGGCAAGAATTGCTAAGCGAGGCTCATTGCTCTCATTTCTCAGTACACTCAGGAAGCACAAAAATGTACCGAGACATGAAGCAAAATTATTGGTGGCATGGCATGAAGAGAGATATTGCAGAATTTATTTCCAAATGTTTAGTGTGTCAACAGGTCAAAATTGAACACCAAAAACCAGCTGGGAAGTTACAATCACTCCCTATCCCCGAATGGAAATGGGAACATGTGACCATGGACTTTGTGGCTGGGTTACCAAGGACAAGGAAAGGGTTGGATGTTGTTTGGGTTGTGGTGGATCAGTTAACTAAGTCAGCCCATTTCCTCCCTATCAAGATGACCTACTCTTTGGACAAGCTTGCTGAATTATATATGGAGGAAGTAGTAAAGCTTCATGGAGTACCCGTTACCATCATCTCCGATAGAGATCCCAGATTCACCTCACGATTTTGGGGTTGTTTCCAGAAAGCTTTGGGGACGCAGCTACGTTTTAGTACTACATATCACCCTCAAACTGATGGTCAATCAGAGAGGACAATCCAGACTCTAGAGGATATGCTGAGAGCGTGTGCTCTGAATTTCAAGGGGAGCTGGGACTCACATTTGTGTCTAGCTGAGTTCACCTACAATAATAGTTATCATGCTAGTATTCAAATGACACCTTATGGGGCTTTGTATGGGAGGAAGTGTAGATCTACTGTATGTTGGATAGAGGTTGGTGAGAGGCAAATTTTGGGACCAGAGTTGGTTCAGTTAGCTACCGAGAAGATTGAGATGATTCGAAAGAGGTTGCTCACAGCACAAAATAGACAAAGGAGTTATGCTAATACCAGAAGGCGGAATCTAGAGTTTTCTGTTGGTGACCAGGTTTTCTTAAAGATCTCTCCAACAAAGGGCGTGATGAGATTTGGGATGAGGGGCAAGTTAGCACCTCGTTATATTGGTCCATTTGAGATCTTAGAGAGAATTGGAGCAATTGCTTATAAACTTGCCTTACCTCCAGCCTTGGCTAATGTACATAACATCTTCCATGTGTCGATGCTGAGGAAGTACATCCCAGATGCCACACATATACTATCATTTCAGTAGTTACAACTGAGGGAGGACTTGACTTGTGAGGAGCAGCCAATTTAGATTTTGGAACGAAAAGAGCATGTGTTGAGAAAAAAGGTGATTCCTTTAGTAAAATTACGGTGGCTGCATTACTCTGTGGATGAGGCCACTTGGGAGAGAGAGGAGGACATCAGAGGTAAATACCCCCATATCTTTTGAGGTATGTTCATTTTAAATTTGGGGACAAAATTTATTTAAGGGGGTAGGAATGTAACCACCCGTTACTCCATAACGGCCCATTACTTGGGCCCACAATCCACAACCTAACAACCGCCTCTATTTATAGGCAGCTACCACTCACTAAACCCTGACAGATCGAGAGCCGGTTTGAAGGTAGAGTGAGAGTCAAGGAATGATCGTTGGGGAGGCTTACGGAGTGGCAAGAAGATTCGGGATGATCGTTCTCGAGATTCGAGGTAGGTGGTGTTACTTTCATCCGTTTCTCTTTACCTCTATTCGATGTAGGTTGAGTTATTTTCATCTGTTCTCTCTTCATCTCTATTCCTGAGATAATTCATGTTGAATAGTCGATAAATTTAGTGACCCTCATGATATTTAGGAGGATGATGATAACCTAGATCTAAGCAAAACTGAATAGAGATTAGATATGTCTAAATTTTGATGTGTTATATCGATGTATGGCATGATTTGAGAATAAAAAGATTAGAGGATTAGATTTGCAAAATCCCCATCTTCCTCTCTGATCAGCCTCCGCTGCACTCCGGCGACCAGCAGCGGAGAAGGCGGCATGCGCGGTGTGGTACTTCGGCGTGTGGTGCGGCGGCGTGCGGTGTGGCATTGTACAGCATTGCTGCGCGCGAGCATCGTGCGCAGGCAGCATGGGACCTGGCGTCGGTGCAATTCTGGCGTGGGGTACGGTGTCGGGAGTGGCGGTGGCATGCGCATGATTGCACAGGCCAGAGTTCGGCCAGCATGCGGGGCAACGCGGATCTGACGACGCCTGAGGCGGTGGTCTGGCAGCAGCTGCGGCCCAGCGGAGACGGCGGCGTGGCGGCCTAGCAGCGTGGCAGCGGGGTGGCCTGATGGCCTGATGGCCTGGCGGCGGCGGCGGCGCCAGTAGATTAGGTTAGGGTTTGAGGAGGATGAAGATAATTGGTTTTGGTTTTGGGTTAAAGTTGGTTTTGGTTTAGATTAGTTTAAAGTCGAATTTGGTTTAGGCTTGGTTCAAATTCAGTTTTGGTTTAGAATTTGGTTTTGGAATTGGTTTGATTCAGACTTAAGGTTAATTGAACTAATGATGACATGAATGGTTTAGATCAAGCTAAGTAATTTGAATCCATGATTTGGTTCGTTGAAATGAGTCTGATTATTGCGAATTGGAATTGAAATTGATTGCAAATTAGATTGGAGGAGTTTAGTAAGATTGATTAAATTGATTGATAAATTGATTTGGATTTGGGAAACACAATAATTAGATAAGATAGCTTCTATCTTATCAAGTGATAATGAGAAAACACAATCCAGATAAATACCAATCCCTATTACGAGTAGAAAGATACAAATAGAAACAAATAGTTCTCGTGGTCCACAAAATTGGGGATGTTGAATAACTTGTATCCATAGGACATCTGACGTGACACAGACAATAAATAAATAGGAGTTAATATCATTCCAATTGCCATTACAAAAGTAATTAGGATTTTTGGCATTCAAAGATATTTTTGGCTGGTAATTATTCCCCAAAATACTACTAATTCTGCAACAAAGCCACTCATTCCCTGCAATGCAAGAGAAGCCATCAAAAAACTACTAAACATAGTAAATATTTTTGGCATTGGAAGAGATATCCCACCCATTTTCATCCAGATAAACAAGACATATTCTACCACAAGTCGTTCCTGACAAGAAAAAAAGTGCAGCACCAATAAATCCATGAAATAGTATTTGTAAAATAGCCCCATTGAGACCCGTGTCAGTTATAGAACCAATTCCTATAATTTGGAAACCCATGTGAGATATGGAAGAGTAGGCTATTCTCTTTTTTAGATTGCATTGACCAAGAGATGTTGAGGCTGCATAGATTATTTGTATCATTCCGACTATCACCAACCATGGAGAAAATATAGAATGAGCATGGGATAATAATTCCATATTAAGTTGAATCGATCCATATGCTACCATTTTTAATAAGATCCCAGCAAGAAGCATACATGTACTATAATGTGCTTCTCCATGGGTATCCAGTAACCATGTATGCAGGGATATAATCGGCAATTTGATAGCATAAGCAATAAGGAAACCAAAATAGAATATTATTTCCAGGCCACAGGGTTTGAATGATTAACCAATCTTTCAAAATCTAATGTTGGTTCATTAGAACCATATAAACCAATACCTAGAACTCCTATTAAGAGAAAGATAGAACCCCCTTTCATGTACAAAATAAACTTTGTGGCCGAATACAAACTTGTTTCCCCGCCACATAGATAAAAGTAAGTAAATAGGAATTAATTCTAATTCCCATATGATGAAAAAAAGTAAAAGGTCTTGAGAAGAAAATAGTCCTATTTGACTATTGTACATCACTAACATCAGTAAATAGAATAATCGTAAATTTTGAGTAACTGGCCAAGCCACTAAAGTAACCAACGTAGTGATAAATCCTGTTAGTAAAATAGGTCCTATGGAAAATTCATCGATCCCCAGTCTCCAGTGAAAATGCAAAATATTTATACATTTATAATCCTCCCTCAATTGGATTAATGGACCATCTAATTGGAAATAATAATATAATACATAAGTTGTTAGGAGGAGTTCCAGTAAGCTAATACATATGGTATACCAGCGAAACACCTTATTCCCTTTATAGGGGAGAAAACAAATTGAAGAACCTACAATATTGGCAAAACAACAATTATTGTTAACCAAGGAAAAGAACTCATGATAAAGACAAGATACACTTTGACCAAAAAAACCCATGCTCGGAATAATATATTTTATCGAGTATGGGTTTTTATCGGTAAAAAGGAATCAAATGATTCAAGTGGAGTTTTTTGTAGCGTACCAATAAGATAGACACATGCTGTGAGTTATTTCATGCCATAAATAAATGCAGACACTCAAAAAATCGGTTAGGCAAGTGGATTCACATCTCTTACAACCCACACAGTCCTCGATTCTTGGCACGAAAGCAATTTGCCTAGCTTTACATCCATCCCAAGGTATCATTTCCAATACATTTGTGGGGCAGGCTCGTACACATTGAGTACACCCTATACATGTATCATAAATTTTTACTGAATGTGACATTGGATCTGTAAATTTAAGTTTTGGACATAAGAATTTTTGATCTGGTTCATAATAATTGAATCATATATTTATATTATAGATTATAGATACCAGACAAAACGGTGGTTTATCAAATTTTGGAATCCATATCTAAACTAAACACTAAACTAAAGATAGATTAATATTTCTAACTC
The DNA here is from genome assembly GCA_005019695.1 of Trichopus zeylanicus subsp. travancoricus. NCBI lineage: Eukaryota > Viridiplantae > Streptophyta > Magnoliopsida > Dioscoreales > Dioscoreaceae > Trichopus > Trichopus zeylanicus. The sequence goes on along the minus strand of RXID01020775.1, from coordinate 46,806 downwards.
TGTTCATAAGAAAGGGCCAATAAACTTTGACTTCTACTTCCACAAACGTGGTCATAGTGCATGCGAATTTCAATTCAAATTGGTCAAAAATCAATAGAAAAATGAATTCTAATGGATTTAGATTAGAAATTAATAGAATTTATTATAGTATAATTAATTATAATTAATTATACTATAATTATACTATATAAATTCCACTATAATTATACTATTTATATGTATATGATTATTTTATATTTATTCTTATTGTAATTAATTATTCAACAGATTTGATTGATTAATACGAGTTGATTTTCTATTACAATGGATTGCCGAAAGAATAGCTAGCCCAATAGCTGCTTCAATGGCTACAATAGTTATAACAAAGATTGAGAAAATGTCTCCTTTTAATTGGCGATTATCAAATAAATCAAAAAATGTTATAAGATTAATATTAACTGCATTTAGTATAAGTTCAAGACACATAAGTGCTCTAACCATGTTTCGACTTGCGATCAATCCATAAATACCAATCCAAAATAAATATACACTCACAGAAAATACATGTTTGAACATCATTGACCAATTCCTCATCAAATTTTGATATGAACAAAAATTCAATTGGATTTCCTTGACTAGAATAGAATAATTACAAAACAAAAGAAGGTATTGGCAATAGATTTAACCAAAAATCTTTCTATTTTTTATTTGATTTAGAAATTTTCTTTTACTTTTAATTCTAAGTATTTTTACTGACGAGCCATAGTAATTGCACCTATTAAAGAAATTAGAAGAATTATCGAAATAAGTTCAAATGGAAGATAAAAATTGGTTGATAAATGAATCCCAATTTGTTGAACATTACTTATTAAGTCATGTTCTATAATCTGGCTTGATCTTGTAGTCCAAATAATTCCACACCATGATGTGTCTGGGATAGTAGTAATTAGTGCAAAAAAAAAAAACTTGTAGAAATCACTGAAATAACTCCATCTCCAATAGTCCAAAGATGGGAATCATTGGAATATTCTGAACTCTTCATCAACATTATAGCAAATATGATTAAGACATTTATGGCTCCCACATAAATAAGGAGCTACACAGCAGCTACAAAATAGGAGTGTGATGGAATATAGAATAAGGATATACAAAAAAGAACGCATCCCAATGGAAAAGCAGAAAAATGGGATTGGTAAGTAATACCACTCCCAAACCCCCTAATATAAGAACTGATCCCAGAAATTTTACAAGAATACCATGTATTGGTCCAAGTAAATCCATTATGTATAATGTATAAAATAAGAGATAAAGATCTTTTATGACTTTAGTGAATGGTCTAGGAAAAGGGTTACTCTATTTTTTTCCTTGTATCTTGTATATGATACATTCCTAATTTAAAATTTATCTTCATGTATTATGGATTAATGTAGATAAACTTATTGGACCAATCCTATCCTTTTTTTTAGGAGAAAATAAAAAAGTAGTTCAAATATTAAAAATATCACAAAAATCTATTTTGAGTTTAAATTAAAGAATAATTCTCAACACCAAGTGGTTATAATTAGTATTTGTAGTTACTAACCAAACAAAAACAAAAGAAGCTTGGATTTTTTGTATTAAAATAAAATTTTAGTAATTAGTAATCATTCTCAAATCAAGTGGTTTATCATTGTCTATTTTTATTTGAGTCGAATTTAGAACTATTTGAATTGTGTAATCTCTAATTACTGACATCGGTAATTGTCCCAAGGCAATTTGATTATAATTCAACTCGTGACAATCATAAGTAAAAAGTTCATATTCTTTAGTCATTGATAAATAGTTTGTTGGATAATACTCGACACACTTACCACAAAATATACAGAACCCGAAATCAATATTGTAATTAAGCATTTTTTTTTACTATTTTTTGTAATCTCTAATCAACAACAGGTAGATCTATGGGACATACACGAACTTTTTTTTTTAATATTTTTTCTAATATCCAATCAACAACAGGTAGATCTATGGGACATACATGAACACATACTTCACAAGCACTACATTATCAAATTCAAAGTGAATTTGACCGCGGAAACACTCTGATGTGATCAATTTTTCATAAGGATATTGAATAGTTACAGGTAAATGATTTGTGTGGGATAAGGTAATTATAAAACTTTGACCAATGTATCTTGTAGCTCGCACTGTTTGTTGACTGTAATCTATGAACCTAGTCACCATAGGGAACATACTGTATATCCATGAATAAATTGATGTTTCTTTTTCTTGTTTGAGAGAGGTTAGTAAAATATCATTATTTTTTACTTATAGTGAAACAAGTTGTAAAGAAGTTGTCAATAAGAGATTACCAAGAGAGATAGGTAAAAGAAATTTCCATCCAAGATTTAATAGTTGGTCCATTCTCATCCTAGGTGAAGTCCATCTTGTTGTGATAGAAATGAACATAAACAAATAAGTTTAACTAATGTAATAAAGATATCAATTGGAATTCCAAGGACTACAACCATTTTCTTTTTTACGAAAAGTTTGGGACGAAATATGTATGAAATAAATAAACTCCACCCTCCTAAGTAAAGTACTGTTACAAATAGTGAAGAAACTAATAGATTTAGGTAAGGAGCAACGTAAAATAAACCGTATTTGATACCTGAATATTCGGTTTGATAACCTACTACTAATTCTTCTTCTGCTTCAGGTAAATCAAAAGGTAATATCTCACATTCTACTAGAGAAGAAATTAGGAAAACTATAAACCCTATGGGTTGACGCCACAGATTCCACCCCCCAAAACCATATTTTGACTATGCCTCAACTATCAACTATACATAAACTGTTAGATAATCATAGTTGATAATAACATCACTGTTCGTATCGCTATTCCAAAATCGTACATGAGACCTCAGCTTCATACGGCTCCTCTATGGTTACAACTAAATGTAAGGACCAATATTATTAGCATCTTTGTAGGGAAATAGAAGAATAAAGATACATAACATAGTCCTAAATTAGACCAAAAAAATTCCGTTTGCTAGAATAACAAAAAAGCACTTCCTAATTGATCTCATCCCTTAGAATTCCAATTTTTTCTTATTCAGTAATAACTTAATCTTTTAATAAAATACTCATTATATCAATTAATGAATTAGATACTAGTTCATAAATCATGATAAGAATTCCATATGTATATGTATGGATGGAGGAAAAAAAAGAAATAAGGATCTTTTTTGTTATTCATTTTTTTTATTCTATCTATTATATTTTTTTATTGTATTATTGTATGTGTTCCATTTCTTTTGTTTGTCTTCTTTCTGAGAACTCAAAATAAAAAGAAGCTACTCTGAAAAAAATTAAAGCATTAATTCATTCTTGCTAGTTATTTCTTTAATCAGTGAGTAAGAGCATACTCTAGATCGGAATCATGCGGGAGTACTTCTTGATCATTTCTTCCAACTTAAAGCCTTGTTATGATTCATTTTATGTGGAACTACCTCTTTTTTGGTACTTGAGATTATCTCTATTACTAATCTTTTGTGTACTTTAGTGTTCCTAATTGTCCACTAATTTTTGATTGATCCCCAATATGGTAATACATATAAGATAGTAGTAGAAACTTCATACGATTGATCTTTTGCACCCGCTTCAAGATATGATAACACTAATCTAATAAAAGAATCTCAATCTTGGGGTAAACAGTGTAAATCGTTTATGTTTACTTTCACTTTATTCTTGTACATAGGGAATGAGATTTTGTCTTCTTACTGTGAATTTTTAGGCTATTTTGTTTCACTCATATAACTATCAGCTTTAACTCATCACCTCAAATGATAAGTAAAAAGAGAATATCTATTCAATATATTTAAGGTCTTTTCTTTCATTTTTTTCCTTATTTCTAGTAGAGAGGGAAAAGCTCATGTTCAACAAATCGCACATAGAGATATTGATAAGACACATAGAGTTAATGATATTTCATAACTAATAGATTGAGCAGCAGTTTGTAGACCACCTGAAAAGGAATATTTATTTTTTGATCCATATCCTGACATAAGAAGACCAATAGGAGCAATACTTGAAGTAGCGATCCATAAAAAAGCACTTATACTGAGATCAGCTAAAACAAGATGATAACCAAAAGGAATTACTAAATAATTTAGTAAAATTGATATGACTACTGTAAATGGCTCAATACTAAACAAACAAATATTCCCTCTATATGGTAAGAGGTCCTCTTTAAAAAGTAGTTTGGTCCCATCTGCTAGAGCTTGAAGAATTCCTAATGGACCCGCATATTCCAGCCCAATGTGTTGTTGTATGGCTATGGAGATTTCTCTTTGTAACCACACAATTACTAGTATCCCTATTATGATTCCTAATATAAGGGTCAAAATAGGGAGAAATAGCCATATGAATCCATAGACTTCTTTTAAGGATTCCAAAGAAAAAGAATTGATAGATTGGACTTCTGTCGTATCAATTATCATTTCAATGATCAACTTCTCCCATAATGATATCTATACTACCTAGTATCATCATGATATCAGCCAATTTCATTCTTTTAACTAGTTGGGGAAGAATTTGCAAATTGATGAAACCGGGTGGACGAATTTTCCATCTCCAGGGAAAAACACTATTATCTCCTATCAGATAAATTCCTAATTCTCCTTTTGGGGCTTCTACTCTCATATAAAGTTCTTGTTTCGACAATTCCAAATTGGGTGAAGGTTTTTTACTAATGAATCTATATTCAAAATGATTCCATTCAGAATTTCGTGTTCTATCAAAGCGTCGGACTTCCAAATTTTCATAGGGCCCCCCGGGAATCCCTTCTACAGCCTGTTGAATAATTTTTATGGATTCTGTCATTTCACCTATTCGTACTAAATAACGAGCTAATGAATCTCCCTCTTTTTGCCATTGGACTTCCCAATCGAATTCATTATAACACTCATAATGATCAACTTTACGAAGATCGCATGGGATTCTAGAAGCTCTTACCATTGGTCTTGATAAGCCCCAATTTATTGCTTCCTCCTCACCAATAATGCCCACCCCTTCAACTCATTCTAAAAAAATGGGATTTCGTGTAATAAGTTTTTTATATTTAGCAACTCCTCTTAGAAAATAATCACAGAAATCCAAAAATTTATCTATCCAGCCATGAGGTAGATCAGCAGTTACTCCTCTGATACGAAAATAATTATGCATCATTCACATACCTGTAGCATCTTTGAATAAATCATATAGCAATTTCCTCTCTCTGAAAATATAGAAAAAGGGAGTCTATGCACCGATATCTGCCATAAAAGATCCATTCCATAGTAAATGAGAAGCTATATGACTCAGTTCTAGCATAATTACTCTTATATGGCTGGCCCTTTTGGGTACTTGAACATTTCCCAATTGTTCTGGTGCATTTACCATTATTGCCTCTATGAACATGATAGCTAAATAATCCCAGTGTGTTACATAAGGTAGATATTGTATAATTGTTTGGTTTTCCATTATTTTTTCCATTCATCTGTGTAAATAGCCCAATATGGGTTCACAGTCAATAACATCTTCACCATCGAGAGTAAGGATCAGTTGAAGAACACCATGCATTGATGGATGGTGAGGACCCATATTAACTATCATGAGACCCTTTCTTGTATCTAGTACAATCATATCTTTTCTTTCTCGATTCAATATTTCTTGAATTTATCAAGGTTCATTAAAACAAATAACTAATATGAACAATGCAAATGAATCTTGAAACTAATGAGTTTGAGGCTCCCGAATATCCAACTGCCCAATTAATCTCTTATAACATACTCTATTTTTCTTTGACAAATAAGTCAGTAGTTGTTGACATTTTCCCAGAATTTTTTGTAGATCTCTTTGCTATAAAAAATCTTTTTTGTGCAATTCTAAATATGAAGTAAGTCTCTGTATCTTATTAGTGAAACTAAATACTTGAAATTCAATAGATCTCCTATTTTCCTCTTTTTCTTCTTGTGGAATGACTGAGATGGATGAATTTTTTATCATAAATTTTTTAAATATTTTTCTATTTTTTTCATGGATTTTATCGATTAATAAAAATAAGAAAAAAATCTTGTGCCAGTCATTTAATCTGGTAGAGACAAAAATTTGGATTTATTCATATACTACCTTTTTACTTATGCAAATCAAAATTCAATTTAGATATTGATAGAAACGGAAATTTTTGCATTCATGAAAGAGAATGAGTTTTTCGTATCTAAAAAGATTCCACACATTTCTTCCTAGATCCAGTTGAATGGATACATATATACAACTAAATCAGTATCATGTACTAGAATCTAACACAACATATATTTTTTCTTTTATCTACCTACCAGATATGTCATGTATTTCTTATATGAATAAGTAGGAAATATACCATTAGATAATTCTAAATCATGGATACATATGTATCCTTGCCATACTGAATAGACTACCATTATTGGTATCAAACCAATAACGATTCATACAAGCTAAATCCTCTAATCGGTAATTGGGCCAAAGAAACAATTTAAATTTAGTGAATTTATTTGTGTCTCTATTAAGATGCTCATTCCAAAATTATTTGTACTTTTTATGTTGTTTTTATTGTAAAATATTGGATTTCTATCCATAACATTATAATTTCAGGAATTAAAATAAATTAGAATTCTCAATTCTCTACGACGTCTAGGAGATAGAATATTTTCCGGAATAAGAAAATCATAATTATTTTTGTCTCCACTCACAAGCATATTGTTATATCGTGGAATGGATCTATCTAAACTTTGCTTATCAACAACATATCTTTTTTTTATGTATTTTCCATTAGTTTGGTTTTTATCGATCAATGAAATACATATAGTTTGATATATAATAAATTGGAATTTTACACCCTTTTTAAAGATAGACAAATTGGTTTGACAATGAATATTCATTTTTTTATCAATTCTTTAACAGTTATATGCTTTTTAACCAACATTACATCCAAATGCATGTCCCCCCCTGAATCGAGGATATAGAAATTTCCTTTATATTTATTAGTCGAAGTAGGAAATAATATACCTTGACATTATTCAGTATTCTTTGATCCAAAGAGTCAATCAATTTTAATTGAAAAAGGAAATATTTTTTCAAAAAAAAATTTAGTTCTCCTTCCTTCTTTGTTTTTATTGTTTTTTCTTTCTACATTTTTTAATTTTAATTTTTAATTTTGTGTAATTCTCTTTAGCATCTTTTTTTTTGTTTTGTTTTCATAGATTTCCTTGGCCTTGTTGTTCCTTTTTTTTCTTGGTTGGAATTTTTGAATTCAAGATATTCTTTTTTATTAGATGATATAGGAAGATTCTTATTCTTTTTTTGATCTACATTAATGTCTTTACATTGACTAATATTTTCATTTCTATGAAAATCCAAAAAAAGTAATTGAATTGGTATGATTCATGATATCATCCTATATGCATTAAGCGGTTTAATCTTATATGCATTAACAAGTAGTCCACATTCTCAGAAGAACCAAGGTTTTGGATTTGATATGCTATGATATAACCTTTCTTGATTTTGATTCATTCCCATCGAATCAAGAAGAATTCTACAATCCAAAAATTTTCTATCCATATTTTGATCCATATCAATAATATATCCTTCCTCCAAGCAGTCACTAATAACTATTCTTACCAATATATAAAATGATTTATGTTTAATAGTATTGAAATTATATGGAATTTCTTGGTTCTCGTTTACTTTTAATGTTGGTCCATAAATATATGAGTCTTCCCTATTCCTATAATTCATATATTCATGTAATAAAAGACCTTATCTGTAGTGTTTTTTCAATTTTTATTTTTGACTCTTCAATGAATGCACCTTATAATAATCTTGTTTTATGTAATAAATTAATTGGTATTTTTATTTTTTATACGAATCCAATTTTATTGAGTCTTTATTTTGCAGGATATGACGTTTATTGACTTTATTTATTTTATTTCATCCTTTTTGTGGTACTAATCGAGACCATTTGGTCTGAGATAAATTGTATTGATAATGAACCTTTAACCAGTTTTTCCATTCACTCATTTAAGACTTATCAATTTTCTTATACTTTGATTTGGCATCAAATATTTCTTGTGCTATACAATAATTCTTAATTGTATCCCCAATTAATGGATCAGTTCTATCATATTGACGTACAGATCTCAGGTAAGGCTTATTAAGTAATTGGGTCTGTGATAATATATAAAATACATATGCTTGAGACAAGTAGGATAGGTTCTTGTAAGAAATATTTGAATTATTATTACTAATTTGAATAATATTTTGAATAATATTAGTATTGGAAAATGTTTTTTTATAGTCAAAATAAAATTCATTGTATTTTGATTTATTTGACCCTTGTAAATGATGGATTTATTGATTTTTTTATTCAAAGAAAAATTGTACATTGATCCTAAAAATATTAATGGTACATAGCAAAATATTAATATATATATTATATATATTTTCAATGAAAAATTTCATAAAATAATGTGAATTATGTATTAATTGGATATATTGTCTTTTGAGTATCTGCCAAAAATCTTTATGCAATTGCAATTTTTTATCATCACAAATTAGAACTATTTTTTTATTGCCTTTTGTGATTTGTTGTATTTGATTTGTTCTTGTTAGTGTCCTATTAGCAACTTTCATTTTTTTTCTCTATGAGTGAATAATTTGTCCAACCCATAGATTGAATTTGAGTGGTTGATTTATAAGTAATTTTATTACTTGATTTGTAATCTTTGCTCTTTTCATTAGGTTCATAAACTTTCATTTTACTCAATCCAAACAAGAATATGAAATTTGGATTGAGTTTTTCCAATTCTCTCATTATCCATTTTCTAACTACTTTGATAGTCCATCCTATTTTATCTTTCCTAACTTTCGGAACTTTCAGAAACCATTTTATTCTTTCTTTGAAAACTCTTAAAACTCAAAAAAAAGTTCTTTTTTGTTTTTCAAATTTTTGTTTCGAGTTCTTTATAAATGGGTTCAAAAAAAGAATGTCATTTTTCAGGTAGAACCGAAGGGAACTTCTGCTTCCATTCCCCATATTGTTAAAAAACAAAAATTGTCTTTTTTTCTTTTTTTTCTCATTAGATTCCTATCATCAGATAGGACCTTAGACTTTTGTCAAGGTTTGAGGTAGAAAGAAAATAGAATCTTTATCTGAATATCGTCTATTAACCAATCCTAGGGAAATTCTATTTCTGATAATTGAACACCATTATAGGTGCATTTAATATGCGTTTCTCTATTCCAGTCTTTCAAATCCTCGCACCACTCCGGGAATTAAAATAATAATATACACCCAATATTTTTAGCTATTATCAATGAAGGCAATAGAATATATTTTCTAAGAAAAGATTGGGTTATTAACATCAAACCCCTTATTGTTTGAGCAAATATAATGGTATCCCAAATTTCGGATATTACTATCTGTATTTCCTCATTTTTTTTCCCACCTTTTCTTTTGTTTCTTCCTCAGAAATTTGCAATTCTGGTTCTCTTCTTAACCAATTTCTGAAAATGAGGTTTCTCATTTTCGATATATCAAAAGAAGACACAAGAAATGTTTGTCTATTATATCCAAAAAAAGTGGAGAATGTATATTTGCTTGAAACATTTCCCAAGTAACGGTTTTACATCTTTGAGCATGCATGGATCCTTTGATTATATCACGACGAAAATTGGATTATTGTGAGTAATGTATCAAAGCTAGTTCTTCATCTTCATCACTATTATCATTATTACCGATATCACTAATATTAATAGTATCATTAGAGTTATCTGTAGTAGTCAAATTTTCATTATCAATATCGTCAATATAAATTACCATGTGTTTAACTCTTCTTGAATGAATCCTGAGATCTTCTGGTGATTCTTCTTTAGTTTGTTCCTGCTCTTCTTCTAAATCTAAATCATCGGTCAATTTATATGACCATCGAGGAACCTCTTTACAAATTTCTTCTATTCCATCTTCTATTTCATCTTCTATTCCAATCGATTTATTTTGAATTGTTGTTTGGTCATTTACATTTCTATCAGTTGCAATTCCTTCAAATTGAACATATTTTTCTTGACTTTCTGAATTAAGTGTTTTTTGCTCAGGTAATGAAAATAATAAAGAAAATTTGATCAAGGTCAAACTATGTGTAGGCTCAAAAGAAGATTTACCTATTGAGTTAAAGTAGTTACTAATATAAGTCACTACTAATTTCTCAATGAACATATTCTTTTGATGTTCAAATTCTCGGTAATCATTATAATCATTAATGTAACTAAAAATTATATCTTTAATTTTATTGATTTTATTTTTCCAAGTTTCTATGGAAAAGTTTTCTTTTGTAGAAAATAAGAAATCATTTTTGATTGCATGTGAATGTAATTTTTTTTAATTGTCCCGCGATATGGTCCATTCAAAAGAGGATCATATTCTTTGTGCAAGCATTTTTGTTCATTTTCATCATTGTACAATCTAGTTCTTTTTTCGAGCATATCTAGAAAAGAGTTTTCTAGAACTTTTATTCTAATTAGTAATTCATTACTCAAGTTGTACCTTTTTTTGTTCATTGGTATAAACCCAATGATTATACAGGTCTTCATGGGATAGTTTTTTTGTCATGTACAAAAATATTTTCCGTTCTAACATTTCCAAAAAAATCAATAAATTGGGCGGGTATATAAAAGATTTATTTTTTTTTCCATCACTTGGACATGTATAAAAAAAATATTGTGAGATTTTATTTCGTATAACATTTTCAAATAGATCATTTTTTATATATCACAATGGATGATTCCATCATTTATAATCGAAAAGAAAATTCACAAGAGATTTTTTATATATTAAATAAGTTTTTTCTTTTTTATCTTCTTTAAGTCATCCCAATTGCCAATTTTCTTGATGGGTATTAAGATAAGAATCTTCATAAACTGTGCTATCTTTATAGCATGTCTCTTTAAAGTGAAAGTAGAATTCATCCTTTGTTTTTTCCTTTTCCATTTGCTTGGATCTCTTCCATTTCATCTATTTTGTCCGAATCCTTCTTTTCTTTCGAAGAAAAGGGTCTCCTTCAGTGGATCCCTTTTGTTCCTGTTTAGTCTCCCTCATTTTGGAAGTTGTTTCTACATCGCTCTCTTCCTCACTTTCTACCCCTTCTTCAATTTCTGAGGTTTCTTTCAGTTTCTTAGTAACAATAGGCAACAATATTCTGCCTAAATAGTAGACACAGGTGATAAATAAGAGAATACTAAAGATTCGAGCCATATAATTTCTCAATTCAGACACAAGGTACTTATTAGGTCGAATGGAATGATTTTGTTGTATCTAGAATAATACCAATCCAACCCATTTCATGAATAAAATGTGACCAATTAACCAACCAAGAAAACTACTTGTTACAAATAACATCTTGTTGTTGCATCGAAACATATAAATGTTGACTAATCTGACTAATGTTGAACTTGGTAAAATGAAATGATTGAATAATTGAAAAATTAGAATATTCAGGAATTCAGATTGAATGCTGAGATTACGCATTGAATTTTTGGTAGTAGATCCATAATCAAAAAAGTTTTTTTGATTGTTCTAGAAGAAATGAAACAAAAGATATGGTAGAACTAGGACAGTTATTGTATGAGGTCTACCTAATGCTAGATGCAGAGGTGCATAATAGATCGATATGAACATCATGAGCTATCCGTAATAAAACCTGTTGTTGCTAATACCTCCCTCTCGGTTCCTTCTTCCATAACCCGAGCACGCAAAAGGAAGAGATAAGAGGGCCCTATGGAGAATGTGGTCAGAAATCCATAATAGAGTCCAACCACAATGACCGAATTTATTATCTTCATGCATAAGGATAATAGATTAGCTAGTGGAAAAGATTTCAAAATCATCACAAACCTCCCCTTTTTCTTTTCTATTGCAATTTCTCGATTATTATATGATGATTTCTTAGCTTTCTGTATATAGGGACTATAAATGACATCTCTTATGTCAATGATACCATCTTCTTCCATTGAATGACATCTCATCTCTTATGTCACTGATACCAAAGGGATATTAAATGAATGGAATTGGGATATAGATGGAATATAATGAAATAGAGCTACTTTGAGGTTCCTTATGAAATGAGGCATGGAACTGAGCCACTATGAAGATGTTTTGGGAGTTACAAAGGAAGCGTCAGACTCATATTGTTCATGGGTTGAGAACGGAAGTTGAACTCTATGAGGTTGAATCTCCTGTTGTTCCTCAGTAGCTCAATGGTAGAGTGGTTGGCTGTTAACTGACTGGTCATAGGTTCGAATCCTACTTGGGGAGATTTGATTAATTCCTAATTCAAGAATGAAGAATTGAATGAAATAAATAAATAAAGGGCTCTCTTCGACCGTTAGGAGTAGGTAACCCATTCCTTGTCTTTGTTTCTATTGCATTCTATCTCATCGTATCCCATTCTTACAATATTTGAGGACCATCATCCTCAGTGTAGATCTAGGATAATCCCTTGTAAATAGCCAATTAAGAATTATTAGATGATGTACTAGCAGTGCATAAAAGATGCAGTCATCGATTCTCCCGATAGGCCACAATTACCACGAGCAAACATATTTAATGACAATGACGAGGAACACATTTTAGCTATTCTACTAATACTTGTATACTTGTACTTGTACTTGCTCTACCATTTCGACAAAAGACCCATAGTTCAATAGCTTTGCATCCGCTATCCCAATCATGATTTTCCTACCCCCAAAGGTAAAGGAAAGGTCCTTCCTTTTTGGGTCAGTTATGGGAGAGGAGGGATTCAAACCCCTTACACCGTGGTTTGTAGCCATGTGCTCTAATCCTCTAAGCTATAGGCCCCACCTGTCTCCACTGGATCTATTCTTGGGAGTACCCTCAAAAAGGAACCTTTCCTCTCCTCAGCTATTTTGAGTTAAGAAGATGTGAAAGCGTCTTTCTCTCTATAAAAGACTATAAGAACAGTGCGTTCTGAGGTGTGAAGTGGGAGAGAAGAGATGTCATAATTGGGGTTTTGAATAAGATGACCTTTGCATTTTTGATTTTGATCTTTTTCCTATTTAAAAAGTAAAATAAGAGGTGTTAAGCTTTTTATCATTATTATTTTGGCATCAAGCTATTTTTCTGCAGGACCTCCCCCATAGTATCATCATTGCAGTAGAGTTTAACCACCAAGTTCAGGATGGATTGGTGAGGTTCCTCTACATCTAGGACACCAGAATATCGAATCATGAATGAAGAAAGGATGAGAGAAAAGCATATTGGCTAGTGATTGTGAGGCCCCAATTCTTGACTTCTTGACTAGAAGGGACACCAAAGGCCTTTGCCCTTCCATCCCTTGGATAGATAGAGAAGGGCGAACCTTTTTTTTGGTTTTTTCATGTTGTCAAATAGTTAAACAATGAAAATGGATGGTGAGTGCCTGATCGAATTGATCAGGTCGTGCTAACTGAGAGCATTGAGGAGCAATTTCATGTCAATCGAGAGAGGGTGAAAGTAATTTCAAGCTAATCAACCATGAGCAATTTCAAGCCACTAAGGGGCATTAAAGAATAATTTCAAGCCATTAGGAAGTGTTTGGGAATAACTTCAAGTGATTAGAGGTGTTCGATAATACTTTTAGACCATCCTAGGCATTCGAGTGTGTTTAGGAACAATTTTAGACCATCAAAGCGTATTCAAGCATAATATCAAGCAATTTGGGTTCATTCGAGAATAGTATCAAGCCATTTGAGTACGTTGAGAATAATTTTGAGGCAACTAGCGATGTTCGAGAGCTATATCAAGCCAATAAGGGACATTTCAAAGCAATTTCTATCCATCTAAGGGAGTTTGACAACAATATCAAGCCAACTGTTAGCATTCATCAGTAATATCAAGTTAATTGTGGTCGTTTGCCTATAACTTCAACCCAATTGGAGGCATTTTAGTATATTTTTGAATATCTAAGGGATATTTCAGAAAATTTTCAAATATCAATAGAGCTTTTTGGAATATTTTTTGAACATTTAAAAGGGTTTTGGGAATATTTTTGGACATCTAAGGGCATTTTGGAATAGTTTTAGATATCCATGGGGTATTTTAGAAAATTTTTGGACATCAATAGAGAATTTTGAGACATTTTCGAATATTTGTGGGACATCTCAAGACAATTTCGAAAATTTGAGTGGCATTTGGAGGCAGTATCAATCCAACTGGATGTACTCTGAGTAATTTCTAGCAAACTGAAGGCAATTTTTATAACATCCATGTTTGTGCCATTTTGTAAAATTTTATTATTTTCTTCAAGTTAATTTACCAAATTTAATATTAAATTTATTATATTTTACTATTTACTCATAAATAAACCATCAAATTTATTAATTTCAACTCCAACTAAATATCAAAATTTGAGAAATTTATGAAATTAATAAATTTCATTTGCCAACCAAACAATGAAATTATAAAAATTAAGAAATTAGTCTCAATTCCGTTAAAAAATATTCATCTAAATACTAAAATTGTCCAATTCCTCTATTAGTTAAATTTTCAATTCCATATTCAGAATTAATTCATATGCCACATTTTTAGAGTTGATAAATTTGGTGAATTCCTCACCAATTCCTAAGAAAAAATCTCAGGTATGGGCCCCACAATTTTTAGGAATTGAGTGTGTTCTACCCAAAAATTTTGAAATTCAAATCCAAAATTGAGGGGGTTCAAATTATCCAATTTCTTTAATTCTAGATTTTGGAATTGAACTAAATACCAAAATTTAAAAATTGAACCTTCATTCTCTTAATTTGAACTTTTGGAATTCATCCAAACAGAACCTTAGAGTTCGAGTAGGAAACTAAGTGGTCAGTTTAGGATCTTAACCCTATATAATCGAGCCAAGCAATTATGTTAATGAATTGAGAATCTCAAAGAGAGAGATTATCGAGAGTCTCATCATTAATTCAAAGCCCTAAATTTCTTCTTGAAGTAGCCCTAAATTACAAATAAAATAACAGCCCTTCCCTTTATAAAAGGACACATTAGAAGCCTAGTTTTTCCAAATTTTGCTTTCATAAATCAAATGGTAATAAGTTACACTTGTTGAGACATTTGCAATAGACACATCTTATTGATAATTTAATCTTTTCAGCCGGACATATAGGACACCCTCCACATGGAATGTTTAGCTAAAAACCCATCTCCAGTATAGACATATACATTAATAAGAAGTTACCTACTTCTGCTGATTCTACCACATTGCCTATGAGATTTTCTTCTTTTATCATTTTAGTAGAGTTAAAAATTATAATTATGTCATAGTTCATGAAGTAGTTGTCTTTAAGAGCAAACCAAAGTAAAAGTCCATTTGAACTTATACTTGATGTATACACATGAATTGGATTATAAGAATCTTGGAAAAATTTGAACTTTTTAACCATTAGTTGCATATTTAAATAAATGATAGGGAAAAAGCAGCCTAAGCATTTGTAGTGCACTTACTTTTCTCCAATATTTGTAGTTATTGATAAGTGACTCATGTATAGTTAAATGACTTGATATAGGAACCCTATTATAATGACATAAAAATGTATGCATGCATATAAACAAATTAATTGGAATTCAATTCTATGTCATTTATTTGTCAAAAAAAAGATGCACTTTGAAATATCTTACACTTGCAATATAAATTAAATCCTTTCAAGATAACTATCATGCACTACTTAAGTGAATAACATTATAATCTATAATAAAAGTATCAGCACATAAAAGAAAAATCTTATACCAAGAAAAGTCGCTTTTGTATTTTTAAGATGATTGAGTTGCAGTAGAACATCAAGCAACTTTAACATAAACCTATGGATAATATAGACATTGTTCAATCTTTTGAAAAGAATAACAAAGTAAAATCACTAAATCAGTCTAGAGGAAAATCAATATTAATGAATCAGTGAAGGGAAAATCAGTGCAAAAACAGAAATCAGTCTAGATGAATGGAAAATCAAAGATTAAATCTTGTTGAAAACAAAGAAAATAAAGGAATTTCAGAAAAAAAAAGTATCATCTATAATGTCTATCAGGTAATTCAGATGCAAAATACCTTGTCCATTCCTTTTAGCTAAGCAAGGATGGATGATGATATGAGTAACCATGAACAAATAAAAAATGTGTTATTCTTGAACTATTTCTAGGCACTCTGGCCTACAGAATCTTTGCATGTCAGCTGCCAAATGCAACAAAAGGCAAAAGAATTGTGAAAAATAAGATGAACATGAAGACAACACAGTTAGATAATCCCACATTCAACATAAATATCATGTACTTCAAATAATGTAGAAACATGCTCACCATCCTTAACTTAGCAAGGATTATGGGACTAACTAATACAAGAGCACTCATATGCGACTGCTGAAATGGCTCAAAGATTATGGATGTCGGATGACAAAATAATTGAACTTCATTAAGAGAATTTTTTGTAACATTTAACTTCCCTTTTTCCTTTTTTTTAACCCAAAATTTTTCCTTTTAAATGTCCATTTATATAGAAATTAACTTAGTAGATCTAAAATATAATTAAAAAAAATACTTTTTTGCAGCTTCAAATTTTTCGACTGCTATTATCTCAGAAGAGCCCAATCCTATATTTCCCCTTCTCTCCTATATGGAGGAGATATCCTCATATGAGCCATCAGCTCTAAACTTGACTGTGGATTGCATCAATAGCATTTGATCTTGCAAAAAGCAACATCAAGGGGGGACATGTTGCATAGAGGCCACAAAAGGAAAATAATAGTCCAAAGTGGGTTATTTAAATGGCCTATTCATAGGTACTCTTGAGAGATTGACTAGGTCAAAATATGGTTTAGTGAGATGTGTATCAAGTGTAAGCTAAACAATATCAAGAGTGGTTAGATTATGCCTCTCAGACTCTATTGGATGATAGAGTCTGAGACACGACTCAACGATAGGATGAGTAAATAGATTTAAATAACTAAATGTTGTTCAATTTCACATTAGATAGTTGTCTTAGATGTCACTCCAACTATAGACCTTGCTTCTACAGAATATCAAAATTTCTAAATAAGCTTGCCATAAATTGGTCTCCAAATCAAATGCATTGGTCAAGGTATTAGAGCTTCAGTATGAATACCCAATTTATTGAAAGTTATTCCTGGACTATAGAAAAAGTAAAATAGAGATACCACATGCCTAAGAAGCGGATGCCTGCCATTGTTGTATTTCATGTACACAACTCATCTCCAAGTCAAGAACTTGATATTTCAAGATACAAATATGCTTGGCTATGTTTCATTAAATTTGGCAATTGCATTACCACTTAGAAATCAGTATATGTTGGAAGTAACATGTATAAATGAGGATGCACCAACTTTTTTGGAATTTAAGTGTGGATAAAAGAAATATCTTCCAATGACAATCCATGAGTTATAAATGTAATGCACCATTCAATTCCCAAGAAACAAATGCCATCAGATAAGAATAGTAAGACCAATCTATAATAAATATGACATCATGGAAGCAAAGAAATGCTTGAAGCATCAGAAAAGTGTGAAAATATCCCTATGACATAGAGAAAAGAGCAAAGTGCTAATTTGTAATAGAATATTCTATTATGTAGGATTTTTAACATAAGAAACTTATGCATAAAATAAATCATAATGGTATGCCATGATGTTTTTGACAATTATCACAACATAAAACTTATTTCCCAAATAATTTTTATTGGATGCCACTCCTTCCCTGTATCACATTACTCATCATACATTAGCAAAAGTAGGTGATCATAATGTTATTTATAGGCCTCATTGTCATAGTTATTATTTAGGCAAGTGAAAGACTAAATTTGATCACTCACTTTGTCGAGTATCTTAATCTGATCTTTTGGTTCTTACCCATGCCAAAAATTTGTTCCCAAAATAAAAGGACTTATCCATTTTATCGTGATAAATAATCAAAGCAAAATAACTATAATGAATACATGGAGACTGCTAGCATAAATGGAACTAGTAAACATTTTTCCACTTGATATTATAATAGACAGACAAGAATAAATAAAATCATGTCAACTGATTCATCCCATGCAAGAGTGTAATAATTTTGTATGCCCAAAATAAAGTAGCTCAGTTCAAACATGCCTCAATTTATTGTTTCTTAGAAAGAATAAAATAATATCAATCAAAAGACAGATTGTATTCCTCCATTTATAAGGATCATTGTGGTTGTAAAGCTTGTGTGAGTGTGAAGAGAGAGAGAAGACAAAGTTTGGCCACATGTGAACAAAATATTCTCAAGCTAGTGTCTAGTGATGGGTGGAAAGGACCTCATAAAGCAATTCATACATTTTCACATTATAATTGAGCACACAATTATGTATTTCTAGATGCAAACATACACATTAGGAAGAACATGTAATTGAAGTGAAATAACAATATGCACGACCTCAGGTGAAAATAAAACCATTCAAAAAAAATAAGCATATTGCATACAAATTTATTTATTACTTTGGTGTCTTCGGCCAATGATAGACGATAAAGAGATACATCACCATACTCTGCAAATACATGCAAGTTTCCAAATTAACTTATAAAATAAAGTGAAACAAAATCCTATTTGTGCTTTAGAAGTGCATCTAAAAGCAGCTTTAGAAGTAGGTAACTAACACCTACTCACCATTTGGTCATCAGAGAAAGATAGGATTGCAGTTTGACATAATTGCTGATTTCAAAAATAAAATTTCTTCATAAACTAATATGGATTTTTGAGTCCATATGTAAAGTAACATTGACTAACATGATGGCTGTTTGTTAGGAACTAAGGGATGCAAAAATCCAAAGAGACAATTTTGTTATTGTATGGGTGTGAATGACTAGTATATTTCTTGCAAGTGCTAATCTTATAGGAATAGTTGAAGTTAGTTAAAGGCATAGCAATGGTTCTATTAGTGGAGGATCTTTCATTAGATATTGAAACTTACAATCCCCAAACATTACACTGCTCATCCTAAAAGCAAAAAACTCACAACATATGTCATTTCGGGTGGTAGTATACAACATAACATATATCTTGCATGGTGCAGAGTCAATAAGAAATAAGGAGAGATATGGAAGAACTCACAGATTCTTATTAACTAGGAAGCGGAATACAATTTCAAAGTAAGACTTGAGTGATCTACTCGTGTCTTGCAACGAAGAGCAAGGGTTCCTTATATAGAGGAACCAGAGGACTTACGTCAGTGCTTACATAAACAGAGGCTGACGTAAGTGCTTACGCAAATGTGATAAGGATGCAGCATCTGCTTTTTCTACTTTACATACATATCGGACATGTAGGTAGCTTTACAGGTAACATGCACTAGCATATGCTTCTAGGGCTTTGCTTTAGCATGTGCAGTATGATTCGGTAGTTGGGAGGCATATTCACGACCCACGTAGATCAATAAGAGCATCTACGCTTTCACAACAGAAGTAGATCTAGTGAGAGCATCTACTTTATCGTCGTCGTCGCGCAGTTTCTCCACCGTGCTTCTGATGGTGCTAATTAAAGTTTAAAGTTGCCCATTTGTCTGACGGTGTCCGTCAAAAGCCTGCTAGCGGTGTTCAGCTACTGGTCAATTTGTACAGTGGCGGGGTACCAGCTTCCCCAAAAGTTATTGGTGGTGCTCAGCCGCTTGCATTCCTTAGTCTTGATTGCATGCATGGCGCTGAGCTGTTGCAAGGCTTTGGTTGCCTTTAGTGTAGCCTCCTGCTGCATGCTGTGGATGTCCAATCTGATGGCATCGTGGATGTCCAGGGGCATGGGGAGACTTCCCGAGAGCCGCACAAGCTGCTCGTACTGGTCAATGATTCATGCAGCATTCTCAGTATCTAGGCTAGTTGGTCACGGGCCCGGGTGTTGGGAGCAACCTTCTCTTCGTGTAACGCCAGGGCTGCCAGTTCCAGAGTGGTGAGATCCTGATCCGCTGGCCATCCTGCATACACTAAACAAGTGATTAGTCAGGAGAGGGCGTCAGCGAGTTGGTTGTCTCCTCCCTCAATGTGCTCAAAAGAGACGGGAATGCCAATTCCTGTAATAGAGTCTGTAAAAGCAATCTAGCGAACACGGGAAGGCTTGTTGGTAGGTGTTGTGTTGAAGAAGCTGATTATGGCTTGATAATCTATCCGAATAGTCAAATCTTGCTGATCAAGATAATAGATCTTGAGGGCTTCAAGGGAATTCATCACAGCATAGATTTCCGCATCAATGGTAGACTTTGGTGGATTGAATTTTCCACTTGCATAAGCACAGATTCTCTTAGTTGAACGGGGGTCATATTTGTACTTCTTCCACTTGCAAATGCCCCCCCAACCTTCCATGCAGCCATCCATTTCCAGGAGGATATAACTCCCTTCAGGTGGTACTTCGAGGTCAGGTAGCTCTTGGATGAGCTATTTGATTTTGCTGATTAAGGCCTAGTCCTACCGGTTCCATTGCCTTTCCCCTGTAGGGCTTGTTTTGGCATACAAGGGAGCCAATAATTTTCCCAAATTGGGAATATAATTTCGGGCATAATTTAAGATACCTAACCAAGATTTGAGCCCTTTTAGTGTTGTCAGCTCTTGCTCCCTGAATTCTGTGATCTTCTTGATAATGTGGGGCTGCAGCTTGATCTTTTGGCTGCCAATTATGGCCCCCAAGAATTCAATTTCCGGGATAGCAATCTACATTTTGGATGGGCTTAAGACTAGCCCATGCTTCTGGCATATGTCCAGCATTATCTCTAAGTGCTTTGCATGCTCACCAAGAGTCTCTGAAAACACCAGGATATCATCAATATAGACAGCAATGAAGGATTCCGTACCTCTGAAACATTCATCCATCTTTCGTTGAAAAATGGCTGGCGCATTTTTGAGTCCGAATGGCATAACAAGCCATTCGAAGAGTCCCTCTGGTACCCAGAAGGCAGTCCATTCCACAGAGTCTAGATGCATTGCTACTTGATGAAAGCCGCTCTTCAAGTCGAACTTAGAGTAAATCTAGCTTTTCCCAACTCGTTGTAGGATGGTGTTGATGCTGGGCAAGCTGTATTGGTCTTTATTAGTGATATCATTCAATCGACGATAGTTAAAGACCATGCGCTCCTTGCCTTTAATTTCCTTGCCAGTGTTGGGATCAATACTAGTACCAGAATTAACGATCATCGC
Organism: Trichopus zeylanicus subsp. travancoricus; assembly: GCA_005019695.1. Classification (NCBI taxonomy): domain Eukaryota; kingdom Viridiplantae; phylum Streptophyta; class Magnoliopsida; order Dioscoreales; family Dioscoreaceae; genus Trichopus; species Trichopus zeylanicus. Next base: position 25,590 of record RXID01020775.1, on the reverse strand, counting down.
CATAGTTCTATGTCGGCTTTTGCTAGGTCAGATGACCTTTAGGCTTAATAGAGCTTGTGTGTGTCTTTTGAAGGCGTCATGCATCTGCGGTGTAAGGTGCTTTTGCGGCCGATCCTCGATCGTGAAATCTAGATTTTTAATATCCAGCTTACATAGGACTTTGTTTCGGGCCTAATGTTGTAGAGGGTTGTCTCCGATGAACCCTGCTTCCTTCAACCGCTGAAGTAATGGGCTGAACTGTTCGAGGAACTTGGGCTGACTTTCGCCTACGTTGTAATACACTAGCTCCTGAACTTGAAGGTAGTCGTCCTCTTCGAGCTCCATTTCTTCTACAGCCGCCGCAACAGGAGGCGTCGGTTGAGTGTGAATTGCAGTAATATTTTTATAGAAGGTTATCGTATTTCCTTCTATGCGAACGCCTCCTTGCATAGCGTGGATGAAGTTACATCCGAGGATCATTTGAATTTCTTCACCCAGCTTGAGCGGGAAAGCATAAGTGTATGGAATCCAGAAGGAGTTTTCTCCAATGATCATTCGTCCTCCCTTCAGCTTCATATTGGCGGTTGTTTTGGAATTAATGCCGCTGAAGTGGACTATATAGGGATTCCTTTCCACTGCATTCTCCGGAATAGTCCCTTGGTCAATGCAACAAGTGGTAGCGCCTATATCAAGAATAGCACGTACCTGAAAGGTTTTGACACTTGGAATGTCCAATTCCACCAGGAGGTTAAACAGCATATTTTTTGCCTTTCTTGGCTGGGCTACTTCGTTCGTTGCCGCGGAGAGAACCTTTTGTGTCTCATCTGTGAGCAGGACATGTGTTTCCTGTACTTCCTCTTCCTCAGTGCTTTGCTGTCTCGGCTCCTTCCTTGCCCTGAGTAAGGCTTCATTTTCCTGCTTGAGGTAATAGTTTTCCAGTTATAGCCGTTCATTTTCAAACTTTCACTCCTCTGCTGCGAGGCATCTTTGCCTCCATTCAGCAGCGAGAGCGACCGTGGCTTCGGCCTCTCTTTTGAGTTTGGTGATTTCCGCCGTGCACCAGGTAATATACTCCTGTTGCTCCTGTAACAGATTGCGATGGTCATATTGTACAGGTAGAGTTTGAGCAACCTGTACCTTGGTGTCGAAATAGTGTGGTCCACAGAGTCCACATGCTGTAATTTGGCAAAGTGGGCAATGAATTCGGCATTTTTTCATTGTTGCTCATTTGCAGCAGTAGCAAGTTTGGTATTCTACGGATATCTCCTCATTGAACTCCCAGGTGTGCCGACAGTCATACTGCTGCTTCGCGATGCGCACCATGGGCTAGTATCCCCCATATTTGCCAATCCAGTACGTGTGATCGATCTCCTGGAAGACATATAAATGCTCTTGAAGGTGAAGAGTATGGATACCATGGAGGAGGTCATCCTGGTTTTCTTCCCCTTCCAAGATGCTGTAGATTGCGTCACTTTGTTCTTCCCCTTCATGAACAGAGATGATATTGAAATCGTCGGGAAGGTTCAGCTGCTCGAACATGGCCACCCGTTTGACGTTGCGCCGGTCATTGGGGCATTCTAGGGCAAAGTGGCCCTCCTCACCGCAGAGGAAGCACTTGCACCGTTTGTTCCTGATCAAGTGCTTCTGCTTCTCAATGTGAGCATAAGAGTTGTGAGGCTTACCCTTGTAGGTTGTTGATCGACGGATACCATATCGCTTCTCTTGCCGCTGGTAGTACCCTGGAATGGGTATGTTGCTGCAGAATGAGAGGCCCTTAAGGGCTCGTCTGAAGGCAGCATCTTTGCATTCATTTTTCAGATAGCGGTACGCGAAGAGGATCCTTGGGATGACACCAATAGTGTTTCCTTGGTATTTTGCTTCGAAAGCCTGCTTGATCTGTTGCCCTAAGTCACCAGGCATTTTGGACCAGAATTTTTCGGAAAGTTCTGGGCTTGTGAACATGCGCCCAGTCTTTGCTGCAAGCTTTAAGTAATCATTCATAAACTGAATAATATGTTTTAAATTATCACAGGATAATCTCTCAAGGTCTCTGTACGCCTCCTCCTGCATCAGGGTGGAACCTTGGTAAGGATCTTCAAGAATGAAAACCCGCCAGAGCTGGGAAAGGATGTTCTGGGTGCCCTCACGGCCTTCAGCAGAGTGTAACAAATGCTGGTATTCCTCAGGAAAGGCCATACGCCATTGTATCTATGTTAGCTTCTCAGCCTCTCCCAGGAGATTTTCAATAAACTCAGCCCTATCAGCCGGATTAGAGAAATTCTGCAAGGACACTAGATTTTTAGTAATTCCTTCCCAGCGAAGAAATACCTCATTGAACATCCCTAATTGCGTTGGGATGGTAAGGATAGCCCCGGTTTGATTCTAGGCCGAGGGTAGGTTCCACCATTCAGATAAATCCTTAGTTTTGAACTTCATCCCTGCTGGAGTATATCCTTCATATGCCGGTCTGCTCGGGCCGCTGCTCGAGCCGGGCTCTATACTTCATGCTGGTGGATAGCTCGGTGGCCCCATAACAGCATCTTGCGAGGGCCTGTAAGAGGAGACAACTGACTGGGTGGTGGTATAGAGTTGCTCTGTCAGCTTTCGTAATTGGGGGTAATCAAACTCCCAATTGTCTTCACATCCGATGGCAATGGTCACCTCATGAGCATAATCAAAAGATAAAGTGGAAGATTTACAAAAGTCATCATTACCCGTCCCGTCGCCTGCAGGCGCAAAAGGGTTAATGAACTCTTCTTCGAGTGGTGCCATAACGGGGTAAGGAAGTTCCCCGGGAATATAATCTTCATTGAGGGTGACAAAATCATCCGCCAGATTAGCATCAGCAGGGGAGAGGCTACTGTCTTCCTGTGGGAGCAATTTGGGAAGAATATTATGAAACCTTTGCCTGGCCTCCCCTATTGCTGGATCATCGTGAGTGAGGACCGCCAATGTATGTGATGTCCTCAACTCCTCTTCATCAGTCTGAGTTTCTGTGTCGAGCTCATTGTAGTGGGGTGGTTTCGCCAGTGGTGCTGCAACGTAATCGCGGAAGCTAAGAGAGATGCGTCCGTCAATTAGGTTATGGCTGTTTACCTCAGTCAGCTACATAGGGCTACTGATCAGCGTAGGCCTGATGAGCCAGTTAAGGCCTTGCAGAGCCGTTGTGGAGTACCAGCGTCCTGGTAGGGCACGGACGCCATGGCTGGTCAAGTAGTCGACCACCCCCTGGACCTCATAGGCGAAACCAACGTTTGGAGTGTTGGAGAGTCGCCCAACTAGGCCCCTAGTAACCAGAAGATTCGCCTCACCATTGCTCCATTGGTCATTGCCTCGAGTAAGAATCGAGACTTGAACGTTCCTAAAGAAATCACCAACTGTTATTATAAGATTAGGGATCACATATACCAGTTGGCTGCCTTGTGTGAGGTCAATTTCAATTGTGGCGATGAGTGATTGGTCGCCGGCCCATCTGTTGTCGTGGAAGACAATTAGGGCCATCGTGCCCTCCGCTTGTCGATGCAATATCTGCACCCTTACTTGCAGGATCCCCAGGTGGATGTACTGCATATGACTTCTTTGCAATTGATGGTAGCTTTCCTCCTGGATGAAAGCTCTGTCCTGTTGGTTGCCATCTGTGCACAGGATGGCTTCCTCACTTCGATGTACATAGACGCGATGGTGAGTATCATCCCGCCTAGAGTGATATAAGACCTCAGCAAGAACAAGTGAAGCTCGTTCCCGCATGGAGAGCTGTAATTGAGCCTGGGGGTCAATTTGTTGCTCCAGAGTTTGTTGCATAGAGCTTCCCCCTACTAGCTTTTGCCCAAGCCGCTTTGCTGCTTGCTGGACATTATGTAGGCATCGTTGAGCTCGTCGATAGTCCTGGATCTGATCTTCAAACAGGGGATTCGACATAGACGGTATGTCCTAGATGGATCTGGACGCCATGCTCCTCAAGAGGCCTTTTGCTTCTCTTCTTTAAAAATCTTCAGAGGGTCAGTGAAAACCAATAGCTGCCCCCTTTTTTCCTTCGGTTTTTCAGCTGGTCCTAGGGTAAGCCCCTGTAGCTTTTCAATCAGTGAGTTAGGCAAAGAGGTTGACGTCTTACCTAGGCAGTTATGCTCAAGAATAGTCTTGAGATCTGCCCGAATATCCTTCAAAGACTCGGCTACCTGCACCAAGAGTTGCAGCTGGGTGTTATTTTGTTTGATAAGTGCTTGAATTCCTGAGGTCGGCCCCTGGAATTCACTTGGCCTAACAAATCCCAAGGCTGGTGCCTCAATTTGCTTAGTTGCAGCAACAGATTCTTTGTAAGAATGCGTCCCCTTGGTCAGGACGTAATTGCACATGAACTGGTCCACTGCTCAATTTGGTTGAGCAGTCTTTTGACCTGTTCAAGCTTTTCAGTGAGGCTTGTTGTTATTTGGAGTGCCTCATTCTCCAGCAGTCTTGGCTGTGCCGCAAGATCCCGAAGAGCCTGCCTGGTTAGTGGTTTGTTATCAAGAAAAACAGTAGTAAAGTTTTTCAAGGCAGTTTCAAGTTGAGAGATCTTGGCTTCAAGGACCTGACACTTCTCAAGAATAGTTTTGAAATGTTTCAGATGAACTCTAGATGACAAACAAGTTTGATCATAAACAACGGCTAGGTTATGGGCTAACTGATGATTAGAAACTGTGGTGGTGGAAGCGAGATCAAGGTACTCTAGGTTTGGGGTATGAAACTTGGTATACCATTCCTGAATTGCTTACTCCCATCTCTCAGACATTTATATTTCTTTAGTTTTATCAATCCAGATGTGATTATTCCCCTGGGGTTCAACTAATTTAGGCTTGCCATTGGTCTTATAGCACCACATTGCGACTTACAGCCAACCTCGGCCCTAACCTTAGCTTTACCCAGTGGTATTCCCGCATCCAAAAACTGGTATTATAAAGACAATATATATGTTCTAAGAATGGAGTCATGCAAAATAAGAATGATCTTACCAGCTTCAGGGACCCTTCCTTTGGAGCACCTTGTCTCAGCGGTTTACGCTACCATAGCCATATCTTGCTCAGGCTCTGATACCAGGGTAGTATACAACATAGAGAAAGAACCTAATGTATACTTTTGCATAAAATTAGAAATAATAACTGAAGAGGCTTCTTATGATGGGAAGCCAATACATAGCAAACAGAACTATTTCATCAAAAGATTCACTAAAAGCAAATAGAACAAAATAAATAAATGAAATAAGTATATTTAGGAGCATGAAGACAACATACATAATTGTGAATTTCATATATTTTAAATAAATGGTATTAAACAAGAAAGATCAGAGCATCTTGATCATTGCAAAAAAAGAAAAGGGAAGATGTTATACATGAGCTCATCAGATACAACACATAGAAGCATATATTTCCATAAATCAGGTCTAGAATAGAACTATAGCCCAAGGCCACCCCTAAATTTTCTAGTAATATAGCGAAAAATGCTTGTTATTATCCCATTTGTATTTGTGATATGGCTTATAGGATACAACTAGGAAAGAAGTTTGAGATCAATTTTGTAAGAGCAAATTGCAAATTGCAAAAAACATTAGCTAGTTAGACTCAAGATATAGAACTCGAACCCTAACCCAAAACACCAAAATTGTTCCAAATCTTGCACCCCTATGAAACATTCTAGCAAGTCTCTTGAATTGTAATAACTAGAAACTGAGATAAATCCTTCATCTTGTCTATAGATCCGAGAATGAGACCCTAACCTCTCTGACCCTAAATTTAGAAAAAAGAATGAAGCAAAAAAAAATCAAGAAACAAAGTACCTTTAAGGAGAAAGTCAAGAGAGCCGCAATGAACCTTGCCACCGAAATGGCCATCAGAGATCCCCTTCCCCAGAAACTTGCCTAGAAAATAAGAAAAATTTGAAGAATTCAAGGACAAATTTTTTGCAAATTCTAGACATGTCAAATGAACAGTGCCAGCATGGCTCGTTTGACTGGGCCTGATATGACCTATGAAAAAAAATAGGCGCTAAGCACCACCTGTGACCCATAGGTGCTTGACCCTTTTTTCAAAAATTATATATATATATATATATATATATATATATATATAGTAATGAATTATAACTTAGTTGGTTAAGATTTTTGAGTTTTTCTCCAATGACTAGAGTTCAATTTTAGAGTAAAAGCCTTAGTTCTCGTAAACAAGTAAGCGGAGATAGGAGAGGAAATGAGCCACTTGGAGGAGCTGGTATGCGCAACTCATTGATATTTATAGTTTTGGAATTTTCAGACTGAACGTCAGAAATAAAGTCTATTTTTTATTCAGAGATAGAGATCGTTTTTGAGTTTTTGTTTGGAAATAATCAAGTCCTTAGAGATATTTATGGTAGTGCCACAGATGCGAGGTGGTAAGCACGAATTTGTGTGTTTGATGCATCAAAGACTCAAAACCCCATTTGGTAATGGAGTAGGATCAGGATTAATTCATAACTAGATTAGTATCCAAACACCAAAAACATAGTTAGACTAATATTTTATAATTTTTTGCTTCAAAAAACTAATTTAGCATAATATTCTTACCATAATTTAAATACCAAAAAATCAAGTGATATATATGAGGGTAACATGGTCCATAATAATTTTATAAAAAAGATAATCAGACTAGCATTTAAATGTCAAACAAATAGTCAAATTATCTTTTTGTACTTTATCTCTAATCTTAGTTTTGGTCTTGGTCTTGATCTATTACCAACAAGCCCCAAATGATCGATTTGGTTTGAAATTAGAACTAAAGATAGTTTGATTAAAAAAGTAAATTTTTATAAAATTAAAATTAATTATTTTAATTTGCTTATAAATTAAATTATTGTAAAAAATTAATTAATTTTGTCAAAATTAAATTATTATTAGGTTAATTTTGATAAAAAATAGTGTAGAAAAACATTTTATTATTTTTTGATTAGAATATTTTAAATCTAAAGTTACCAATTTGAGTTTACGGGTCGGGTTCAAGTGAGGTCAACCATATAATATTATACTAAACGAATCAATTTGAATCGGACTCGTTTATTAAATGAGTCAATTTTCTGAACCAGAACTCAACCTGATTTTTAAGTAAATAGTTTGATTTGATCCAAATTAATCCATTTATTAAATAGATCGAGTTTGAGTTATAATCCAATTTAGTCTGAATTGACATATGTAATTAAACAAGTCATAATTTGACCTGATTTGAAGTGATCCGATTAGCCTAAATCAATTCAAATTGATCCAAATTGACCCAAGTCAATTCGACATGTTTAAGTAACATTAATAATTTTAATATATTTTAAATAATTCAAATAATAATATTATTAAAAACTAATTATAATAATATAATACTTAATTTATAAATAATAATTTTAAAAATTACTAAAAATATATTGTAAAATAAAATATTAAATAATTTTAATTGACTTAATTAATAAATAGGTTGATCCAATCTGACTCAACTCATCTATGATCTAAAAAATAAATAGATTAATTAGATCATAAAGGGATTACATGGATTGGCCCAATTACGATTTGAATTTTTTAAGTCAAAATGGGTCAATTCGATTATGACCCAAACACAATTATAATAAATCTGAACCCATCTAATTCAGATTAGGTTTGAATCAAATTAATAGGTCAGTTCATATATTATTAGGTTTACTTAAATCATCTCAAACTAAATATCCCAAATAGATCAAATTTGTGTAAGCCGAATCGGAACCAAAATCCAAAAATGATCTAGACTAGTTTCTAAAGCCAAGGGTGTTGGATTTTTGGATGAAGTTAAGTGTTCTATCTCAACACTTGTGGGTCTTGGTTTTTTTTTTATAGGTCCAGTGGCATGTAAAATAAGTTTGGATGAAAGTAAATGCTCGACAAGCACTCAATCTCTCATGCACACTGCCTCAATTTTGGGTTTTTATACATTTGTTAGCATGCCATAGTAGTCCATGTGATGGTAACTAGCTCTATCTCAAGCTCATTTTTTCAATTTTTTTTTTGCAGGTTTGTTACTGAGTAAAACTAATTCGGTAGGATGCAATTGAAGGTAAATGATCTTTTCTTAGCCTGTCTCATTTTGTTTTTTGTCAATCAATGGCTATATGTCGTAAGTTTGGGTGAAGCTAAATGCTCTTTTCAAAGCTCATGGTCTCAGTTTGGGTTTTTCTTAGATCTAGTGCTACACAACACATGGATGAAATTATGTGCTCAATGTCAAAGCTCATATTCTATGTTTGACATTTTGCAGGTATGGTGCCATGCAAAACGAGTTTAAATGAAGGTAACCATTCTCTCTTGCAAGCTCATTGTCTCAATTTTGGATTTTTGTAGGTCTATTTGGCATGCCACAAGCGTCAAAGTAAAGGTAAGTGGTTCTATCTCATGTTGATATTATGAAGGTAACCATTCTCTCTTGCAAGCTCATTGTCTCAATTTTGGATTTTTGTAGGTCTATTTGGCATGCCACAAGAGTCAAAGTGAAGGTAAGTGGTTCTATCTCATGCTAATATTCTTAATTTGGTATTTTTTTGGGTCCATTGCTAATTCAAACTACTTTGGTGAGGGTAAGTTTTCTATTACATTTTTTATGGTTTTAGCTTACTTATTTTTTTTAGCTCCATTGCCACATAAAAAGATTTTGGGTGAATACAATTGAAGATAAGCATTCTATCTCAAGGTTTTTTTTTATTTTGCTTTTTTGAGTGTTGTTGGCCACACAACACAATTTTGGGTAAGTGCCCTATCTCACCCTCCAAGTCTCATTTTAGTTTTTTGTAGGATGATGACCACCAAACTTCAGGTTGGATTTAGGTTAGTGTTATGTATTTCTCAACACTTGTGGGTCTCTAAAGTCTTAACATGAGCTTAAAGTTTTGTAGGTCCATATCCATGCAACACAAGTTTGGAAAAATTTTAGCACTCTTATCTCTAAAGTTCGTTGCCTTAGCTTTGGTTTTTTGAAAATTCATTGCTACATTGCATGAGTCCAGATGAAAGTAAGTGGCTCAATCTCAAGCTCAAGTTTTTTTTTGTTGGTTGCAGGTTTGTTGCCACACAAAACAAATTTGGATGAGGGTAAGTTTTCTAACTTGAAACACATGGTTTCAATCTAGTTGTTTTATGGATCAATTGCCACATAGCATAATTTCGAATGAAGGCAATTCAAGGCAAATATCTATTCTAGTAATATTGTTCTCTTGATTTTTCTTAACCTTACCCATTAAGTATAGGTATATTTTAGTTATTCTTTTAATCTCATTGTTATCTTGATTTTTATTGACCTTATTTGGTATAAGTATTAGTGTCATTCATTATGGTTCTTTCATACAAGGGTAGAGCATTTCAGCATAATGCGTAATTTTCAAAGACAGGAAAATGATTTGTCGCTGGTTGGTATTGAGGTATTGGTAAACATTTGGATCTAGACTTTGATGTATAGCATTCTTTGTTGTTAAGGGTGTGAAAATGGACTGATTAGAACAAAGAAATGGTTATTCTAGTAAAAATAATTTAATAATTTTTATCGTGCATATTTTGCATATTTGGAGTGAAAAATAGAGTTTAAATCGCTACCTTAGACAAATTTGGTATCTACATTGTGTTCTAAGGATAATACATCATTTATTATATAATTTGCTCTTTCAAATCATTTTATACCAAACATAATTTTTTGAACAACAATTTGGTGTTGTGTTTGAATACATATTGTTAAGTTTTAGTTTCTAATTATATCTCTTTGTTGAATTTAAAGGAATTATAGGTCTGAATTCTATTCTTAGGAAAGAGTATCTACCTTGGAGTGATGTTATGTCACAGCATTAGATTATTGGGTTTGATTATTGATTTGTATGTGGCCTTAGTAAATGAAATATTTGGTGATTACTAGTTCAATGAACTTCAAATGCATTTGGAGGTTTTAATATTACCTTGAAGGTTTTTTGAAACATGGTTTATTGCATAACGTCCTCCATTTGTACCATAAAATATTTTGTTATTTGGGACTTGGGAAGCAACTGCTAGTGCTTGTAGCCTATTGTTAATGGAGTTGCATTCAATTTTTTTGAATTGGTTTCTTTAGGATGTAATATTCCCATTAGATATGCTACTTCATTTTCAACAGGTCATATTTGGAATCGTTAAGATCTCTAACAAGGCTTTCTTACTAGGTGTGAATCCAACTGTCAAATGTCATTGTTTGAGACTTTTATGCATAATTATTTTTGTTTAGATTAATTATAAGTAGTTGGCCTGCAAGTTTACTTTTAAATGATTTTCCAGGAAGAATATTGCAAACCCACTAGCTGCTGCAATATAATAAGATATTTGGTTTGTCTTGTTGTTCCTTGCTTTAACTACATCTATTGGTTGTTTGATAAATTTTATGGGATCTGTTGTTACTTGGGGACTATGAGTTCTATCAGTTTGTATCTGATTATGATATCTGTTATGTTGGTTGTTGAATATCTATTTTAAGCTCAACAGTATAGCCCAACAAATGACTACAAATTTTGATTGGCACTTGTGAAGTTTATTGTCTTCTGATTTCTTCTTTTTTTGTCCTTTTTAAATTTATTTGTTTCTCCAGAAATTGAAGTGTTGGCCACTAAATGGCTGACCTTTTGATAGAGAGTTATTGGATCTAACCAAATACGATCTCCTTTTATTGTAATTTTCTGTTGTGTTTGGGAAAATTTTTTGACTAATGAGCTTTTTTAAGTAGGCATAATGGGACAATGCAGTAATTTTATTGTAGGTGATTTATAGATGACATCCAATTTCTTTTGGTACTAGGGTGGTGGCTACCTAAAGGGACTCATGCATTGACAATTTGTGAATAATTGAATCCTTGTGTAGTTGAGATTATTTTTATTACTTTTTGATCTTTGTTATATAATTGCTTGGTACTTTGTGTTCCATTGTATATTATGGTGTCAAGTTTGTGTGGATATAATGTTTGATTCTATAGGCTAGTTTGCATTTTTTTCCTTATTATGTTGTCAAACTGACTAGATAACAAAATGTATAGTTATTTCATGACTTAACAAATTCTATCTCTACCTTGTTTCTTGCTTACTATTGCAAAACTGATTATAAGTTTCATTATGGTGTTGAACTTTTTGCAATAATGCTTGTAATGTTTAAAATTTTCTTTGGGTGATTTGTATAGAATGTTTTGAGTGAAGTTATTCGTGAGATTTATCTAGAATTCCTTATTTGTGATGATCTGTGTAGGTCAGGAGTAGGAGAAATCATAAGTAAATTTTTTATTGATTTGTTGCTATCAAGTAGTTCTTATTTCTTGTTCTTTGATTTTCTTGATATCCTCCTGTGCACTCCGTTGTGCTTTTCTAGCTATTGTTTGTTATGATTCCTGATAAATTTGAAGTAAGGTTTAATTATTTTAGCAAAATATTGCAAGTGGACTATGACCAGGTTTGTATTCACTTGGTATGCATCATAAATGGATGAGCTTTTTTAAGTTGAATATGATTGCTTAGGATGGTTGTAGTTTGTTGATGTCGAAGTGATAACATCTTACATAGTGTGTGAGAAACATACTTATTCAAATGGATATTTTAGACAAACATGCCTTAAATGTAATTGTACACTAAATTTGCCCTAGAACATGAGTTGTGAACATGGCATAAGTTTGGATAAATCTTAAATTCATGATTTAAGTTTGATATGTGCTATTCCATTCTTGATGTGTCAAATTTGGAGTCCTTGAGTTTTCTAAGTAGGGCTTTCTTGCTAGATTGATGTCTAATTGTTATCGATTGTCATGTGTATGATTTTCTAGGAAAGCAAATTGCAAAACCATTGGTGACAATAATATGATATTATCTCTGATTTGATTTTTTGTTCCTTTCTCTAAATGCATATGTTATTTGTTTTACAGATGCAACAAGTTACTATCAAAGTTTCTTGTAGTTATGATTTCTATCATATTGGTTGTTAAATGTCTATAGAAGTTCACAACTTGATTAGTGGCTACATATTTTTATTGGTACTTACCCTTCTCATGCATATCAAAAGTCAAAATCATTTCATCTCATACATAGTAACATATGGGGTCCAGCTTGTCATACTACTCTCACAGGTTCTAGATTGTTCATCGCATTTATTGATGATTATACATGAGTGTGTTGGGTTTATTTCGTGAAAGAAAAACTAGAAGCCAATACCATTGTTAAACAGTTTGATAAACATGTCTCAAATGTCTATCAAACCAATATCCAAATTTGAGAACTGATAATGGGAGAGAGTACTTCACAAATGACCTAACGCAATACCTAAAAGACAATGGAGTGTTCTACCAAAGTTCATGTACATATACTCCCCAATAAAATGGAGTGGCAGAGAGAAAAAAATTAGCACTTACTCGAGGTGGCCAAATCCCTTATGTTCACTAGTCATGTTTCAAATTCTTTATAGAGGGAAAGCAATCCTAATCACAACCTATCTCATAAATAGAGTCTCATCGAGAACCTTAAGCCTTCAAGCCCTAATAAATTGTCTTCTTGATACTCATTCCTGTGTTCACCTCCTTAATTTCCTTTCTCCCAGAGTCTCTGGTTGTATTACATATGATCATTCTCCACGTAAGCATAAACTCGATTCTAAAGCAATCAAATGTGTTTTTGTTGGTTACTCATCCTCTCAAAAGGGATATAAATGCTTCTATCCTTCTTCCATGAAGATCGTTATTTCTTATGATATCACTTTTTTGAGGATCAAATATTTAATCCCAACAATCCTCTTCACAGGGAGAAAATGAGTGAAAAAAACCATTGGGATCCATCTATTTTCTTCCCATGTCAATTTTAGCTGAATCACTCGAGTCACGACTTGTACTCAACATCCCATTGCACGATAGTTACCTTACTCCAACTTGTCTCATCAATACAGAAAATTTATAGCCAATCTTGACAGTGTAGAGATTCCAAAAAAAGTTCAGAAAACCCTACAGAATCTGATCTGAAAAATGGAAATAGAAGAAGAAATGAAAGTTCTCCGCAATAATGACATATGGAAAGTTGTTGGTCTTCCTCAAGGGAAGAAAGTTGTGGGATATAAGTAGATATTTATCGTAAAGTTCAAGACAGATGGAGAGATAGAGAGGCATAAAGCTTGATTGATGACTCAAGGTTATACTCAGACCTATGGCATTGACTAAGAGGAGATTTTTGCTCCTGTTGCAAAAATGAACTCAATCAAAGTATTATTATCTATTGTTGTTAATCTTGATTGGGAACTTTATCAGATGTATGTGAAAAATATTTTTTTGAATGGCAATATAGAAAAAGAAGTCTTTATAAATTTGTCACTTAATTTTGAGATAGAGGACAACAAAGTGTGCAGATTTAAGAAATTATTATATGGATTGAAACAATCTCTTAGAGCATGGTTTTGTAGATTCAGCACAACTTTGAATAGTTTTGGATACATCCAAGGGCAGGACAATCATACAATCTTTGTAAAAGAGTCTCCAGAGGGAAAAAAAAAAGTTCATTTTATTGTCTATATGAATAATATTATGGTTACAGGTAATGATCAAGCTGAAATTGTAGAACCGAAGGCCCAACTGAAAAATGAATTCCAAGTCAAGGATCTTGGACTTCTGAAATACTTTCTTGGTATGGAAATTGCTAGGAGCAAATAAGGAATATTTGTCACTCAAAGAAAATATGTCTTTGATTTACTAAAGGAGATATAGGAAAGCTGGGTTGTAAATAGGCTAGTACTCCAACGGGACGAAATTAGAAAGAAAGAATTACAAAAGATGATCCTCAAAATAATTGTGAGCAATATCAGCATTTAGTAGGAAAATTGATCTACATCTCACTCACAAGGTCAGATATCGCCTTCAGTATGAGCTTAATTAGTCAATTTATACATTCTCCTACAACTCAGCATTTGGAAGCAGCAAATCATGTACTCCGATATTTAAAGTGGTCTCTAGGAAAAGGACTTTTGTTCAGAAAGGGTAATTCACAAGTAGATAGATTTGTAAATGTATATTGGGCTAGCTAAGTGGATGATAGTAAATCTACAACCGAGTACTGTGTGAGGCTATGGGGGAATATTGTCACATGGAGGAGCAAGAAACAATTCATGGTTGACAGGAGCAGGGCAGAAGCATAGTACTAGGAAATTGCACAACGGACTTGTGAGCTCATTTGGATCAAAAGACTCATGAAGAATCTAAAGATGACCTATACTAGTCTTAAAAAAACTCTACAGTGTAGTAAGTCTGCAATCAGTATTGTGCACAACCTCATTCAACATAACTGGATGAAACATGTTCAAATAGACAGAAACTTCATCAAGCACTAAATAGACTCAAGAACAATCAACCTCATCTATATTCCCATAAAAGAATAGGAAGTTGACATTCTCATGAAGACATTATCAAAACCGAGCTTTGGGTCATTAGTTGGTAAGCTAGGAATAATAGATATCAATTCACTATCTTGAGAGAGTGTTGGAAAGTCAAATAAAATCTCAGTTAATGGGAATTATTTTTAGTGTTTTTATTTATTTTCTCTAGAGTCAATATTTTATTTTCATTTTCTTCTTATAATTTAGAAGTCTATTTTTGGTGTTTCTATTTTAGTTTCCAAGAAAGAAGAATCAGATCATTCCTATAAACTGATGTAATTAGCCATTTATAAAAAATAATTTATTCACCTCTTTGTTTAGAAATCCTAGATAAATTTCATGAATAACTTCATCTAAGCTCATTCCTATAAACTGATGTAATTAGCCATTTATAAAAAATAATTTATTCACCTCTTTGTTTAGAAATCCTAGATAAATTTCATGAATAACTTCATCTAATACATTCTAAGCAGATTACCTAAGGAAAATTCTACACATCATAAGATTTATTGCAAAAAGTTTAACACCAAAATGAAACTATAATCAGTTCTTTAATAATAACAAGCACAAAAATGAAGGAAGAGCTAAAATTTGTAAGTCATAAAATAATATTTATTTGGTTATCTACAGCAAATTTGACTACATAATAAGAATTGTTGCAAACCAATTTATAGGATCAAATATTTCATCTACACAAACTTGATACCACATTATATAAGGAAACACACAGGTAACAAGAAATTATAAAACAATGATAAGAAAAAAGAAAAGCACACCTTCCTGAGAATCCAATTGATCTACAGAAATCCAAAATTGAAGTAAAAAACTTTAGAGATAGAGCACTTACCTTCATCTAAATTTGTGTTGCATCGCAATGGACCAACCAAAACCCAAATTGAGACCTTGAGTTTTGAGATAGAGCACAATTACATGAAAATAAAATCATGTTGTGTGGTCATCAACCTACAAAAGATCAAATCATGAGACCAATTGGTTAAAATACAACACTTACTTTTAATTGTCTTCTTCTGAAATAATATTATGCAGCAATGGACATACAAAATAAGTGAACTAAAACCTACACAAGATAGAAAAATTACCTTCATCTAAATCTATTTCACATGGCAATACACCTATAAAGAACCAAATTGAGACCATGAGCTTGTAATAGAGTCACTTAATAAAGGGCATGAAAGTATAATATCCAAAAGTTGCAAAAACAAGCAACTAAGTTGTTCAAAAGTAACCCATAAGATATTTGATATGTCTTGTTGTTCCTTGCTTTAACTACGTCTATTGGTTGATTGATAAATCTTATGGGATCTATTGTTACTTGGGGACTATGAGTTCTATCAGTTTGTATCTAATTGTGATATCTGTCATGTTGGTTGTTGAATAGAGTATTTTAAGTTCAGTAGCACAGCCCAATAAATGACTACAAATTTTGATAGGCACTTGTGAAATTTATTGTCTTCTGATTTCTTCATTTTTTGTCCTTTTTACATTTATTTGTTTCTCTAGAAATTGAAGCGTTGGCCACTAAATGGTTGACCTTTTGATAGAGAATTATTGGATCTAGCTGGATATAATCTCTTTTATTGTAATTTTTTGTTGCGTTTGGGAAAATTTTTTGACTAATGAGCTTTTTTAGGAAGGTTGATTGTTGATGGGACAATGCAGTAATTTTGTTGTAGGTGATTTGTAGATGACATCCGATTTCTTTTGGTACTAGCGTGGTGGCTACCTAAACGGACTTGTGCATTGACAATTTGTGAATAATTGAATCCTCGGGTAGTTGAGATTATTTTTATTACCTTTTGATCTTTTCTTATAATTGCTTAGTACTTTGTGTTTTGTGTATATTGTGGTGTCAAGTTTGTGTCAATATGATGTTTGATTTTATAAGCTGGTTTGCAACTTTTCTTATTATCTTGTCAAACTGATTGTAGGTAACAAAATGTATAGTTATTTCATGACTTATAGATTCTATCTCTACCTTCTTTCTTGCTTATTACTATTGCAGAATTGATTATAGGTTTCATCCTGATGTTGAACTTTTTGCAATAAAGCTTGTAATGTTTAAAATTTTCTTTGGGTGATTTGTATAGAATGTTTTGAGTGAAGTTATTTGTGAGATTTATCTAGAATTCCTTATTTGTGATGATATGTGTAGGCCAGAAGGAGCAGGAGAAATCATAAGCCAATGATAGTTTTAATTTTTGATTGATTTGTTGCTGCCAAATAGTTCTTATTTCTTGTTCTTTGATTTGCTTGATATCTTCTCGTGCACTCCGTTGTGCTTTTCTAGCTATTGTTTGTTATGATTCCTAATAAATTTGAAGTAAGATTAATTGTTTTAGCAAAATATTGCAAGTAGACTATGACCAGGTTGGTATTCATTTGGTATGCATCATAAATGGATGAGTTTTTTAAAGTTGAATATGATTGCTTAGGATGGTTGTAGTTTGTTGATGTTGAAGCAATAACATCTTACATAGTGTGTGAGAAACATACTTGTTCAAATGGATATTTCAGACAAACACACCTTAAATGTAATTATACACTAAATTTGCCCTAGAATATGAGTTGTGCACATGTCATAAGTTTGGATAAATCTTTCCTAGAAAATCATATAATAGTAAACTTGCAGGCCAATTACTTATAGTTGATCTAAACAAAAATAATTATGCATAAAAGTCTCAAACAACCACATTTAACAGTTGGATTCACATCTAGCAAGAAAGCCTTCCTAGAATCTTAACGACTCCAAATATGACCTGTTGAAAATGGCATAGCATATCTAACAGGACATCCTAAAGAAACCATTTCAATAAAAATCTTAATGCAACTCCATTTACAATAGGCTACAAGCACTAGCAGTTACTTCCCAAGTCCCAAATAACAAAATATTTCAAGGTACAAATGGAGGAAGTTATACAGTAAACCATGTTTCAAAAACCCTTCAAGGTAATATTAAAACCCCCATAATGCATTTGAAGTTCGTTGAACTACTAATAACCAAATATTTCATTTATTAAGGCCACATACAAATCAATAATCAAACCCAATAAACTAATGCCACAACATAGCATCATCACTCCAAGGTAGATACTCTTTCCTAAGAATAGAATTCAGACCTATAATTCCTTTAAATTCAACAAAGATCTATAATTAGAAACTAAAACTTAACAATATGTATTCAAACACAACACCAAATTGTTGTTCAAAAAATTGTAATTGGTATAAATTCAAAGAGCAAATTATACAATAAATGATATATTATCCTTAGAACACAATGTAGATACCAAATTTGTCTAAGGTAACGATTTAAACTCCGTTTTGCACTCCAAATATGCAAAAATATGCACAATAAAAGTTATTAAATTATTTTTACTAGAATAACCATTTCTTTATTCTAATTAATCCATTTTCACACCCTTAAAAACAATGAATGGTACACATCTAAGCCTAGATCAAAATGTTTATCAATTCCTCAATGCCAACCAGTGGCAAATCATTTTCTTGTCTTCGAAAATTACGTAATATGCTGAAATGCTCTACCCTTGTATGAAAGAACCATAAAGAATGACACTAATACTTATACCAAAGAAGGTCAAGAAAAATCAAGAGAACAATGTTACTAAAAGAGATATTTGCCTTGAATTGCCTTCATTCAAAATTATGCTATGTGGATTGATAAAACAAGTAAATTGAAATAGTGTGCTCCAAGTTAGAAAACTTACCCTCATTTGAATTTATTTTGCATGGCAACAGACTTGCAAGCCCCCCAAAAAAAGGACTCAAGCTTGAGATGGAGACACTTACTTTCATTTGGACTCATACAATGTAGCAATGGACTTTCAAAAAACCAAAGGTACGACAATGAACACTAACTTAAAGCCAACCTGAAGTTAGCTGGTCATCATCCTACAAAAAACCAAAATGAGACCTAGAGGGTGAGATAGGGCACTTACCCAAAATTGTGTTGTGTGGCTAATGACACTCAAAAAAGCAAAATAAAAAAAAACTTGAGATAGAACACTTATTTTCAATTGTATTCACCCAAAATCTTTTTACGTAGCAATGGAGTTAAAAGAAAATCAGTAAACTAAAACCATAAAAATGTGTGCCCTTGTCAGGAAGGAATACATGGAATTACAAGACTACCATAAACAAATAAAGGCTAGCCACTTTTACCAGAAAAAGAGACTACTGCTAACTGACCTTTCAGAAGGTTTGGCATATCTACATCATATGGAACTTTAAAAGCTTTGTAATTCATAATATGAGGGAACATTTTCGTAACCTATAAATATTGCATAAAAAAAATTTTCAAGACATGAAAATCATATGAGAATTAGGTAGAAGAAAACATATACAACAACAAAAAGAGAAGAAGAAAACATTTAAAAGAACAAAAAATTAAAATGAACATACAAAACACAAAATTAGAAAACCTAAAGAAGAGTGCGATAATAAGAAAAATAGTGAAAGTTAATATAAAACTGAATAAATAAAACAAAAATAAATAAAAAGAAAGATAAGAATAAAGAAAAGAAGCCATAAAATAAAAGACAAGAATCATATCAAATAGATATTAGGAGAACAAGAAAAGTATACAATAGAAAATATAGAGTAAAAAGCTAAGAAAAGAATATACAAAAATAATATTAAATATAAACCAGAAGACCAGAATTTACAAAATTTAAAATAATAATGAGAAGAAAAGAGTAAAGGATAATAAAAACCAAAAAACTAAAACAAAAGACAATAAAAAATTAAAAAAATAATGAAATATAATATACAAACAGAAATGTAAAATAAAAATTAATAGGAAAAGAAGAGCATAATATAAAATTAAATGTAGAATAAAAATTGAGACAAGGAATACTAAAGTAAAGAATTAACTATAAATTAGAAAATAGAGAACATAATAAAAAAATTATTGAAAACAAAAATACAGAAGAGGATGAAAAAGAACAAGAAGAAAAATATAAAATAGATAAATAAAAAATTAAGAGAAGTTATGAAATAAAAAGTTAATTGTAAAACAAAAACATGAGAAAACGAAGCCACAAAATAGAAGAGAATGTACATATAAAATGAGTGAGTATAAAATCCTATCCATTGGATTTTAACTTTAATCCTATCGATTGGATTTTAGCTTTAATTCTATCAGCTTTCAAACCGTTAGATTTATCTTGGTATTAGTATAATTGATAACTAAAAAACTCAGTTTGTAACGGTATAAGAAAATTTACTAATAGTCTGATTCGCTTTAGCATTTAGGATTTAGAGTTCATCATTTATGATGTAGGATTTTGGGTTTAGAGTTTAGAGGTTAAAATTTAGGATTTAGGATTTAGCATTTAGAGTTTAGGGTTCATGTTTTTATATCTGACCATAATGAATTGAACCAAACCGAACCATTAGTAATTTTTGTTACATCATTACATATCAATTATTTAATCATCGCTTATATTAATTCCTAAATAAACCTAATAGTTTAAAACCTAGTAGACTTAAGATTAAAATGCTACTGATAAAATTTTATACCCACTACATATAAAATAGATATTAAAGGAATAAAGAGTGTATAACAAAAAAATATAAAATAGAAAACTAAGACAAAAATATTTAAAAAAAATAAATATAAATATAAACTATAAGATTACAACTTAAAAAATTTCCAACAAGAACGAAATAAAAAGGAAAAAAGATAATAAAAACAAATCAACTAAAAAAATAATTAATTAATTAAAAGGATAAAGAAAATAATTTTAGAATGGAAGCTATAAAGAGAGATATAAAACAAAAATTAATAGGAAAAGAAAAGGATATAAAATAGAAAATTGAGACAGAAAATATATAAATTGTAGAATGAACTAGATATAAAAGATAGAAAAAATAGAAAATATCAAAGAAAAATAAGAATATAAAATAGACAAATAGAAAATAAAGAGAACTTATGAAACAAAAACTTAATTATATATAAACAAAAACAAGAATAAAAACCACAAAATTGTATATTAAAAAAATAAGAAGAGTTAAAGACATAAAACGAGACAAAGAAAAGTAAGAAAAAAGGAACAAAATATAAGATAGAAAAGTAAATAAAATGTATAAAAATAAAAATTAATCATAAAATACAAACTAAAAAAATATAGACAAAAGTTAAACTTAAGAAGCAGAGGAAAAAGAAAATTAAGAATGAGAATGAGAATATACGAAACAAAAAAATTAAGAGAAAAAGAGCAAGATGTAGAGTAAAAAATAAATAAATAATATAAAACATAAAATATGGTACAAAATAAACCTAAATGTAGAAGAAGAGAAGAATATGAAGAAAAAAATATTTGACAAAAAAAATATAAAAAAAAAAAATAGAAAAGATGAAAAATAAAAATGTAATTAAAAAAGAAACTGAAACACAAAATTGTATATTAAAAAAAATAAAGAGAATTTCAAGATATAAAATAGAAAAAAATAAAACAATAAAAATCAGATGTCAGAAAAGTAAATGTGAATTATTATGACTTAAGATAATTTTGAATGATCTAAGAATTAAAAGAGGAGTCATGAGATTCTATTGTGACAACAATCCAAGTATAAGGATTTTCCATAATCCAGTTCAATCTAACATGACAAAGCATATTGAAGTGGATCAATATTTCATTAAACAGAAGTTAAATAACAATCGTATCACTATTCCATATATGTCTTCCACAAATCAACAAACTAATATTTCAAGAAAAAGACTTACTACTGCGAGATTTGATAAAGTTATAAACAAGCTAAAAATGAAAAATATATAATCTCTAGCTTGAGAGAGTGTTGAAAAATCGCTATTTTTTTATATTTCGCTCGTATATAGTTAGATTATTTGAATTTTATTTGGTTTCATACTATCCCTATTCTTTGGGAATATTATGTACATTTTATCGTTACTCTCTTGTATTATTATTGTAATTATTCAATTTAATCAGAATAGGTTAAATCCTTTTCATTCACAATTCATAAGCCAAGAAAAATTAACTTAAATTCACATTCAAATAAAAAAAGTATACATTAAACTTCATGCTCCTCCAAGCATCACATAAATTAGAATAAGAGTACCAATAGTATGCAATGATAAAACTAAATCAATATAAAATGTCTAGGATTTTAGGATTGAATGGAGACTAAAAGATAATATATTTAAACTTGCAAAAGATCAGAACAACATACCTTGGGCTTTTAAATTCCTCCGCTTGTTCTAAAGAAATAGCACAAACCTTAGTTCACATTAAGTCCTTCCACTTGGTGTAACTGAAATAGCTGAGATTAATGGCCCATAAACATTAAGTTTTGGAATGTCATGGGTGCCTTTCCCAGCCCGCTGAAAGTGAATCTCGAGAGTGTTACCATCTACATCAGTAGCATAGCTTTTGATAATTTCCCGACCAGTTCCATTAGCTTCTTTTGCAATATTAAAGTCACTCAAAACCTTCTTGCCCTGCATAGTTTCAGGTTATGGCATGTAGACTCTGGCAACTTGCAAAGTTCTTTCATCAGTTCATATTTCTCACTCCAAGTTTAGAAGAGCAGATGGACTTGAATACAAAAATATGAGGCCAATTTTTCCATTTGTTTCCTTTTGAAATAATTACATAAATATAGAAATAGATTCAAGGCAATTTACTAGTATTATAACAATTAGACAAAACTAGTAGTTGAGATGGAAAAATAAGCACCTAGATTGACACATCAAACAAATGCTTCCAACACTAGCATAAGTATGATCATCATTATCTTAGCAAAATGAAGTTGCACTTTGTAATTTCCAATTTACAAGCAAAGGCCATAATACTTCAGAGAAAGAGGACAAAGATGAGCAGTCATGTACAACTCTGGGTTCGTCATGTTCAAAACAGAAGTGTTTGTCGCAATGGAACCTAGCTGGCGATTGTCAACAAAGTTCCCTGTAGAGCTATAAGCTAAATTTTAAAGAGTAACACCAAAGCATGATGTCATGATATCTCATTCCCTCACCCTGATGTCCCTAAGAAAATGCAACCCTGAAGCAAATAAACACTCATAACAACATAGCTTAGAGATGGAAAACTGGTGAGATCAAGCACAAAACAAAAATACCACTATATATTACACCACCATGTGGTGACACTTTTGGTGTTTCACTTCATTCTCTTCCAGCTGGTCAGCTAGAGATCTGCAACAAAAATAGAAACCATCAGACTCAAGGAGATCCTAATCTAATTTAACTTTGAAAGTAATAATAGTATGCTCTCAAAAATACAGGCAAAATATTCATTGTAAACAAACTATGAGATCAATCAAGAAAAGAATCATCAATCAAAGCAAATATGATTTCTCTACAAACCTAAAGAAACAATTGTCATCAACTGTGACCTGAACTATCTTTAACTCCATTGCATTAGGTTGAGAGTGGAATTGTGACGTAGCAACAAGCGTGGTAGACGAGGAAAACACCGTTGCCTCTGTTAAGAACTCCTTGAATCCACAAGGAAGAGAGAAAATTCACTAAAGTAGAACTTTATTGAGAATAAAAGTTGTCCCCCGTCCATAGGACTGAAGGCCTATTTATACAAATACCAGAAATCCAATTTGAGTAAGTTTCTGGCTTTCCAAGTCCTAAACTGAATATAACTCAGTTTAAACCCATTAATTGGGTTGGTAGAAGTTCTAAACAAGTTAACCTACGAAAATAAAATCCTAAATAAAGATTCATCCTTCCCAAGTCCTAAACTGAATAGGATTCAGTCCAAAATTAGTCTTGGGTTGGTGGAATCCGAGAATAAGACCTAAGACATCATAATAAAGAGAATTTTAAACATAGAAAGGTACTAAGTAAGGTAAATCCTAAGTTTAAATAGAAGAGTGAATCAAATCATTTGTCATGGCCCCTTGACTTCTGAATTAGCTTCTTTTGATATTCTTGAACTTCCTTTGAGTGTCCTACATCAGTGTCCCCTTCTTGTAAAGAACTCGTCCTCGAGTTACTTTGTCGTAATGTGCAGTCCTCAGGTGCACAGTAGTCAAACAAATCTTGAATATTAAAAGTATTTGAGATCCCCAAATCCTTCGGGAGGTCGATGACATAGGCATTGTTGTTTATCTTTCTCAGTATCTTCAGTGGCCCAAATTTCTTCTGTTTCAGTTTGTTGTAAGTTCCAGCTGGAAACCGTTCCTTCCTCAAGTGCACCATCACCAGATCTCCTTCTTGAAACTCTTTTGAACGCTTATGAATGTCCGCTTTAATTTTGTATTTGGCATTGGATTCTTCTAATTTCTTCTTTACCTCAGTATGCACTTCAATAATTCTCTCCGCCCTATTGTCTGCAGCTATGCTTGTTCCTGGTAATTTGGGCAACACCACCAAATCCAGCGGGTGTTTTGGTGTTCTTCCATTGACAATTTCAAATGGCGATTTTCCCGTGGACCTGTTCTTCATGTTATTAAAAGCAAATTCAGCTTGTGCGAGGGCATAGTCCCACTGCTTTGGTTTGTCTCTTGCAAGACACCGAATGATGTTTACAAGTGTTCGATTCACCACTTCAGTTTGTCCATCTGTTTGTGGATGATAATCACTACTAAATTGTAGAGACGTATCAAATCGCTTCCACAATGTCTTCAAAGTGACTTCGAAATTTTGTTTCCACGATAAGAAGTGATAGTCTTGGCACTCCATGTAGCCTCACAATGCCTTACCATCTCTTGAAAGAATAGATTAGCCACCCTTGTTGCATCTGCTGTTTTCTTACATGGAATGAAGTGTGCCATCTTGGAAAATCTGTCGACAACAACAAATACTGAATCTAAGCCTCGTTGAGTCCTGGGGAGGCCCAAAACAAAATCCATCGATAGATCCTCCCATGGGGCATTTGGCACAGGCAATGGCGTATAAAGGCCAGTGTTTTGAGAGCTTCCTTTGGCTGTTTGGCATACATAGCATCTTTGTACAAAGCGACCACACATCCCTTTTAAGTTGTGCCAGTAGTCTCGCTCTTCAACTTTTTAGGGTTGCACTGCTCTTGTCACGCCCAAGATGGTCCTTGCTAAGCCACTGCTATTGCAAACTCTTCACCACCTTTCTCTCAAGGATGCACCTTGGAACTGGAATGCAAAGACGAGAAACCCTTAAAGAGAAGAAAAGCTTCACTGGAGATTAAAATCACTCTTTGTCCGCTTGACACTTTCTATACCCCTCTTTAAAATCTTCATCCTCAGCAAACAATTCCTTCAAATAATCAAACCCTTCAACTTCGTTGCTTATAGTTACCATCAAGGCTGCCCTACGGCTCAAAGCATCTGCCACCTTATTTTTTTGTCCAGATTTGTGTTTCAAAACATAGGTGTATTGCTGTAAGAATGACGACCATCGACCATGCATTCGATTCAAGTCCTTCTGGCTATCAATGAATTTCAAAGCTTGGTGGTCAGTATATAGAATGAACTCTCGTTGAATTAGATAGTGCTTCCAATGACGAACTGCTTGTACAACAGCATAAAATTCCAGCTCATATGTTGACCACTTCTTTCGAGCTTCACTCAACTTTTTACTATAGAAAGCTACTGGTCTTCCTTCCTGGGATAGAACGGCTCCAATGCCTATGTACGAAGCATCACAATCTACCTCAAATAACTTCTCGAAGCTAGGCAATGCCAAAATAGGTGCAATAGATAACTTCTCCTTAATCAACTCGAAGCATCTATTAGCTTCTTGAGTCCAGGAGAACTTGCATTGCTTCAAACATTCAGTTATTGGTGCCATAATGGAACTAAAGTTTTTGACAAACCTTCGATAGAATGTCGCCAGACCATGGAAGCTTCTAACTTCTGATACACTTCTGGGTATAGGCCATTCCTTAATAGCTTTTACCTTTTCTTAATCAACATGAATGCCTTCAGCACTTACAACGAAACCCAAGAATACCAAGTGGTCAGTCATAAAATGGCATTTCTTTGAGTTGATGTACAACTTCTCCTTCTTCAGCACAGTAAGTACTTCTGTTAGATGCCTTTTATGTTCTTCTTCATTATGATGTACCCAGGATTATCATCAAAGTAAACAACAACTCAAAATGACCAATGAAATGTTTGCGTACCTGATTCATCAATCGCATGAAGGTTACTTGGTGCATTTGGAGTTCCAAAGGCCATAACAAGCCACTCATAAATTCCTT